>LR749880.1:667240-695221 GCA_902729485.2 Mus minutoides | reverse complement strand
TTGCTGTTATTATCCACTTATCCTGTGAGCTCTTCAAAGAGTTTTAAAACGTAGATCCACACCCTTGGCTAAGAGGCGTATACACTTGTACACCGTCAGCATTACCACCGGGCAGCGGTCAGAAAGATTTTCACAGCTATATAGCACCTCAGTTCGTTTCTGAGATCAAACAGCTTGCTTTAGTGCTGAAGTCTAGAAGCATACTCCAATACTCTAGAGAGACTCCGGGATGGATCCAGACTCGGGAGAAGTGGTTGTCATGGAGATGGCTTGGAGGCTTCGCACTTGGCCTGAGGGGAAATCTTATGCTTCTATGATTTTGTGGTATTCCCATGCTAATCCTATAGGAGGAAGTTAGTTTGGGGTTAAGATCTGTTACATTAAGCTCAACCCCAGTCATGATTAAATTATGGCAAACACTTCCGGGAGGGGAATTCTGTACTTCAAGCGGGAGAGCTAGAATAGCAGCTTAGAATAGACGATGTCTTGCCCAGCCAGGGGACTTTCAATGCTCAAAGATCAATTTTGGTTGTAACAGTGTGGGTATCCACGTCTGTTACTGGAATCTAGATCTGAGATGCTCCTGGGTGCACAGATCAGCTCTCTACTGGCTCAGTAAATGGCCATTAAATTCCATGAGGAAAGTCTAGGCTCCATCCTTATACTTAGGACTAATGACCAATGCCTCTGTTTCCCCATTTGCAAAGTCGGAATAATACAGAAGTTCTTCTTGGAAGAAGTATGAGAGCTCATGATATTATACCTGTACAAAGCTCCGATTCCTTCAGGAGAAAAGAGGCTCTATGCGGTGTGAGCAGCTACGTGTGCACTGGGCTGAGCTCAGAGAATCATGTCTTAACCACAGTCCCCCTCCCTGCACAAAAAAAACCTCCTGCACTTAAAGGCTACACACCAGAAATGATCTCATCATGATGATACCTGCCACACCAAAAGCAGGCACGGTTCAGAGAAGGAAATTCTTCCCCTTCAGCCATGAACTGAGTTGCATCTGTAATTAAGATCTTAATAAGAAGGGTGGGAGGGAGGTTAGAGATGCTGTAGGCTATGAGGTAAGGAGCTACCTGACCAGGTTTAAAAGCAAGAACAATTGAAACTCAAATCCTCCACTCGGGTGTGCCAAACAAGCCCACACTTCAAACCGAGCCCTGCTTTCCTTTCCAAAGATGCCTACGCCTGCACGAAGATATAAAGGAGGGCCTTCTTATTTATGACTAGAGGTTGCTTAGGACTCTCTATGAAGAACCCAGCCAAATCCCATTTTAAAAAAGGCTCTTATATATGTTCCTGCAGAATGCTGACATAAGGGGAATGGGATAGGGCCTTGTTCAGTTCATTGATCTCTGGGGCAGCCCATGTTGACCATCTGTAGAGTGGCCATGTGTTTCTGAACTTTCCATGACAGTCATCAGTCTCAAATATCCTTCCCAGTGTCAGACCACATGTCCTGTTCTTTGGTTCTTTGGTTTGTGAAATGTAGATATATCCTTGGAAACTATGTATATGTATATGTATATGTATATGTATATGTATGTATGCATGTATATACAATGTCCTTTGTTTTAGGACATATCTTGTTTTGGGATATATATATTACCAAAAAAGGATAGTCTTGAAAATATATTTTTTGCTAAGGATCTCAATTTTGGTTGAACTAAGAATTCATGAGAAAAATGGGTCATGGCAAGAGACCATGACTGGACAGATAAGTGTTCTCTGAGTTACAACATGACCTTTAATAAGGGAGTAGGATATGCTTCTGGGGCCTCTGCGCCTCTGGGATATGGTCTAGACATCTACTTCATAGTGAATGGGATCAGAAGGGAGAAGTTCTTCTTGGTCTTCCTGTTGTTTCTATCCCCATGACCCATTCACATAACACGTTGAGCTTGATGTGGACTGAGCCTGAAAATCATATCCCTAAACTGAAGTTCTATCCCAAGATGCCGAGGCCTTTGGATTGTGCTGTTTATGCTCGTCCCTGGGGCACTTTCCTGTCAGGCTCTAAGCAGTAGTACAAGTGACCAGGGACAGAAACAGCAGTATTGATCAGCAGATGACCAATGCTGAAGATAATGATCTTCAAGAGGGCCGAGTGTGCACACATCTGTATATCGGCCATTCCAGTGTGATGGCTTTGCATGTCACGGCTAATACTAGGAGGTGGTGGTCCTTGGCAGGCAGAGAAGCCCAGCTCCATCTTTAGTTGTAAGGAGCAGAACCATGAGGGCTGAGAAAGCCAACACAAGCTTCAGCCAAAGGGCCTGTGAGGTACTAAAACTAAATTAAGCACAACAGACCAACAGCTACTACCAGGGAGCTGACCATTAAAATACAGAAGCCACCAGAGAACTTCTGTCTGAGGAAAAGAGGAGGACAGGTATGAAGGACATGCCACACGGTCGAAAGGAACAGCATCTCAACAGAAGAGGAGGAGACATGGCTCCAATCTGAGAGGCTCATGGGTTTTTGATGACTGCAACTTTCCACTGAGCGTCACAGACTGAACCCTGTCTCTCCACTGCTCCCCATAAGAATAAATAAAGAATTAAAATTGATTTCAAAAGGAGCCATCAAGTATCCCTGTGGTTGGCAGAGCTTGCGCTTTTACACATCCCTGGTTGTTCCATCCTTATTTCTGGTGAGCACAAAGGAACGTCAGCATTTCCAACAAGAGACTTCTTTCTTTTTTGTAACATCTTAGACCTATTATTACCTTTTATTACCTTGACATGTTAGAAATGTCAAGAGATATTCAAATTTGCAACACCAAGATCCACCAAGATCCACCAAGAAACATGACATCTCTCAACTTACTGGCTCCTGCCTCGAGGCATATATAGAATTTAGCAGATATGGCAAAGCCCAGGCATAGAAGAAAAATAGTCCAGTGGCAATTTTTGTGTGTACGGGGTGTAGTTGTTCATGTGTGTTTGCACAAATGTGCTCCAGTTAGGTTTTGAGTCAGGGTCTCTCGCTGAACCTGGAGTTCACCTATTCGCCCAACTTGCTGGGCCACCAAAGCTGCAGGGATCCTCTTGTGCCTGTCTCTGTAGCACAGGTTTCATAGGCGGTGCACATGGGTGCTTAGGGATTGCACTCAGATCTTCAAGCTTGTGCAGCAAGCACTTTACTGACCAAGCCGTGCCCCCAGCCCATCTGACAATTTCAACATCTTCAGGATCAGCTTCTCCAAGGCCCCACCTCAGCCATGACCAGTTACTATCACACACCATCAGTCACCATTCTTTTTGGAGTACCAATTGCATGGCCACTAGATGATATGCAAACCCTCAAGTTACTCAGATCTCACTGTCTATTAAAAGAACCCCCTTAAAAAAAATCCGGCCTTTCCAGCTCAGAGTGGAAAAGGTCTCCAATAAGACCACTCATCGTACAATGGAAACCCTTCAGGAAGAGTCCTGGCAGCAGACTGCCGCTCCCCTGGCATGCAGAGCCCTCATTAGCCAGTACGAACTACCCTACCGCAGGGAGATGCCTGGAATGTTCAAAGTAAACAAGATGGAGGGACTGTTGTTGACGGAGTCTAAACAGGACTTTGGGGATTTTTGTCTACTTTCCATACCCTTGCTCTTTGTAATCTGCTGTTGCCTAGGAAACCAGCAGCTCTGGCATTTTAAGTTGGAAATATTGTATTTGTTCCCAAGGGCCCTGTTGCCTTTGTCTTGGCAGAGAGGCTTGGTAATTAAGACTATACGTTTCTGAGGATAGTGCCGTGGTCCTAAGAGTTAGCATTCCAAATCAGTTTGTCCACTGCTTTCTAACCCTAAAATGATCTAAAAATAGGTACTTCTTATATCCACATCATTGGGTCTGCAGCAAAGGAAGAAAGAGCTGCTCGTGTACATCCCACATAACCCCCAACCCACTATCCATGGGTTGTACCTATTTAAACAAGTGATCTTTTCTTTTCCTTGCTAGCCTTTTGGTATGGGTAAATAGTCTCCCCCATGCCAGTGTGGTACATATGTGGTATGTGTGTCTATGTGTGTGTGTGTGTGTGTGTGTGTGTGTGTGCACTCACACACACAAGTGCATATGTGCTATAAACGTGTGAAGTGTGGATGAAAGAAGTCACTGGGGGGTGTCCTGCTCTGTCACTGTCTGCCTCATTCCCCGAGGAAGGGTCTCTCTTTGAACTTGGAGCTCACCGTTTTCAAAGCTGGTCTACTTGGCAGCGAGCACAGGCAATCTCTTGTAGTCATGCTCCCTGCCCGCATAGCACTGGGGTTAGAGGTGTGAGCAGCGACAGGGCTTTTTCTATAGTGCTGGGGATTCAAACTCAGGCCCTCAGGCTTACAAAGAGAGTGCTTCTATCCACTGAGCCATCTCTGCTACCAAGAGGAAACTATTGTACAGGATGTTTCCTTTGAAAACTTTTACTGTATAATGTTAATGTATCTATGTATGTGAATATCTGTTTAGGTATGCAGATTTCTCCGTGACTAATGGCCCTGATTGTACCTTAGTTGTGACAGACTATTATGCTATTTCATTAGTATACATAGATACTAATATATATATTTCAGTAGTATTCATTGTCTGTCTGTCTATTTATCCATCCATCCATCCATCCATCCATCCAAATTATATATCATTTAATACATAGCTGTCAGTTATCAAATGCTTGTATATGCTAGGAGGCAATGGCTTTCATTTACAATATTCTTTCCACTATCTAATAAGATAGTGGTCTAAAGTAGTAACTGAAAATTATATTGTCAGAAAGAAGGCAAAAGTGGGATTTGGAATAAACATCCTTTTTCTAATGTGCTGTGGACCAGTGGAAACCTTGTAAAAAGCTGTTGGCACAGATGTTTCCTGTAATTCAGCCCTGGATATATTTGCTGAGTACCCACTAAGAGAAAGGCCCTGTAATTTCAGGAATTTCGAGGTTGGTCAATAACAATGAGGAAACCAAGCACACGATGCTGGCAAGTGGGGGCTGTGTGCTGTAGGCACGCTGCTGGCTCCTTCTACCTGTGAACCTATTCCCATCACGTGCACCGTTACCTGTGTTAAACTCTGTAATACTCAACCTGCTTAATTTAGTAACTGGGATTTGGAGATAATATGGTCATGAAACCAACCCCAACCTTTCAATATCCACTGAGGACACACTCAGAGTTGAGACTAGCTAGGATTCATTGTCTACTCCCTCTATGCTAGGATCCCAGATAAGAACTTTATACATTAGCCCAGACTTTAGAATAATGGTATAAAGCAGTTAATATTGTCTCAAATTCACAGGTAAACCTGAGGATCTGGGAATTTAATTTGTCCAAGATCATGGGGCCTTAAGTCACAAGAAATGGAAATGTCTTCCTCCACACTTCATCTTGTTTTTATTACAAGAATATATAAAGCCAAGTTCCTGCCTATTCAAGGCTGGTGGAGCCTACATTACACTTTCAACAAGGGCTTGTCTGTTGATCTGCTCCTGCATAAAGGATGGGCCTCTTGTATTCAATGTGGCTTCCTTAAAACTGGCTGCACTGCAGGTATCATTTAGATTAGTGGTTTGACTGAAAGGGGTTAATAAGTAAGGCAGTGCTAGCGGAGTAAGGCAGGGGTGGAAAAACTGTAAGGTCTGCTTCAGGGATTAGAGGAGAGAAAGGTTTAGGCTTTGATTGCTTTATGGAATAGATGGATACAGGGGCTTTATGAGTGGGACATAGTAGTTACTCAAGTCACACTGGCTTGAAATCACATGCCCATGAAAGGAGTGGGAACTCCCACAGAAGAGTCCAAGGGGCAGCCAAGGGGAGAGGGAGAGGGGGTGGGCACTAGGGTGTCATGCCCGTGTGGGTAGCAGGAGCCAGTCAGTCACACAAGCATCTGGTGTTAGAGACTCATAGGAGGGCTCATTTGAAAAGGTAAGATGCAGTCTTGGTGTACCGACACAAAGGAGAGACAGAATCTTTGAAAGGTGTCAAGGCAGGATTTTGTCTGGCTTTGTTTTATTTTGTCTGAGACTGGAGGTAAGGAGGAGGGTACGGGAAGGTACTTGCAAGGTTCTGGGCACAGGGACGATGTGTGGTCTAGGAAGAAGGGGTTGCTGAGGGCTTCAGCGTGCGTTGTACAGCATACTAGACGTGCTATTATCAAGACACCTGCAATTCTGACAAAGCTTCATCTCTGGACATGTAAGTCCTTTAGCTTTAAACTGGGTTTCCTAAGTAAATAGAAAACCATAAATAATGAAGCTACGTTTTCCAAAATGCCTTCTGTCTGCTTTTAAATTCACAGGCAGCACACAGCACTTTGAAAGCTGGTGGAATGGAAGGGGTCCTAAGTTTCCATTGAATACGAACAAGCAATTTAGAAAAAAAAATTAAAGCTTAAACATCAAACCAAAAAGGGGTATAAATGGCCATATCAGCTAAACTAAAGGCCTGCTATAACTTCTCCTTTAAGACAGCTTTGGAAAATAAAAATATTTTCCAAGTTCCTCTCCAGAAGCCTTTGACGGTAGGTGTCTCTTTTCCTTGAGTCTCTTTGCTCTCATTCAATTGGACTACAGGAATCTGAATTCCAGCCTGTAGGTGTTTTAAAAACGATATTGCCATATTCTACTATACCTTGTTTGTAAAGTCAAACCATGGAAGAGCGATTTTTTTTCCTTTCTTTATATTGACTAGAAAATAGATTAGACCTTGACTGCAGACACTTAAGGGTTCTGAAACTTGGCAAAGCCTCAGAAGTGCCACAAGAACTCAGTCACATGCTGCACTTGGTGAGCACCTTCCAGGCCTGGGCATGAAGTAGGTTGGGCCTCATTCCAGGCCCACACTTTGTGGGCGGGGCCTTCAGGGCTCTTGTTAAAAAAAAAAAAAAAAAAACGAGGGACTGGAACTAGTCCCTCACCTGCAGAACAAAGGGCATCACCCGCCAGCAACCTTCATACCCTCTAGTTTTCTATTGGACAGGCAAGCCAAGGCCATAGAGGCATAAGGAACATAGGTTATACATTAAAGGGATTTTATATAGAACATTTTGTTGTTGTTGTGTCTGAGACGAGGTCTCACGATGTAGCATTGGCTGGCCTGGAACTCATAGGAATCCACCCGCCTCTGCCTCCTGAAGGACTGTGATTAAAGGTGTGCTCCACCATGCCTGGCTTCGTTATGTAGAATCTTAACAAAGGAAGCTTGTACAGTTCGCTGTCATTCAGACAGACTCTTCTAAGAGAAATGGAACCTTAAACACCCATGACAGTCTTTCCGCGAACAAACAAAAATGTAAGTAAACTCAAAGCAGACTAGCTGTGTACTAAGTGGAAAGATTTACCTAAGGCAATAGCTTGCATTCCACAGCCCTCATAGTTGTAATTGCTGGCTGCCTCGAGCTGTGTATTCTGAGGACAAACTGAGTGGAAGTTGATTGTACTCTGGTTATGAACTCTGAAGTAGCTAAACAAGACCACCTGGTTAACAACCAGACAAAAAAGAAAGGAAAAAGAAAAAAAGAAAGAAAGGAAAAAGAAAGAAAGAGAAGCCTTTTAAGCCTGACTTATAAATCTTACAATGATCCATTTTTAATCCCGAGCTAAATTTATAGTCTATGTGCAACATAGTGTTTAAGGGATAATTCCAGACTCCTAGGTTTTACAATCTAATAATTATCTGGTTTTACTACTTAAGTAGCTCCAATTAAACAAATAAATGCCAACTTCGTATTTCAGTTTGCAGAGTTAGCACTGAAACAAAATAGAAGACTGAATATCCTGGGAGAACACTTGGGAGGAAATAGTTCTGAACTTTCTGAGACCAGAACATACTGGTCCGAGGGCTGTTTTAGGGAGTTACAGATGATTTTTGTTTTAGGGTTCGTTTTCCCTCTCCTGGTAGTATTTAAATCATCAGTATTAGATCATGATCATTTTTATTCCCATGCTCCTATGGTGTGTCGGGAAAAAAAAACACCATCACTTACCCTCTGTGTGCCCCAGTTGCTACTTCTGGAAAATAAGTGTGCCTTGGAGCTAATGGGGAGAGTTGAATGTGATGGACTTGTATTGCTTTATCTATCATGCCTCTGCTTTAGCATCTCCTACAAAGAATGACTAATTCTCTCCTGAAAGACAGTTATCTTTCATTAGCTAATAGACTTTATGACAGAAGGAAAAGTGGCTCCCTTCTGCTATGGTCAACTCAGGGTGCCCATGTGTCAGTTGTTTACTTGGGAGCGCAGCATTTTTGCTGGTGAAGTTGCCTACAATAATAATGAAATGATGATGATGATGATGATGATGATGATGATAAATAACCATGTATTTCTATTGCTTGGCAAAGTGTTCAACTCTGAGCAGACCCAGCCAAGCAGAAAACATTCCCCAGTTGCAGTTTCTCACCTGCAGTGTAAATCATCAGTCCCCAGGATATTTTCTTTCCATAAAGAGCAAAGCTAAATATGATGAGGTCACTGAACCAAAGTGACTTTAGATGTCGTCACATGTCCTCACCTTTTAGACTGCAGCACTCAGAGTTCACGCCAGCTATTTAATGTCCCAATAATGGATAGAGTCAATCCTTTCTCTTTTCTCTATAACACTGACTTGATTCAACAACAGGGAGAATGGGAAGGAAAAAAAATCATTGCAGGCTAGATACCATGTAGCCCCATCAGTTGTGAACGAGGAGACTTAGCGGTGGAGAGAATCACTTCCAAAAAGATTCTGTTCCTGCCAGGTAGAAAGCTGCATCGTTTCTGACTGACTCCTGGAGCCGTCCTTTCTTCTGCCCCTCCCCATGGATGTACAAAATGGAATGCTGATAGGAGGTGACAATGGATACCTGGGTCTTGAGACTGCTCGAACTTCCCCAACAACTGTCACTCATGCTTTGGCTCACAGCTTTTGAACAAGATTTATAGACAGGGAACCAGTGGCTGTTAGCTATAGCAAGTGTTAACAGCCTTCTATCCCAAAGGAAGGGCCAGAGGCTACATGCCGCAGAGGGAAGCCAAGTTAGCCCCTAGCTAGGTCAGTTAACTGGCTCTGTTAAGCCACCTTACCAAAACGAATTTTTGTAATGACACCGTCCTTTAAACGTCGAGGACTCACGTCTATTCACCATATTAAAAAAGAAAAAAAAAAAAAAAAAGGATAGTAAGTAAGCACGGCCAAGTCATTGCCATGAACTGCACTGCTACTGGGCCAAGTCCCTTGGAAACTGCCTCCTTAGACGGGATGTGCTGAGCAAGTCATAATCATTTTGCCAAGAGTAACCCCAGAAACCGTGGTGCAAAATGCAGTGGAAAATAGAGCTGCCAAAATTATGAGCAGGACATTCTGTAAGCGTCAGGGAAAATAAGCCAGCCGGAGCCTTCATACTTTCAGACCCGTTCAACCCTAATAAAGAGTTATCCAGAAATGACTAACAGCCATTTATTCATAAGGATGTGGGAATTCTCCATCATCGCGCCTATGATAGTGTCTGGGTTTTTAATTTGCTTCTACCGAAAGGACCTCGAGCAGACAGCTTCCCAGATCGAGTGCTTTAAGGCAAATTCTGAAAAGGTGCTTTTAGAGCCTGTCAGAGAATCAGCAGTTCTAACTCTCCTTATTATGGCTCCCCAAGCCGGCTTTGGTCAGGTAGAGACCTGCGACTTGCCTGCTGCGAGGCGAGTTAGACACCCTCTGATCTTCAGCGGCCGCGGCGGCTCCTAGGCTAACTCTGCTCCACCGCCTTCCGCCACCCACAAGCAACTTTCAGAACCGTGTACCAAGAACTAGTGGATCCGAAAGCGCATGTCTGCTGGCGGGTACACCCCGGGGAAGCCTGGAAGCGAGATCAGACGCAGCTCAGCAAAACCAGACACACAAGGGATCCCTGCCCAGTTGTCAAGGTGGGAAAGGCGCCGGCCAGCACAGCTGCCTCCAGCTTCTCAGGATCCGGCGTACAAGGCACTCTTACCTTGTACTTCATCTCGGCGGTGATCTGATGAGCCCCGGTCCTATCTAATCACACAGTGAGTGAGACACTGCAGAGTCCGCCCCTCCATTGAGCGCAGGGCTGGATGGAAATGAGAACCTTCGCCTCCCGCGCACTGCGGAGTCTCTGAGCTCACTGCCCAGATCCAACCCGCACAGCGCGGACCTCGTTTGCATATCGCGCCGCCATTGGCTGCTGGTGGTGGGGAAGGTAACGCCTCCAACCCCGCCCACTGCTAACTTCTGAAACCCTCCGACAAAGAGCGTGTAATACGATCATTTCTTTTCACGTTATCAAAAGGGCGGAGGAGAAAACAGAAAGTGGGGAGGCGGCCCCAGCCACCCGGAGAAATAAAAAATATAAAGAGGAAAGACATAGGAACCAGACAAAGGAGGTACGTTTCTTTTGAGAGTAACCTAAGTTTTAAAGAATCCGAATTCACAAAGCAGTCTGATGATCGCGCTTCCTGTGACCTAGCAACTAGTTCATAAACCCATTTCATTTCAAAGCCATTCACCTTACAATCTCTACATGAAACGAGCTGGAGGAACAAAGGGTTTTCTGTCTCCAGTGTTCCCCCCCCCCCTTTTACTAACCACCCCTGCTGATAACTCTCTCTCCCTGTCTTTTCTCTTCCCCTTCCCTTTTCTGTAGCTGCTCCCCCCACCCCTAAATGTTCAAAGTACTTTGCTAAGTCAGCCTGCTAGGAGCTGGAAAACATTTCTTTCTCAATGAAAAGGAATTCACTCACAAGCACCAGGTTTTCCTGGTTCTTCTCACTAGGACCTCCTAGGATAAAGGTTAGGTGGGAACCCATGCAGGTTCTATAGAACACACACTATACATCATGCCTGTCCACCCAGCACTCTGCTCTTTGACAGCTGGTATTGCCAGATTCGGCTTTTGAACACCGAGGCCTTTTCCTTTTGACCTCTCTCCCTCAAATGACCCATTAGCCCACTCACACTTATTATTCAGGGAGAACGCTTCTGTTTGATAAGCCTGGTTAAAAAAAAGAACAACCTCTTTCAGGCAGGGCACGGGACATGATTTGTAGAGCGGTTCCATTTTGAGATTTCTATAGGGAAAGAGAATCACTCAGAAGACAGGCTTTTCTTTGCCTTGGGCCTCAGGACTTGGAGCATTCAGGACTATCCCCCAGTTGGGATGCATTCCAGCCAGACTGCACGACTTGGATGGAAAAAAAAATCAGCTCTTACTTTTTTTCCTGACTAAGCTAGTCCAGAATCAGTTTTGCCTCCCTATCCCCCCTCTAAATTCCCAATGGATTAAAACTTTTGAAAATACATGATTTAAGCCAAAAGCACAGGAGAGCAGATGCCGCATAAAAGTGGTTTCTCCGGTGGGGTGGGGGGTAGGGTTTACATCGACAATTGAATCCACGTTTGGCTGCAGCTCATAATTTGCTCTATAAGATGCCCCTGGCCGCCTTCGTGAAGTTGACATCCCTGTCCAGGCCCCTTCCAGGTCATGGCTTTTACTTTCTGACCTCAAAGCCGCCGAATTGAACCTGTGTGATTTTGCAAGGTCTTTTGGACACAGATTAGGCACAAGGCAGATTGTGGTAGTAGGATCATCCTGGCAGCCCTGAAGTGAGCTATGTTTGCAGGACAAGTCAAAGGTCTTTCTCTCTAGATGTGTCCTGGTTCCCCAGGAGATGGAGATAGCATTCCTTTGACTTCTTCAGCAGCCAGGCTGAATCATGCTTAGATACCCATCCAGCCTCAACATTGCAAAAGCAGTTTGCCAAAGCCTGTGCTAGGCGTTTGTGAAATTGCCTTCTCAAGATAGACGACGGCTTGATTCCTATCAGGTGACCTTCTTGTTTTGGAATCGTTACACATTTCTTAACTTTGCAATGTTAGCCTTATAAAATGAGGGCATAATGATACTTACCTGCTAGGGGAGAGAGCTAGGGGTTTTCCTTGAGCGCGATAGGAAGCCATCTAAGTATTCTGAGCAGAAAACAATCTATTTCTCTGTTTTTGCCCTTATTGTTATGCTGTGGTCTCAGCGCAGCTAAGTTAACACAAGTAGCTTTGCTTTTACTGGCTGTGTTCCCTTTAAACCTTTCGGAGAAACACAAATTCAGTAAATAAACAAACAGCCCTTTCTGATTTGATTGCCTGAGATGCCGAATGTGAAAAATATGAAAAACTGATCATATAATTAAATTATTCAGGAAACCAGTGGGTTGGTTGGTACCTTTCCAGAACTGGCGAGGACCCTGGGGCTCAGTCCCAACCCACGCTCACCAGCATTCTATGAGTAGGTGCCTCTTTGGCGAAAGCCATGCCCAGTTAGACCCCACTGCATCCAGGAGTCGGGGAAATGGCACCCGGTGCCTTCTGAGGGGTTTTATTAGTAGCCATTGAACTTTGGTCAGAACACACATAGAAATCAAGCAAATGCTGGGACTGCTTGTGGCTCAGACAGAACCCAGTGGCTAGTCTGTCTGCGTGAAAGAACTAGAGCCCATGAGGAAGGAAGAGAG
Source organism: Mus minutoides (assembly GCA_902729485.2). Lineage (NCBI taxonomy): Eukaryota > Metazoa > Chordata > Mammalia > Rodentia > Muridae > Mus > Mus minutoides. The sequence continues at coordinate 682,732 of LR749880.1, read as the reverse complement.
CCCCCTGGGAAGTCAGCAGTCAGAGTCTTCAAAGAGAACTCAAAGCTGACAGGCAGAGACTTTGAGCCCTCTGGGTATGGTCCTACCAGTCATATGTATGGTAAGCCACTCTCCCGAGTCTCCACTCTATTTAGAGATTTCTCTTTAGTTTCCTTCCTCCAAATCTCTCTATCTTCAGCATTACTACCAGTTCCCTTCCCAGAGGACAGAGGGGATGGCATTTAGATTGGAATTGTACAGTCTCTTAGCGATATGCTCACGCCTTAGGAAACAGACACCTTGGTGTGGACGATAATGAGAACTTCACCAATCCTCGGTTCAGTTTTTTTCCTCCACACCCCAGGGTCATACCTTCCTGGCCATTGCACAGATGGGTCTTTCTACAGAGAATGCTCTGGCTGCTTGTAGGCTGTCAGGCCTAGCTTAACACACTAATGCCTTTGTGTGTGCTGCCCACCGTGCCCTTTCAGAACAAATCTCTCCTTCCCCTGACTGTGCTCCCATTGTACTTGGAACACAGATCTCTTAAAACTGCTTTTTCCGTGTTTGGATGCTGATGGTGTGTTGACGTCTGTTTCTTCAGCTTTGAGTGGGTTCTGGAGGAACAAGGTGATGGCTTGTTGATCTCTCTGTCTCTTTATACCTTGTATGTACTTAAGTCATTGCCCTGTGGATCAGGAAGTAATTCAGAGAACACATGTTTACCTCCAAGTTCGGCCTAGTGCCCAGGAAAGAAATAGAAGAAAATCCTTATGTCTGAGAACACCCTCCGGTTCTCGATTGTTAGCATAGATGCAGGATACACCTTTTCAAAACCAATGCCAGACGGCTGTCAGTTCTGTCTCTGTGAGCTAAGAATAGCATTTACATTGCTAAGTGGCTTGAGGGGAGGCAAAAGAAAAACATTTTGAGAGATGTAAAAATTAGGCGCAATTCAAATTTCTGTGTTTCTGTGTCTATACGAGAAAGTTATGTTGGCATATTTACGTACAATCTGCTGAGTTCCAAAGCTGGGGCTGAGTGGTTGCCCCTGAGTTGGGAAACACCGCAAAGCTAAAGAACATATTTATTATAAGATAATTCTATAGCCAAGCATGCTAGCACATGTCTATAATACCAGCTCACCCAGGAACACTTGGTAACTTTAAGATCAGGGTGGGTCTGCTGAGACCACCCTCTCTTCCCCTAAACAACAACAAGAAATCTCACAAAAATAAAACAGGTATGACAAATGAAATACTCTCATCTGCCTCTCCACAGAAAATGTGCCACTTATGTTCTAAAATACCACAAGACTTTTCTGGCTTTGAGTTCAGATCCTTCTACATCTGAAGCAACCCAGAAGCTGGCTGAAGACCAGACCAGAGAAAGCAGGCTTGAGTCCCAAACAAAGAGGCATGGACTAGGCAGTACCACTTCTAGTTTGACATCACTTATTTACAAATCTGTACATACGAAATCATCTTAAAAAAGAATGTCCATGACACTTTCCCGCTCGATGTCAAGTCTATAAAACCCTCCAAAGACAAGCCACGGAGACTTCTCTCTCAGTGCAATGACTTTTCCCAGAGCTTTTTACAGCAGTTGTTTACAGACATTGTTCCCCTTAGCATTTGTCTTGTGCACCGAATCCAGGAGATGGATTGTTCTTAGCTTACGTATTACAGCATGGAAGCTTCCGGGAAGGTTTGCAGTTCACACAAAGTTACAGGACAGATGAGTGACAGGTTTACAATAGAAACCCGGGGCGGGCTCCTTCCTGGGTTGGTGTAGCTCTTACAATAGAGTGACAGTGCCTACCAGGCTTCCTCTCAGCACAATTATCTGAGACCTGCTGATTGTTTCTTTAAGGGTAAATCTACAGCGCAGTGGAGGACTAGGCATATGGTGATGCTGTCAAATAGTGTAAACACACACATATGCACACACATACAAACACACATCATACACACACATACAAACACACACACAAACACACCTACACACACCCACAAAGATGCACATGCATACCACACACATATGCACATGCACGCATACACATACACACATTTGCACATACATGCATGCAGATACACACACATACACACATACACACATGCACACACATGTGCACCCACACATACTCACAAACACATACACACATGCACACACATGTGCATACACACACACAGCATGCGCACACATGTGCATACACACACACACACACACACACACACACACACACACACACACACACACACACGGCTCCTGTCATTATTCCTCGCTCTTTTCACCCTCTGCTTACCTTCATCTCATCTTGCCCCAGCTTGCAGTCCATCTCTGTCAGGAAACATTTTCTAGAAAATCCATTGCTGCCTGTACTCTCCAATTCCAGGCTCCCATCTTCCCCTGTGTCTCCTCATTAGCTATGGCTAAGGTCATGAGTTCCCAAATTCTACTTCTTTTAAGAAGCAATCATGACCATTTGACCTTCTTTTCTCTATATGTTGGACCCAACAGACCACTGTCACCCCTGCCAACCCATTTAATATACTGTGGCTTAGAATATTCGTCATGGGTCACGGGTTACTCAACCCACCCCAACAGCACACTCTATTAACAACAGTGAACTGGGAATAAATTACATTTCCTAAAGAGGTTGGTTAGGAGATATTTCTTGAAAATTTGTCTCTGCAGATGAGGGTGGCATATATTAAAAAGGCTCATTGGGATCCCTGGGTTACTTTAGACTTTGTTTCTCCCTTACTCCCTTGCTAAGTCACCTGGGACCAGATGGGGCTCTGAATTGGAAATGCGTCCTCTTGCAGCATGCGTGCCATGGTAGAAATGAGCTGCCCACTGGAATGACTTCATGAGGTCTTACGTTCAGCCAACTTTTCACCACATGACACTGCAGAGTTTAAAAAAACAAAAACAAAAACAAAAACCCACTGCCTCCCTCACTTCTAGCTTCTGTCCCCAGAACACAGTGGTAGAGTTGAATGCCTTAGTTCTAGCCAATTGTCCGTAAACGTGGGCATGCCACGGAAAGCGGAGTGACTCATGGGTAGCCCCACAACTGTGAAGTTCTGATGTTTAACGCTGTTAACCTGGGAATACTTAATTACACCCTTTCTCTACCCAAAGAACTAAGGACGGCTGACAGCTTAAATTACACACTAAGTGAATTCACTCAACTCTGGTGAAATATGACAAGCAATTGCAGGGTTCCACTCTGAGTGAGTATTTCCCTTCTTTGAAACAGTGAGGGAATTAGCTGACGGGGTGAAGTCGTAAGAAAAATATAGAAGCACGCAATAAAGATGTACATTTATTGTCTTCCAAAAAATATGCAAAGGTTCACATTTCTATAGTTTATATGGACCAAGGAGCTTAAAGGCAAAAATGTTCAGGCTGCCAGGCAACGGTGCACGCCTGTTTTCTCTAGCTTTGAGGTGTTCTGTTCTTGTGAGCTTTACTTTGTCCAACTTGTTATATGAAACGGCTGTGGAAATCCCTTCTGAGGGTAGGTGGAAACTTTAGATTGTGGATTTTTACAAAGGTCAAGGTGATCTTCTAGTACCAAATAAATAGGAAGCCCATGACAGGACTGAGTGGGTTTCTCCTAGTGGTACTGCCTCATGTAGCAACAATGTTACAGAACATCTTTTAAATGATAAAGACAAATACATGTGTTTCTACCGCTTGCTAACCCTTCATAGAGGGTTACAGATTCCCCCCCCCCCTCTCTCTCTCTGGTTTTTCGAGACAGGGTTTCTCTGTATAGCTCTGGCTGTCCTGGAACTCACTTTGTAGACCAGGCTGGCCTCGAACTCAGAAATCCACCTGCCTCTGCCTCCCAAGTGCTGGGATTAAAGGCTTGTGCCACCACTGCCCAGCCTGACAGATTCTCTTAATAGGACACGAGTCTTACTGTTTTGGACTAGACTGGGCTGACCAGAGAGTCCCAGAGATTCTCTTGTTTCTCTTGCCCAATGTCTGTGAACAAACTATGGACTCAGGGCCCTGGCTCCAAGGTGGGACTGGGTATTCTGTTTCCAATGTACTCAAGAGTTTTGCCATTTCCAGAGCTCAGAGGCTGTTGACAGTCACTTTCAGCATCTAACATCCAGAGTAACTCTAGGCACAGGTGGTACTGGGACAATACTGGGAAGGGTGTGTGTGTGTGTGTGTGTGTGTGTGTGTGTGTGTGTGTGTGTATGTGGTAGGGGGAGTTGAAGTCCCAAATGACCACTTTGCTGGAGTTAGCTATTTCTTTGCGGATTGGAGCCACATCTTCCACCCCAACAGTCTCAAAGAAACCGACCTGCTCCAATCCTCAGAGAAGGTCCTCCCTGTGTCCCCACATGAGGGTCAAACATCCACAGATCCAAGGGCCTCGGGCCTGTTTGCCTACCTCAATTCACTGCCAGCGGCTGCTGCTGAGCCAGAAAAAGGAATTCCAGCCACACAGGGCCCGGTGGAGGGGGGGACCCTGTGCCCAGTTCCAGCCTAGCTTCTGAAGAGTTTGATTCATTTGAAGAAGCAGAGTGCTCCAGCTATGGACAATGTTTTGTTCCATCTGCTAGAAAGATGCTGGTCCGCTGTCGGCCCAGGGCATAGGCAGTGGCAGGAGCAACAGCATCCACCCTCTACTTGCCCAGTGGGGGTATGGGTGACACATTCCTTTCTGCCCACAGAAGCTGAGTAATGAAAGGCAGCTCCCTTCTTTCTATGCAAGGCTGAGGGGAGGCTGTGTTAATGAGCAGGCACCGTCTGCTCAGACTTACTCCTGTGCACCACTGAGGTTCACAGAGTATGAGGTCCCTTAACTCGCTGAAGTCTTGGTGTTCTGTGGTTTCATCACTGCGGATGCAGACACGCGGGATGTTCAGGGGCTTCCTCGACCTTTGAGGCCTGGCGGTTGCCGTGACTCATGTTCTAAACTTGAGCTTCTGGTCTTAGGCAGGGCAGAAGGCAGTGACTAGAAGCAAGTCCTAGGCCTCTGCTGACCTTTGGTGGCAAAAGCCACAACTCCCAATTCGCCAGCCCCATATCACCTTACATAGTTGTCCCTCCTTCGTGGGGGAGGGGATTGGTTAGAAGACCTCATATGGTTAGCAGATTATGCAGATGCTCAAATACCTTGTATGTGAACGCACTAGCATGAGCAGAGAACCCATGCAGATCTTCCTGTGTGCTCTAAAATCTCCTCTAGATAGCTCATACATTATACCCAATGCAATGTAAATGCTATGCAAATGGGTTATATAGGGGATAATCACAAGTAAAAACATCGGTGTATGTTTAACAGACATGCAACCTTCCCCCCACCCCTTACACACACACAATTTTCAGTTCCACAGTTGATCGAATGGAGAACGTGGAACCTACCATATGAAGGAAGGACTCAAAAGCCATCGCCTATATATCTCCTGTTGTCAGAATAACAGTCCTTCTTCCAGACAGCTCTTGAATTCTTTCCTCTCAAGTTCCCTAGTCTTTCATGGCCTGGATCAATTCAGGTATCCCCACCCCCAAGAGCATCTCCTTGTTACCCCAGGTTATAATCGCTCCCATGGGGTCAGAGGCCAATCTCATGAGCAGATTTATTCATCTTTCAGAGGATTTGTAGAGGAAATGAAGGAGACACAACCTTGGGCCAATCCAGTGGGGGTTCGTGGCCGAGTGAGTCATGTAAAAGCTCTAGAATTTTGTATATGCTATTTGTGGCAGTCTGAACACATCCTCTGGTCTCCAGAGTCTCCGTATGGCAACCAACCTTTCCCTAGTGCCCACCAGTCCCTGTAGCCAGAGTAAAGGGTCTCACATGCTAGCTCCTAACTCTAGCCCAGCACCTCGGCCTCTGATCCTACCATTTGCGACCTTCCTAAGCAGCAACATTCAGGGCAGTGAGAATGTTTGCGTTACTGGAACAAGAAGATGAGAAAGGTTCGTGAAACACAAGCTTACAACCACAACAGTGGGGATGAATCATTTCAGCCAGTATAAAATGGCTCCTGTAGGATGGCTCTCGGAGTTTCAGAGAATTAAGAATGAGGGCATTCTTAATTTCTGCCCCTGGATCATGGTGGCTCTGTCTAGCACATGGCCCAATGTGAGTCCTGCATGGCCCACTGGAAGGGCCATGCTCCACTGGGAGCCACCAACGTCTCTGCTGCTAAAGCTGGAGGGTCTTCCCCATTTGCTTTACCTGTCTCTGCACCTGGTGCCTTCTCACTTGCTCTGGCTTGAGCTAGATGCACCTTCCGGTTTCCAGGTGGACAGCAGATTCCTCTATCCCCTCCCACCTCTGCCCAGTCTTTTCCTGTTTCCTCTTCAGGCAGGCATTTCCTCAGCACATTTGCCTTCTGCCTGCTTCTCTAGCGCATCCTCTCCTGCGATTTATCCTCTGGCTTCTGTTCCAATTACAACCATACTTCTCGACATAGGTTCTGAGTCACAAACCCATTTTCTACCATGTCCAGATATTCCAGCGACATCTTTTAAGAGCTACGTGTTCAAACGTTGTGATTAGCTCTATATGTCAACCTGGCTAGGCCGTGGCTCCAGATATTTCTTAAAAAACAAATTAGCATACTAGATGCTAATATGAAGATAATTTTATAGATTAGGTTAACATTAACATCAGTAGACAATGAATAAAGAAGATGACCCTTCGTCACACGAGGGGACCTCACCTAAGCAGTTGAAGGCCAACAGAAAACAGGTTGAGGGCTTCTAAGGAAGATAAAATTTTGCCTACATTGACCTCAGGTTCAGCTGCTTCATCAGCGTGGCAACTCTTTCTTGAATCTTTAGTCTACCAGTCTACGTGGCATACTTTGTTCTGTGTGCCATTCCTTAAAACACAGTTAGAATCCTCATCTTTCTCTGTCTGTCTGTTTGTCTGTCTGTCTGTCTGTCTGCCTGTCTCTGTCTCTATCCACCTCCTCTTCCAAACAATTATGCTTTATCCCAGAGGTTCTCAACCTGTGGGTTGTGACACATATGAGATACTGTGCATATAAGATATTTACATAATGATCCATAATAGTAGCAATATTATAGTTATGAAATATCAGTGAATTTAATTTTACTGTTGAGGGTCATCACAACATGAGGAACTGTATTAAAGGGTCACAGCATTAGGAAGGTTGAGAACCATTGGCCTATTGCGAGGGAGAGGAATCTATAAGAAGTGGACCACAGCAGAAAGGAGTTGGATCACTGGAAAGGGATTGTGGTGTACCAATCTCTTCCTTCTAAGTTTGGTACCCAGTCCAGGGGTGAATAATTGGCTGGACCACATACTCCCACCATAATGTGCTACCTTGTCATTGCTCATTGCTCTAAAGCAATGAGGCTAACCGACTATAGGTGGGAAACTTCAAAATGCTGAGCCCCAGCAAATATTACTTTTTAACTTAAACACCTCAGGTGTTGTTACAGTGGAAGCTGACCATCACGGGCACCACCGCCACTACCATCACCAGCAGCTGTTCTGCTCCTCACAATAACACAAATCTAAAATCCCCTTGAATGGATGGAGTTTACTTAAAGCTACTCTTCTTTTGACATGACCATTGTCTTAGGCACCTAGAGCCAAACCCTCCCTCTGATTGAACTTCCCATATGCAATGAGTGTCTAGTTCTCATCCATCCACCTAATCTAACGACCACACAGGCCTGCCCAAGCAGAGGCTTGACCCCCCTTGTCCACAGTGATTTGCCTGAGAACTTAGCACACGAGTCAGAAAATCAATCTGAGGTCTTCTTCCAGATTTTGTATATGTACTGTGAAAAGAAGGCTTCTCCATCTTTGGATCGTATACAATAAACCATGCTTAACAGCAAATACCTTTTCCTCTTCGTAACATGTTTATAGGGAGAGAGGATCATACTCCAAGCAAAGCAAAGCAGAGACTAAGAAGAAATGAATGGGAAGTCCTGACCTTGTTTGTGTCTCCTGAATCAGCCATGCCTGAAGTCTGATCCAAGATCATCTAACTCATAAGGCGACATGCTGGTTGGGATCTGTCAACATGCTACAAACCTAGACATGTCTGGGAAGAGGGATTCTTAATTGCAAAAATTCATCCATAAGATTTACCTGTGGGCATATCTGTGGGGCATTTTCTTCATTAATGATTGATACGGGAGGGCCCAGCTCATGGAAGGGGGTGCCGCCCCTAGGTAGGATATCCTGATGTGTATAAGAAACATGGCTGAGCAAGGCAGAAGGGGCAAGTCAGTTAGCAACACCCTTTCATGACTTCTGCATCAATTGCTGCTGCCTCCAGGTTCCTGCCTTGAGTTCTTGCTTTGACTTCAGTCAGTGATGGACTTTGATGGGGAACTTGAAGCTGAAACACTTTCTTCCCTAAGTTGCTTTGGTTCATGGTGTTTTTATCACGGAACCCCAACTAAGACAGGCAAAGAAAGTCTTCTCCCTTAAACCCAATCTGACCCTGGCTTCTTTCCATTCCATTCACCCTCTACCAGAGAGCAAGGTCCTCTCCCCACTCATGTGCACTCTGTGGGTCCTTTCCACAGAAGTCTTACAATCAGAGACACTCAGTCAGTGTGTTGCGCTAGACTCCTGGCCTGGCCTGGAGGTACAGGATCCTTATGCTGTGTAATGAGGAGAGGGAGAAGTGACCACTGAGGTGGCTGAAACAGAAAGGAGAGTCAGGTATTAGGAAATTGCAGGGTGACAGCACTCCAGAGCATGGTGACAGAGATTTGTTGATTGATTGAGAGGAAACTTTTAACAATGAAAGGGAAAGCAAGACACCAGTTCAGCTGGGTTCTGGAGAGCAGCGGCTTGTGCACCTGCAAAGCCATTTAGCCATCAGTATCACATTTCCTTGCTGATTATTTTGTCCTTGTTAATAGCCTCTGAGATTTCATATTTCTCCTCTCCACCAATCCCAACTGCTTGACATAACAGTAGGCACCATGGGAGCCACAAAGATGAATAATACCCAGACACTGCCCTTCTTAAATACCTATTACAGGAGGAGCCAAGGTAACTTCATGAAGATAAACTTTGTGCTGGGGAGAGGGAAAAAAAAATCACACCATCAAGTTATGTAAGTTTCTATTTTAAAATCATCTGGTTCTAATTTGCTAAAGTTTAATGCTTTCTAGCTAATGCCAAAGTGCTATGTTTGATTTATGGAAATACTTTAGCACATTTTTCCATCGCAGCCTTGTACAATATAGTTACCACCCCTTTTGTTATGGTTAGAAAGATTACGGACCTTAAAACAGCCTTCTTTATGAGCTTGCTGATATTTTATCATAAAATTCCGTAAGATGGAATGAAATAGTCCAGTAAGCAGCAGTATTCAGAGACCATTTCACATGGTTCAACTTTATTTTCCTTTTTTTTTTTCCTATTTAACAAAGTGATCCATCTGGAAAGTGGATGTTTAAAAACTTTCACTATGAGACATCACTTCTTTTCATGGCAGATAGTATTTTTTTTTCTCTCTTTGGGTGGGGGTGGCAGGAGCAGGGGTGCATGTTTAGATATGTGTTACACCAAGCTACACTGTAGACCAAATAATAGCATCGACACCAAAGGATAAATGCATGCACCAGCCCAGACTTCCTTCCTATATGCCATAGAAGGAGCCTTCAGAACATTGAGGTAAATGGGGTGACTGTCAGAAGATCTTACAGGTACTGTTGGTGTCTGTGGCTCAGGAGGTGAACACAGAGCGTGGCTCAGGCTGATGAGACCTCAAGGCTGTTTGCATGTTTATGCTCCAAGACTTGTTCCACAAGGACCTACAGTTCCAGAGAGAGAGGTAAAGGCAGACGCCACTCAGACTCCAGGAATGAAATATATTTATCTATTTTGTGATGGTAGGGATTGAATCCTGGCCTTTCTGTATGCTAGACCCTCAACCACTGAGCCACAACCTTAGCTTTTCAATAAAGAAATTATATACACACACACTGACATACACATATACATATACACATAAACATATAATATAGACACATAATATACATTTACTTGTATTTATAATATATACATACATTGTATGTGCACATATAACAAATACAGACACATATATTCATTTGCATTTATAATATAGACACAAGTATATTATATACACACATATAACAAATACATGTATACACAAAGACATGTAACACATTCATTTTCAGGTGCTTTGAACTTTGGGCCTTACACAACCTGAGCAGTGCTCTACCCCTGAGCTCTGTCCCCAGCAGGACTGAGCCCCTTTTTAGTTCTTCTAGTGTTAAGTTTAGCCACGTCACACAGCAGGGCTGTTTGTTAACCACCTCAAGACACTGCACTGAAGAGTCAAGGCCTCTGAAGCACTTTGGCCAAAGCCTTTCTGACCTGCAGCGGTCCCACTGAGGAAGTCATTCTTAAAGGTCACTGGGCTCAGCGTGCTCCTTCGATTTTTGTTCTCTGCAGGAAGTAAGGGTTTTCACTTCACACCCACAGAAACCAAGATGGCCGCCCAGGAACTGCTCCCCCTCAGCCTGGCTCAGTCTAGTTCTTCAAAACAAAGAGGTTTCATTTTCCTCCAGCAGAGTTCAGGCAGCTCTTTGCATGAAAGGCATGAAATGCATGAAAGATGCTGCCTTCCCGACAGTCTCTCTGTTTGCCTCAGTGCTGGGGCTCGGGCTGTGTGTGCTTAGGCTTCTTCTGCAGGGAGACCTTGTGACCTGGCAACAAGGCAGCTGGAATGGGCCTAGTCCCATCAAAACTCATGTTGAGGATTTGTCCCCAGACTGACAGTGACAAAGGTGACAGGGCCAGTAAGGGGCACCACCAGGGTCTGCATTCGTTTTCTCTCACTGGAGTGAGAAAGGGGGCTAGCCTAGCCTTTGCAGAACTTCCACCTCCTTTCCTCCCTGCTCACACCTGCCTCCTCTCAGCTGAGCAGGAATAGACACCTGTACTTTCAGAACCCAACTCAACCTAGCACACACACACACACACACACACACACACACACACACACACACACACCATTGGGTTTCAGATATTCAGCGACAACAATATAGAACAGATTAAAGACAGCATTCTTTCCATCAGTCCCTGGAAACAACGTAAAAAGACATGAAAATTTAAAACAGTAATCAAAAGAGAGCAGCACCAGGACCTCCTTTTCCCTCCTGGATTCTTCTTTGGAATGCTTGTCTTTCATATCAATGGTTCAGGTCCATCTGCCCTCGGTGAGTCCTCAGCTCCAAGTCCAGCCCCTTGTAATTTCATGCTGCCATCGCCGATGAACACTATGATCAGCCCCAACCCACCTACTATGTCCCACCATGAACCCCATCTGTGCCTTTCGGCCAGCAAGTTCTTTGTACAATAGTTGATCAAAAAGGTAGTCAATTCTCTGTTTGATGTAGGCAATAGGAAATTATATTTTATTGAGATATGATCCACATGCATAAAGTCCACCTTTATATAGTATATAATTCAGTTATTCTTGCATGGTCTGTAGAGGTGGATCAAAGAATTTCAGGACACTTTCTTTTCTTTGGAATGAGTCTGCTTACTGGTCTGGCCACTCCCCATCTGTACCCCAAGCCCTTGGCAACTCATCTCATTTCTGTTTAGAGACAGCTGCAATTTCTCATTCAACTCGGTTTCAAAGCCAAACACAAACGTGAGACTGGCTGTTATTATTTTTTTTCCTGTATACTTAAAAATAGACTTCAGATGCATGAACACATGTATGCAGCTAACACTTGACAAAAAAAATGAAGTGAATCAGCTCAACCCTATCAATAAAATACGGAGAAGGAAAGCAAACTTGGCGGGCAGTGTGGGCAATGCTTTAGAGGGCTTTCAGAAAGAAAAGAGGAATGAGGTTCAGCCGAGACAAGAGCACGACTCCTTTGTACGCACCAAGGAGATGCCCCTGAGCCAGAAGTAGCTAAGTGGTTACCCAACTTCCACTAAGACTCATCAGATAGGAGTTAATTATTCTACGTCACAAATGCTGAAGGTGGTGACGGCCCAGATCAAGCCCACACGGCAAGGACCCCACTGAAGCTAGCCTGGCATGACGTTCCATGCTTAATAATTTGGCATTGCCCTTGAACTCCATGGATGATCAAATTGTGTGTGTGTGTGTGTGTGTGTGTGTGTGTGTGTGTAGAGTCATGGGGATCAAAGACAGGGCCTTGCGTACTCTTGTATACTACCAGGGTCTCCTACCATTAGCTACATTTCCAGCTTGCCCATACATCTTTAAAATGATTAAGAAAAAATCGTCTAATAAGGAAATTGTTGTTCTACCAACAGTCACTAGGAAAATAGCAACAGGCGCTGTGCTTCCTCCTCTGGCAGAACGGGCAGGACAACACAGGAGTTCTCTTCTGTTAGCCTATTTATGACCACTGCAGCTTTCTGTTCTTCACTGCGGAAGCTACAGGAGCCCTTGGTTCGCCACAGCCCTCAGTCCAGGTTTACCCTGAAGCTGATGGCCAGGCTACAGAGGACCCTGAACTTTCCTGGTGCCAGAACCCCTTTGATCTACCTCCTCTGTTCTGGTAACTTCCTTGATGGGATGCTGAGGCCTCACTGTCGTCCTGGGAGGCCCAACTTCTTGTGTTTGGATCTCCCTGACATTCGGAGGACTGGCCCAGACTCTCGTTCCAGATCCCTGTCTCTCTTCTGGTTGATCTTTAAGCTGTGATGCTCTCCTGAGTTCCACTGGCCTCAGCCCTCCCCTTTAAGCTAAAGGATTTCTTCTAATCCAGGATCCTTCCACAGTCCACTATCCACAGAGCAGTGACTATACTCTTGAGTTAATTAATATGTCAGTGTGGCTGGGCCCCAGACATTTGGTTAAATGTTATTCTGGATGTCGGTCTGAAATGCTTTTGGATGAAATATAGACAGGTCTGTGGACTTTAGACACACAGATTATTCTCCAGCATGGGCCTTTTCTAAACCCTTGATGGCATCACTTAGACAAACACTTACCGAGTCCTATAGATTTAGATTTGACCATGGATGACTCTCTTCTCATGTTGTAGGAGTCTGAGATGCCAAGTTGTTCATGAAAGACAGACAAGGCAGCAGGCTGCATGAGCAGGTTGTGAAAGGAGCCGTCCACCTTGCTAGAGGGGACATTCTCAACTTTCTTTGGTCTGAAGTACTGCCAGGTCCTAGGATTTTTTTTTCCCTGCTCAAGTAAACTTTGTTATATTGCAATGGTCTCATATTGTAACAGTCTACGCTAATTAAAATGTGAATAGATGTCCAGTTGGAAGGGTGTGCCTGAAGACAGAGTCAAACAGGCATCTAGGACTAGAAGTTACATAAGAAGGTTGAAAAGGAAACAGTTGACACTTGAAGGAAAAAAGAACTTGGTTGTGCAAGGTCTGCCCGCCTGTCTGTCTGTCATCCCTGTAGGTCATGGTGTCTGCGAAGTAAATGCTGTGATTTGCTGGCTCAGAGGAGCCTTAGGACCATGTGACAAGAACAGTAGCCAAAGCTTAATCTAATTTGACACACTATGATGCTGGCTTTGCCGGGGTCACCACGTGTTACCCACCCATCAGGATGGCTTCCAACATCTCTTCTTCTCATCAGTGTCATAAACATTCAAGGGAAAAGATTCAGGTCTGTACCGTGTAGCAGGAAAGGCAGAGCTGCCACCGCCAGGAAGATTTCTGGTTCCCCTCCCTCACAAGCCATTCACTCAATGAGATGTCTTCTCCATAGATCCCAGATCTGCCCGCTACGTCAAGCCACCATTTTCAGCTTTATCATGACAGGATAAACACACTGGGGATGGACTGTGACTTCTGTCCTGAGATTCTAGAATGGGGCCTAACGATTTCTTTACACTCACGATCCCAGAAGGTTTCAGTTCTTATTTGTCCATTTAACAAGGTCCTAAAGCGAACCTCCTTATTAGAGTTGCAAATGAAACCATGCACCTGCCAACTCTTTCATGCCTTCACCTCTAATTCTGAACTTCAAATCACGTGTGACAATTAGATTTCTCTGGGCACCGTGGCTGGACTTTCCACGTGTGAAAAATCTCCTGAAGCTTGCTGTTGTAAGTCATCTTAAGGAAACAATGGGATCTGAGGCAAACAGCTGTTTCATTTGGGTTTAAAACAAAATACATAAGCTACAGTGGACAGAGCAAGTCCAATCCTACTAAAGCAAAGTCACATAAAAAGTAAATATTGGCTTTCATTTAAGTCTCTTGATCTTCATTCTCTTCAACCACACAGACTGATCTAAATCTATGTAATAGTCAGTCCCACGCTGACATTTGAGGGAAAAAACAGTGGTTTGGGGAACATAAATATGAGTTTGTTGTGGTGGTCCTAAAATCATTTATTAAACTCACCTTTCTCTTGTCCCTTGGCTTTAGTTAATGGGATATCTATGTTGAGGTCCAAGCACTGAGCTTTAAGAAACAGAGGTCTTTGGAGTCCAGGCAGGAATTGAGTAAATAGTGCCAACATAACCAATCACATTGCAGAAGAAAATCACAGTCTTCCTATGCAACTACTCTATCCTGAGGTATCTGTTTTATATGGCTTGCATGTTTGTTTTGCTTTTTTCCCCTTTCTCCCTAGAAGGAGAATAAGGCCCACGAGAGAACTCTATTTGGGCAGTGAATCGCAGAGGAGCCAGTTCAAATCGGACTGCAATGTTCCCCAATCAAACTCCAGTCCCTTCTGCTCACTGGGCTCCCCCCATCTACTGACGCAGAGCACTGATGCTCAGTTACTCTGGGGGGCGACAGTCTGATGAGGCAAACTGGAGCACAGGCAAAGCTGAGCTGATGGATGCTGACCTTTCCCCTTGGTGTCTAGAAGAAGACGACCCGGTGAACTCTAGCTGCCCTTGATGGCTTGACACTGGGGACTTTGTACTGATTTATGCCTTGGCCTGAGTGTGTGCTTCCCTCTGGCCCTGCTTGCTTTTGGCATTAAATGCAGAAGTATAGCTGTCTGCTTCTGTGTCTGCCCCAGGGTCTCAGCCTGTGCGTTACTTGACTCCTGTGAGACACACATTCTATTTTGTTCTTCCCGTGCTGTTTGGAGCTGGCATCGCCTAGCCTGAATACTGCAGTCCTGTCTGTCTCTCCATTTTTGCATCTCTCCTGATGTTTATGTTTGGAGAACATAAACAGTTGCAGTTGGCAGTTCTCTCTTTCCTCCATGTGGGACCTGGGGATCTAGGTCCTTAGGTGGTGGCAAGCCCCTTTACCCACTGAGCCTTCTTAGTCATCTTGTCCCAGCAACTCAGTCCAGTGTCTGGGAAGCTAGGCCAGAGATGATGGATATTCTCACTTTCTCTAGCCTGAGCATGTCAGGAACTTCCCGGTTCACTGGCAGCTGAGAATACAGACAAACACAAAAATCCAAAAGGGCTTTGGCAGCTCTAAAGGGGCTGCCAGTCAAATGGGACTATTGGAACCAGGGTTTGTGTCCCCATTTCACACTAACTCATTTCTTATTTCTGCTTACACCAAA
>LR749880.1:370316-666236 GCA_902729485.2 Mus minutoides | reverse complement strand
GGGGATCATGGTGGGAGAGTGGATTGGAAGAAGTGAGCTGGGAATTTTATCTTAATGTTCAGGGCACTGCGGAGCCCTGTATTTAAGTGCGTAGGTACAGCATCATGTGTGGGCAGGGAAGGTTATAATGTAGGAGGGTTAGAGAGACAGAGAGAGACAAGAAGGAGAGAGGGCTCCCTAAAATGGTGCCTTTTTTTTTAATTTCCAGGAGACATTGCAAGGAGAAAAGCTAGAAAAGAATTGGGGGTAGGCGTCTAAACAGGACCAATAAGGGAAACAGGAGGACCCAGGATCCCATAAAGTATACAATCCAGCTTCAAGACTTGGGGCTCCTCTCATACAGAAGGGATAAAACTTACTTTCCCCTTCTCTGTAGCTTGGTCTTTTGTCTTTACCAGACTTTCAACTCTTTTGTCTTTCCTGGATGTTCAATTCTTTGTTCCTGCCAAAGTATGCACTTGCTGATCCTCCATTGACCACCAGCATCCCCATTATGGAAAGGGAGCCAAATATCTGAGAGACGACTGTAAGTAGGAAGCAACAGTAATGATGGTTACCTGGTAAAGCAATAGCTGATTTCATCTCCTCATATAATGGAAGTAGCTCCATGAGGCCACTGATCAGTAAGTACATGAACCCTGAGTCTTGGCTCAGCAGAATAAGCAGGATTTCACAAGTTACAGTTTTTGGGTTTAGCTGGAGGGTGGTAAGGCATGGAACATGCAACAGCCTGAACTCAGCAGCCCCCACAGGGCTATGTCAACCTCAGCAGGCCAGGAGAAAGAAGGCAGACTGGCTCACAAGCCATCTACCCTGTGTTCTTCCTAACAGGCCAAGCCCTGGAGATAGAGCCAGAGGGAGAAGATCAGCTGCTGGATCTAGATTATTTCTATTGAGATCTTCTCCACTGGCTCCCTTTCTGCCAAGTGTACTTGTTGTGGTGGGCGGCATCGTTCTGTAACTCTTGGCCTACTTGTGGCAATTCTCCTGCCCATACTTACTCCACAGAGGCTCCTCTGCCCTTGCTTGTTACATTCATGAAAGGATTGCAAAGAAGTTCAGGTTCTGGTGTGTGTTCGTGAGGGGATGCCCATATATCTGTATGCTTATGGGCTATAGGGGTCAGAAGGCCAATCGTATTTTTGAATATATATATATATATATATATATATATATATATATATATATATATATATATATATATATATATATATATATATATATATATACCTCTCCAGTATTGGGATTACATGTACATGCTGTACCCGGTATTTTTGTGTGGCTTTGGGTTATTGAACTCAGGTTGTCATACTTTCTCAGCAAACACTTTACCAGGGGAATTATTTCTCAGCCCATCTTCCAGAGCATTTTGGTTTAGTGAGTCTTAGATAACGCATTAACACTTAACTACAACTCTGGATGTAACAGAGGCTTCACCACAGATTTCTGGTATCAAGAAACAGGAATCTATTTAGGTGGTATTTCATCTTTGGTGCAAACTTAGTGGAGCCTCCCACCCCCGGTGGACAGCATAAATCTATGGAGAGGCACCATACTGATATAGCCTTTCTCTGTCTTTCTATCTGTGTCTCTGTTATTTGTTCCCAGATCCACAGACTCATGTCCTTGAGCCCATCTCATATCAGCATGTAGTGCCTTTGTGACTGGTACGGAGCCTCACTCACAGCAAATCGTGAGTGCCAGCTCACAGTTCCACACAGCAACCATCTATGGAGCTAGGCTATTGGGAAAGAGACAGAGCACAGAAGGCAGAGGGCCCATGAAGGCTATGTGAGTGCAAGCTGCTAAGATCCTGTTCTAAGTGAACCACTGGAACCCAGAGTCCACAATGAAGACAAACTCCGGCATCACACCAACATTTTTGCACACGCATAGCCATTTTCTTAATGTTAATATCTTCTCACAGACTTCAGAGCATCAGGCTAGAGGTCGCTCTGAGGTAGCACCTGCCAGGAAGGGAGGCTAAGGGCTGCATAAGCCACATGTCTTCAACATCAGCATTTTTTTTTTTCTTGAGAGCATTTGGGCCCTGGTGCCTCAGCTGGCTCTGCTGGAGAAGGTGTGAATGCTCTTCTCTGAACTTCCCTTAGTCAGTCTGACGCTCTCTTGTCCTGTATCAAGAATTGGAAGGGAAGTGGTTTTGTGGTTTCTTCCTTCCTTTCTTTCTTTTTTTTTCCTTTTCATCGAATTTTCACGTCACTTGAAGATTTTATTTTCTTTTTCCTCTGCGACCTGTTTCAGAGGGTATTCTGCCACCCAAGTTCTCTCATTAGCCGGACTGAATGTCGCAGGGTCTGAAGGACCACAGGTCATGAAGGTCACAATGCGTTGGTGACTGTGTGGGGATATTTCTGTCAGGGAGGAGGTTGGGGGAGAGGAGCAAGGCCAGTAGATGCTGCCAGAGGGTGATGGCCCTGGGGTGACAGGACTCATCAGAGCTGAGTGTGTCTCAAAGTGAGGGGGAGCTCATCAGAGACCGGAGTGGGGAGGGACATCATGATATTAAACTGCAGACTTAGATACGGCCTATGCTGTTCATGTCAGAGGAGGAGCTGCCATAGCCTGTACATCTCATTCCTCTCTCTGGGCTCTTGGTGCTTGCTGCTTGTGGATTTCTATGAGGTTGTGGGCAGAACTGAAGGGCTCTAGAAGGAATCAGGAGCAAACCCTGTGTAATTGCTGTCGAGGAGCTGAGGTAACTTCAGGGTGAAAAGGGGAACCTGGCCTTGAATTCAGGTATAGCCTGAGTCCTCACCCAGGGAGAAAGTTCCATTTCTCCTCCCGACTCCAGTCACCCAGGCAGACTGAGAGACCTTGCAAAACTGGAGCCTTGGGCAGCCCGAGGGCTTCTTGTGTGGTGTCATATATTATCTCAGAGCTTTGAGGGAAGGGCTGTTTTGTAAGAGCAAAACACCTGGAAGGACAAATGCCTGAAGCCGGCTTAGTCATACACTGGATGCAGGTCACTGTCCCTAGAAGACCCTGCAGTCTCAGTGGCCACCTGGAGGATGGGCAGAAATGGCCACTCCCAAGAGTCTTTAAAGCAAGCAATTTCATAATCATATATACTGTCTGCAAAAGCAATGGAACCATACAACACACACACACACACACACACACCCTGCTGTTTTGTTGGTGTGTGTGTGTGTGTGTGTGTGCCTGCCTCAACCTCCCAAACGTTGGGATTATAGGCATTTGGTATCATATAGGGCTTGAGAGCTTGATGTGACAAGAGACACTTTCAAGGTGAGCTTGGTCTTATCCCCTAACATCAGTCTTACAAAAGAGCTGAGCACAATTTTATTGGTATGTTGTGTAATAATTTAGTCTAAGATCTCTGGACACAAATAATTGCTTAACAAAGTGCACCGTGTATGCAACGGAATTTTGTTGTCATATTCACAACTCAGTGCCAAAGACTCAAAAACCCCAGTAGTCTATTACACACACACACACACACACACACACACACACACACACACGGGGGAGGAGTGTGTGTGTGTGTGGGGAGAGAAGTACCTGATCTTACGCATATCTCTTTGCCTTCAGAGCCAGAAAACCAAATCTTCCTCTTAGGAATAATGCTCAGTTTCCTTCATAGGAGAGATAGCTATTATTGCACATGGGGGTGGGGTGGGTGGGGTTCTAATAGTAACCACCTATTCTTACATCTAGCCTAAGGGTGAAGAGATGAGTACCAATGACATCAAAGCTAAAATCAGGGTTCCTTGCCCCATGATTGCTAGCACAGTCTTGGGCATTTAATGACCAGGACTGAAATAGTGAACCGAAGTGACAATTCTACATAAAGGGACTTTTTTTTTGGCACCTTGGTAAGCTTGCTGAGGACAATATCAAAGCAGAAGGAGGAGGAAGAGGAGGAGAAGGAAGCAGAAGAGAAGTCACAGAAAGTTTGCTAATCAAAGAAGAAAAACTATTTCTACTTTTTAAGGGTGTGTTTTCACACCTACCACAATCATTTTCAGTGCTAAAAGGTTACTCGGTGGTCTGTGTGTATGTGTGTATATATGTGCGTGCCTCCCAAGTATGTATCTGTATATACATGCATGTACAAGTGTGAATATGTGCATGAGTGTTTGTACACACCTGAGTGTGTATCTGTGTACACTTGCATGTGTGTATAAACAAATGCATCTATGTGTGTGTGCATGCATGAGTGTATCTGTGTACACATGGGTGTGTGTGTGTGTGCATGTGTGTGTGTGTGTGTGTGTGTGTGTATGTGTTAAAAAGCATCCCCTCTGAGACTAGCACTCTCTAATTTCCAACTTGTGATCATGCCTTTGTTGGCTCATTGTGGTGACAAAATACAAACTGTTATGAATTATTTTATAATTACTGCAAAATCAAAGCCATTTGGAAGAGTAAATGCAGATGTGGCATGTGACGTGTGGTGGCTTGTGGTAGTTTTCATTTTGGCAGGATTCGGGTGGCTGAGGTCCCAGAGTCCCAGAAGACTGCTATTAGCAGTACTAATGATTATGACACAAATAAATGTACATTTGTGTGTGTTTCCTAGTTTACATGACACCTTCAGGTTCACTGTTGTCTTTGATTTATGTAAAAGGCTCACAGCACTAGCAAAGTTAAGGGAGTTATTATCCCCATTTTACAGATGGCAAACACCAAGCCTTTGGGAGATTTAATAATTTTGTCAGTGATCCCGCATAGCCAAAATTTGCACCTAGGTGTTTGGTGGGTTTTTTTGTTTTTTGGTTTTTTTTTTATTTGATTTGAGTTTTTGAGACAGAGTCACACTAGCCTAGACTGGACTCGAACTCACAGAGACCCACCTTCCTCTGCCTCCCAAGTGCTGGGATTGAAGACTGTGGGCCACCATGCATAGCTTTAACTTGGGTTTCTGCAATCTTAGTTTATGATAAAATTCAATAATGGAAGTAAGTTGATAACATTCCATAAACTTTTTTTTTCTCTCTCTTTATTAGATATTTTCTTCCTTTACATTTCACATGTTATCCAGAAATTTTCCCTTACCCTCCCGCGTCCCCGCCCTGCTCCCCCACCCACCCCCTCCCGCGTAATGGCCCTGGCATTCCCCTGTTCTGGGGCATATAGAGTCTGTATAACCAAAGGGCCTCTCCTCCCAATGATGGCCAACTAGGCCAATAAACTTATAGTCACCTACCCATCTGTCTTTCAGGTCACATTAACTGACTCACTTTTCAGCTTATTCCCTTGATACCTATTGAGGCCCCTTTCTTCGCCATGCATCATGTAAGGCAAAGGTAAACATTGTACCCAAAGAACATTAAGTGTGAACCTTGCTTTTGAAAAGCACACCTACCTTTTAGTAGGTGTCACTATGTTTTTTACAGTAGTAATATTAATAGGTATTTAATTTTAATTTTAAATTTTATTAAATTTACTGTTGAATTTAGTAGGTAAATTATAAGTTTAATTTTCCTAATTAAAACTTGAGACACACACCCTGGACAGTATGGCGGTCTTTATAACAAGAGGCAGAGATGCTAAGAGCTCAGGTCGCAGAGCGTTCAGGCTCTAAGGTTGTCATTAGGACATTCACATCACTTTTACCTCAACATCCGCAGTATCTGCAGACCTGCAAATCCATTCAGGGAAGAGACCACCCTGCCCCGGTGCCAGAGCCCACAGAGGACGGCACTGTCATCATTTCAGTGTGTGTACGTACATTCTGTGCCACCTCAAGGTCATCAAATTTGTAACTCATTTTTGGAGAATTGTTTCTTCTGGAAATTTCTACTTTAAGCATCTCTCAAACTCCTTAACATTATCCAACATCCAAGCAGTTTTTTTTTTTTTTAAACATAATTAGACAAGAGCTATAAGCATTGTGGAACATTCTCCAGTGAGGGGTATTAGACTGTGTGTCTAGATCAGATGTAGAAAGGTCTGCGGTAATGAAACCCTGTGGTCTGTTGGTCTACGGTCTATATGCTGTCAGCCTGACATGTGAACTTAGCTCTCAAATTGCCTTAGAGGCTCAGGGGGAAATTAAGAAATCTTGAAACAGAGCAAAACAAAACCACCCAAGACAAAAACAAAACCTGCACCGAGAGGTTCTGCCTTAAAAGCTGACTTTTTGGCATCCTGGAAATGTTGGCAGCTACCAGGGTGACAGATTGGTGGTCCCATTCTACCTACCTGGCTAAAATATCTGATGTCTCATACCAGCCCTGCCTTTTAGCTTGTGCAATGCAGAGTTTATGGGTCTCAACTCCCTCCCTGCCCTGAGGTGTAGACACTCAGCTTTTCCCTTCTGGGGAGAACTCAGACTTTGTTCACCACCCAAATTTTCTGTTGGAAGCAAACCTAGGGATTTATATGTGACTGGAGTGTGTGTGTGTGTGTGTGTGTGTGTATGTCTCTCGGGAATGTGGGGGCGTGGTTAGGACTGCTCCGGAGTCTAGATACCAGCCGGGCTCCACAGCTTCAATTTGGCTTCGATTGTCACTCCAGGATAAAATTCTTGGAGGAAAACATTTGTATCCACACATCCCAGGAAAATAAAGTGAGAAAACTTGGGTTCCACACAGCATGGATTTGTTAAGAGAATGAAACCAGAGAAAGCCGGGAAATCCTGGGTATGGGGGAGAAGAAGCATGTGGGTGAACAAAAAGCCATGGTCACTAGGGCTCCAGGTAGGTATGGCTTCATAAATCATCACGTCTGCTTCATAAAACCAGACCCTTAAAACACAAAATGGTAGCATTCACATGTAAACTCTGGGCCAAATTCTCACTCAATAAAATTTGATAGAAATTGTCTTATAGAAAAACAATTCTTTTGTTTCTGTTAGTATTACTGATGGCTAAAACTTGGGGTGACTGGTGTTTTAATAGGGAATTGAAAGGAAATGAACAATATGTCCTTGGCTAATTCTTAATTCTGATTTCATGATATGATGGTGAGCATCTTTTTTTTAAGTTTAAAGTCCATTTGAAAGTTATTAAAATAGACATTCATTGTGGGTCACATATTCCCAGTCAACCATGGTTTGAAAGTCATTTAACTCAGATAACCAGGCTGGGTTTTGTAGCTTTGTTTTGGTAAGAAGGATTTTGAATGTAAAATGATTCAAAGAGGTTCAAGAGTCTGGCTTGCATGATTAATAGTCTGCAGGAGATATTAGGAATCCAGACAGACTGAAGGCAAAATGCCTTTGCCTTGTAGACCGTCTGCATATTCTGCCCTCCAAGGACGCTGCCTATTTAGTCACTCTTTCAATCCAACTGTCTCTGCCAGGCCAGGCTTCATTGGATTAGAGAGTAGTGGAAAAATCTCTCCCCGGAGTGTGCATATCAGATTCCCTTAGTGTTTAATCCGTCTGGCACACACGCATGTCCCTTTGAGCTGCAGAGTGCTGGCCTTGGGCTGGCTGGCTTACGCTTGGAAAGTGAAAGCAAGCTGTTATTTTTCACCCCCCACCCCCACCCCAATTCAAATTCCTGGCCTTTGACATCATGAGATCACAGTTTGGTTGGATTGGAAGTCTGTTCCAGTAGGTGCCATTTTTGTCTGGGACACTGACCCAGGGAACTTGTAACCTCTCTTGATAGACAGAACCCCACGAATGCCTTGCAAGCAAGCAAGTAAAATTCTTATTGGTATTCCACAGTTTAACATATTTCCATAAATTTGTGTCCCTTCAAAACTTACTCATGATGGAAAGTAGCCCATCTTATATAGTCTGTATCTAGAGATGAGGTGACAGGCTGGGCCAGGACCTCTTGCCTAGGAATGGGGCCATGCCACAGTTCACATCTCTCTCTCTCTCTCTCTCTCTCTCTCTCTCTCTCTCTCTCTCAAAACAGCAACAGAGCAGATCCCTTCTTTGTACACCCCAGGGACTCTGGTACCCTCCACTCCCTTCTTCTTATTTTTCTCATCAATGAAGAAGACAAAGTACCCTGAACTCCTCCTGCCTTTGTCCCAGGGAGCCACATCTCCCCATTTCTATCCCTACTCTGCCTTAGAGTGCTACAGTTTCTCTTTACCCATGGGGGACCCTGAGGGTCCTAATCTATACTAGAGAATGCTTTCTTTATGTTCTTAATATTCTTATCCATTCTAAAAATGCACTTATAAAATAACTAGGAGTTTATTATCTTATGGTTATCTCAAACACTCTTCTGGGACCAGGACCATTTTCTTCTAGGCAGGAATATCTCCATGGTTTTCAAGAAACACCATCCTATTTACCCTCATGCACTCTCGACAGCCTATATCTGACTGCATTCATGGTGCATGAACAGACCATATTGCTTAATAGCTGCCGGTTTTTTTTTTTTTTAGATTATGCCGAAATCATACCTTAGAGTAATCCTCTATACAAGGAGGTATTCTATAATGTTGTAATATAAAGCATGTATCAGGAACTCTATTAATATATGTTATGTCTCAGGATGAAAATCTATTAAAAATACCAAAAGTAAGTGAAGGTGAAGGTATAAACTTTGATAGCACAGTCATGAGTCACAGCACAGGAACACATTCCAAGAAATACATCATTGTGTGATTTAACCGTCAAAGGAACCATGCAGGGAGCATGCACACAAGCTAAGGTGTCTATGGTATCACTAGGCTATATAATATAATAGGATCCCATCACATGGGTCCTGTCAAAGGCATTACTTTTATATGACTTTGTTCAATCATATGATTTGACCCTATGAAGATGATACTATCTTTTGCCTGTTTTAAGGGCACTGAGGCACATTGGAGTTTTTTCAAAAAATTCCCCACAACCATATACCTAATGAGTAGTATAGTCTAAATTGGAATCCATGCCCAGAAGATTATCTGAGCATCTATAGACTGAGGTCAGAGCTGGAGTGACACCCAGCTACAGTGTGGTAGAACAGGGTCCATGAGAGCCTGAAAACAGAGATGGCTGCTAGGAATTCAAACTCCTTCTAATTTTTTAAGAAAAGCATAAGCAGATATTATTCAAATTCAACAGCTCATGAAATAGTGTCAGTGGGTCTTTTTTTTTTTTGCAATACTGTGTCATGAAAACCAATTGAAGTGGGTTAGAAAAAAAAAGAGTTAAAATAAAGAATTCAGGACTATAGATTCACTTAAAATGGAATCGACACCAAACAACTGTGGGGAGTGCAGCTAAAGAAAACAGGAAGAAGGGTTGTATGTAAATATAGATAGTTCCCAAACCAGGGTGATTTGACTTGAATGGTTTGCTTGTCAGCCATGTGAAATTGATACACATTCACTAGAAAACTGTATGTCAAATCTTGACTTGAAGTGTTTTCCTTGCATGGTCTGTCTTTTCTTGTGAGTCTCGAGAAAACAGCAGCTTTTGTTAAGAGGACCCAACAACACTGGATCCTTCATGCCCGCACCATGCCCACACCATGCCCGCACCATGCCCACACCATGCCCACACTCAGGAGGCACATCTCCAAAAGGCTAGGGCCAGCCTTGAGTTCCAGAACAGCTTACATAAAAACAATCCACCTTTAATAAAAATAAGAAAAGAAGAAGACTAACCAAGAGAGGAAAGGAAATGAGGGACATCCTGTGTGCCCTGTGCAGCTCAGTTGTGGAGACCTATAGGTGAGGAGCAGTCAGTGCCCATTTAATTTAGGGTGTTTTCAAGTTCCAGTGGGTAGATTGGGAAGGAAGAGGGAGAACATCTCTATCACAGATTATAGAATCCCATCAGTAACCATACTTCGTTCTTCCTATCAAGCCACTAGAGTTCTAACACTGTGGTAGTTTGAATGAGAATCCCTTATCCCACCCAACTCATAGGTTCATATATTTGAATGCTAAGTCCCAAGGTGAGAAAGATTAGGAGGTGTGGCCTTTTTGGAGAAGGTACATCACTGGGGGTAGACTTTGTGATTTCAAAAGCATATGACATTCCCAGTTAGTTCTGTCTGTCTGTCTGTCTGTCCGTCCGTCTGTCTGTCTGATGCTTATGGGTCAGATGTAAGCTCTCACCTAATGCTCCAGGGCATGTCTACTTGACTGCTACCATGCTCCTCACCACCATGCTTATGGTCTTTACCACCCTCTGGAGCCATGAGCACCAGATAAAATGCTTTCTTTTATAAGTTGCCCTGGTCACGGTGTCTTATCACAGTAATTTAAAAAAAAAAAAGTAACTGATAATTACAATGACCCATCAGGCTTGGTGGTTCATGCTAACCAATCCTACCACTCAAGAGGTAGAGGCAGGAGGATTTCTGTGAGTGTAATCTCTACCTAGAATCAATAGTGGGTTCTTGGCCAGTGTGAGCTACAGTGTGAAACTTCGTTTCATAAAACTAAATACAAAACAAACAAACAAACCCTCAAATAACTGATAGAGCATGAAGGCACACACCTGTGACCCCAAGACTGGGGTGAATTACGAATTCCATGGTTGAGGCAAGCTTGGGGTATATAAGAAGAATCTGTTTCAAAGTTAAAATTAAAAAAAAATAACTCCACAAACTTTATGTCTTACAGAAATATTTTCTCTTTCGGGGAAGAGTGTGAACAGTTAATATCAGCTGGTTAGATCAGGAAAGGTTTTGTTTTTTTCATCTATCTCTAGGTATGTCTGTCAAGAAGTTTCTAAGGAGTATTAATTATGAATGTTCATTTTTTATGTATCAAAAGTGGCTAGCTCAAGGAAAAATATTCCATAAATCTCCCCAGCCTTATAAAACTCTTATGCAATGTAATCTTTAAGTCTTTCCCAACTTTTGTTTATGCAAAGGCCTGGCTGCCTTCTCTGAATTTGATGGCTCAGAGCATTCTCCTCTTTCTTCATATCCTTTGTGCTGCTTTCCAAATTATCCAATCAGGAGTAGACTGTGAGGTTGAATCTCAGCCAGTGAGGAGTAGCCAAGATCTACTTTGAGTTAGGGATAAATGACAGAGGCTACCTTGGCCATATGTGCTGCTTGCTAGCTTAGTTTGGGTTGTAGCAATCCCTTTTTACGAAAATAAATTGTCTAGCCAAGTTACTTTCTTTCTTTTTGTTTGTGTGTTTCTTTGTGCGTGAATGAGAATATTCTATACCAACAATTGGTAGACCTGCTCTGAGTGAGGTCCCTGAATCTAGGAGTTCTCTCTGAAACCATGAGCGATATATATCATTCCTTTCTTCCGTTGTTTCTAGCACAGTGATAAGAAAAGCATCTAGCTAGTGATCACTTAATAGCTACTTTCTTGAGCTGCCTGGAGATATCAGTCCTTCAAGTTCAGGCTAGCGTGAGACAAAGAACTGAATGTTAACCATGGTGATATCAAGGACCTCCACCCTAAAACCTTAAAGAAGAAGCCATTAACACAGATGGTTAGTCTATTCATTAGTGTGAACCTCGAGGAGAGGATTCCATTTTATATATGAAAGCTGTTTTAGAGTTGGTGTTTTCGTTTTATTTTGTGTCTTGGCCATTATGCATGTGTGTGGTTGCTAGTTTGTTTATAGACAGAGTTTTGCTATGTGTATCAGTCTAGCCTTGAACTTACTTTTTGGCCCCAGCTGGGCTCATATTTTAGCAATTCCCTAGTCAGCCTTTTGAGTGTCTACCCAAGTATATTTATTAAGAACACTCTTTAACATTTTATATTGGGTTCTAATTAGGCTCTCAAACTATGAACCAACTCAGGATATCAGGAAAGGACAGAGAATGGAGTTGTAAGCAGCTTTACAAATCCAACCAAGAGTAGTTGTTTCCAGTGATAACTTGAGTGACATTGACTGAGGGCATCTCTGATCTCAATTCCAAGTGGTCTAGGATGCCTAGCCATCCTTGGGAAGCTGACAGTTCCATTCATCTGTAAGTTAATGCAGCAAGCCTGGATCTGCTTGGCATGTGTGTAGGAAATGATCTCCACCTTTGTTCACTTAAGGACCACACAGCACTTTGAGCCAGCGGCTAAACCCCAGATACAAAAGAAGGATAGCTGTACTCGAGAAGAGATCTTACTGTCAGCCCAACAAATTTTATAGCATCTGTTCCACGAAACCCTATATATACATGGTGGGATACCTTGCCTGGTTCATGACTTCAAACAGACTCCATGTGAAAACTCCAGCATTTTTGGGTTCCACCATCAGCTGCTCTTTCTGCAAGCATTATCCCTTGATGTCTGTGACTGCATTTCAGCTACAGTCATTCTGCTCTGTCTCCCTGAAGACAGGCTCTTAAAGAGAACTAAGCCTGGACATGGCTTATAACATATCACCTAGTCTAATCCTGTAAAGAACAAGTATCTCATGTGAATATTAAATAGTAGATGGACTGAATTCTTGGCCTGACTCTTTGACAAGGTCAAAATCCTTCCAAATATAAGAAGCTATCTCTTCCTTGAGCACATGAATGAAATTCTCAAATAAAATCCAAGAATTCCTTAGGGATTATACTTTTGTTTATTGAATATGGTTTAGATAGTTTGTATTATTTAAAAATGGTGGTAGAGTAACGCAGGATACCCGAGTACTGAAGGGGAAAACTGAGCTTCTAGGGCTATGCTATGCTGATTGCAACCTTCATAAAGAAATTGGAGAGGTCCCATACTAGCAATTTAACAGCACACCTGAAAACACTAGAACAAAAAGAAGCAAACACATCCAAGAATAGTAGACAGGAGGAAATAGTCAAACCCAAGGCTGAAATAAATTAGAAACAAAGAGAACAATATAAAGAATCAACAAAACCAAGAGCTGGTTCTTTGGAAAAAAATCAACAAGATAGACAAATCCTTAACCAAACTAACTAAAAGGCACAGAGACAGGATCCAAGTTAACAAAATCAGAAATTAAAAGGGAGACATAACAACAGACACTGAAGAAAAAACCAAACAAACAAACAAACAAAAGACCAAACCATTAGGTCTTACTTCAAAAGCCTGTATTCCACAAAGCTGAAAAATCTATACAAAATGGATCATTTTTCTAACAGACACCACTACTAATGTTAAATTAAGATCAGGTAAACTATCTAAACAGTTCTATAACACAGAAGGAAATAGAAGTAGTCATTAAAAGACTCCCAACCAAAAAATGCCCAGGACCTGATGAGTTTAGTACAGAATTCTACAAGACTTTCAAATAAGAGCTAATACCAACACTTCTCAAACTATTCCACAAAATAGAAACAGAAGGAACAGTACCTAATTCAGTCTATGAGGCAACAGTTATCCTGATACCTAAACCACTCAAAGACTCACCAAAGAAAGAGACCTTCAGCCCAAATTCGCTTAACATCAACATAAAAATACTCAATAAAATTCACACAAACCACAAGATAAGGCTGCCCACCTTCTCCCTATCTAGTCAGTACAGTACTTGAAATTATAGCTAGAGCAATAAGGCAACAAAAGGAGATCAAGAAAATACATATTGGAAGTGAAGAAGTCAAGGTATTCTGGGATGATATACACAATCAGTCCCCAAAATTCCATCAGAGAACTCCTGAAGCTCCCGTAAACAACTTCAGCAAAGTGGCTGGATATAAAATTAAATCAAAGAGACAAACAATAGCCCTCCTTTATACAAGTGATAAATGGGCAGAGAAAGAAACTAGGAAAACGACACCCCTCACATTAGCCACAAGTAATATATCTTGTTGTAACTCTAAACAAGCACGTGAAAGACTTGTATTACAGGAATTTCAAATCCTTGATGAGAGAAATTGAAGAAGATATCATGCTTATGCATCAGTAGGTTTAAGATAGTGAAAATGGTCATCTTACCAAAAGCAATTTACAGAGTCAATGTAATCCCCATCAAAATTCCAACACACGTTTTTTTACAGACCTTGAATGAGGAATTCTCAACTTTATATTAAACAAACAAACAAACAAACAAACAACCCCAAGATAGTCAAAACAATCCTGAACAATAAAAGAACTTCTGGAGGAATCACCATCCTTGACCTCAAGCTGTACTACAGAACAATAGTGATAAAAACGACGTGGCATTGGTACATAAATAAACAGGTTGATTAATGGACTAGAATCGAAGACCCAGAAATAAATCCACACACGTATGGACACTTGATTTTTAACAAAGAGGCCAAAATCATACAATAGAAAAAAAAAGCATTTTCAACAAATTGTGCTGGTCTCACTGGATGTCTGCATGTAGAAAAATGCAAGAAATATTCATATTTATCACCCTGCACAAAACTTGAGTCCATGTGGATCAAGGACTTCAGCACAAAACCGGATATACTAAATGTAATAGAAGATAAAGTGGGAAATAGCCCTGAACACACTGGTACAGGAGACAATTTCCTGAGCAGAACACCAATGGCTCAGGTTCTAAGATCAACAATTGATAAATGAGACCTCGTGAAACTGAAAACCTTCTGTAAGGCAAAGGACACTGTCAATAGGACAAAATGGCAGCTTATAGATTGGGAAAAGATCTTCACTAACACGACACTTGACAGAGGGCTAATATGCAAAATATATAAAGAATTCAAGAAGTTAGAATCCAAACACCCAAATAATCCAATTTTAAAATGGCGCACAGAGCTAAACAGAGAGTTTTCAGCAGAGGAATCTCAAATGGCCAGGTGATACTACCCCACACACAGAGATGACCTTGTTTCTGAGATTTCAAAGCCAAGCGCCAGCGCCTAGAATATAACTATTTTCCAGAAGTAACATGCTGGTTCTGCCTGACTCTCCCAGCCATTCTCTCTCATTTGGTTTCTGTAACTTATCCAGCAATCTTTTATGGATTGATACTTTGTCTAATGAAATCCAATTTATATCGCACCACCTTGGTTGTTCTTCCATTGCCATGGCAAGGCAGCGTGGCCAAGGCTTTTATAGAAAATAAAAGCTTCTAAGGGGCACTTACAGTTTCAGACGGTGAGTCCGTGACCATCATGACAGGGAACATGGCAGCAGGGAGCTATGCTGTTGGACCAATAGCTGATAGCTTACAGCTGACCAACAAGCAGGAGGCAAAGAGAGTTTACTGGGAATGGCCTGGGCTTTTGGAGCCTCAACACTCACCCACAATGAGATACTTCCTCCAACAAAGCCATACCTCCTAATCTTTCTCAACTGGGGGAACTAGTATTCAAATATGTGAGCCTATGGGAGGGAGGCCATTCTCTTTTAAACCACCAATCACAATTAAGTTATAAAAAAGAATTCTCTGATTTTTAATCTGGTAGCCATTACAACATCATAAATCTGACAATCAAAACAAACAATAAAATCAGTACCCCCCCCATGTGTGTGTGTGTGTGTGTGTGTGTGTGTGTGTGTGTGTGTGTGTGTGTATGAGTCTTAAATGGCTAGTATCTCCACCTAGTTCTATAGATCCTCTGTGCTTTCTAAGGCTGAGATCACAGGCATGCTGTCAGGCCACCATGCATTTTATAGTTAACATGGGTTCTGGGATCTGAACTCTGGACCTATAAACACCAGTCAGAATCACTATACTCATAAAAAAGTCATTTATTAATAAAAGCTCAAATAGTAGCTCAAGTTATTGGCTCTTGAAGACAATAAAGAATTTGCCAGTGCTTGAAGAGAAGCAATAAAGTTATATTTATCTCAGCTGATCAAAAGGGAGCATTGCCAGGCGTGGTGGCACATGCCTTTAATCCCAGCACTTGGGAGGAAGAGTCAGGCGAATTTCTGAGTTCGAGGCCAGCCTGGTCTACAGAGTGAGTTCCAGGACAGCCAGGGATACACAGAGGAACCCTGTCTCAAAAAACAAAACAAAACAAAATAAAACAAAACAAAAACAAAACAAAACAAAACAAAACAAAAAACAAAACACCCCAAAGGGGAGCATTATATCTTATCTTGGGCTTTTAATTTGGTTCCAGAGAAAATCTAATCTTCTTAAAACTGGAAGGAGAGACTTTGCTTATAAGAAATGTAAGTAAGTTGAAGATTGAAGAATTGGGATATTTGCATTTTGAAAGAAAGGCTGGAGTTCCCAAAAAGCATTTCTCATACAAAAGTGCTGATTTCTTCTAGCTTTGAAATGTGTAGCAACAGGCCAAGCACCTTGATTTTAAAGAATTCAGTGAATATAGGGACAATGTGCTCAAGGTGAGATTGAGAGAGATGGCTTGCCACATAGCTATGAGGTACTCAGTGTGACATAAAGCACTCACATACACCTTTGGTGTGGCACCTATAATCCCAGAGCTGAGGAGGCAGGGGCAGGAGGATCCCTGGGTCTAGCTGAATCAGTGAACTCCAGGTTCAGTGAGAGACTGTGCTTAAATACTAAGATGGAGAGTAAT
The DNA here is from genome assembly GCA_902729485.2 of Mus minutoides. Taxonomy (NCBI): domain Eukaryota; kingdom Metazoa; phylum Chordata; class Mammalia; order Rodentia; family Muridae; genus Mus; species Mus minutoides. The sequence continues at coordinate 649,953 of LR749880.1, read as the reverse complement.
TAAGGAGCACATTCAATGTTTAACCCTGGTCTCCACATGCACACATCTGCACATATGTAAATATGAATGCACAGACACAGATACACACAGACACACAAGAAGTTTGAGGCTGGAATGTCAGTGGTAATGTTATATAGAGTTGACCTTTGATCTCTGCAATGGCTCTTCTATAGAGCTTGTACTATCACAACTCTGATCTGGACGCCAGTCAGGCAGGCAATAGGTCATTCTTACTGCTATCAGCAACATAAACAGCTCCATTTTGCCCTTGGATGCTGCAGGCTCTTCGGAGAGCTGCTGGGAATTGGGGGAAAAGGAGCAAGAGGGAATCATGGTTCCCTTTAGTTGGTTCTGTGTTCTGTCCTATTCTCAATGAGAAGCCCAGTTTATGATGGTAACATGGCTTTGAAGCACTCTGGTTGGTTTGGGCCGATTTATGTTCTGAGAGTGCGCTAACTCACAGTGACTCGTTCCCCCCTACCCCACCCCAGGGACTTTCTAAGAATAATCTCTTAACTTCCGCTGAAGAATAAGACTTAATAAATAAATAACCCTTATTGATAAACAAAAGAGAAAGCAAAGCTCGACCAAAAAAAGAAAAGGGCTTGCATAGAGTTCTTCTAGCAACTTGCCAACTTCAACTGAGAAACCAAGTCGACTGCAGTGGCTTTGGTTACAAAATAGTTAAGTAATGACTGACTGACCTACAGGAGCTAGAACCACAGAATGTCCAAGTTCTCCTCCTCTCTTCAGTGTGTTGGGGATTGACAGGTATCACCACACTGTTCTGAATTTTTCAAAGAGCCTCCAGTGATCCGGTACCTCCCAGTATTTCTCTCCTTCCCAGGAATGATAGCCACACTTACCTACCTAAAGCAAACAAGTAGACACATTCAGCACAGCTAAGACCTCAAAGGAACCTACTTGTCTTATGGGCCTCCAGTGACGTAGCTCTGAAGTAAGGAAACTGTGGGGCAGAGGTGGACTACAAGGGACACTTTCCCTGAGTGTATGTCTGTGTGCAGAAGCTGGCAGGCCAGGGAACAGGCCTTCAAAGTTGTCACTCATCACCATGAGGGACATTTATATAATCAACAAGGCACAGGGATGGGGACCATTCACCCTTCAGGTTGCTGACCTCATGATGATTTCCATCCCTAGAGATGCTTCAAAACGGAAAGGAGCAAGGCAATGCTTTAAGCAGGAAGCAGAGAAATTAGAAGGTTAGAGAAAGGAATGGGTGGCTGTCAAGATCGGAGGCTGATCGGAGGTATTCCAAACCAGGACGGCAACACAAAGGCTAGATGTGGATAAGTGGCACCAGAGCATAACCTTCAATGGGCTCAATCCCAAGAGCTTGGATTCCTTTGCTCTGTGTTTCCCCTGCATCAGTAGAGCAGAGAAACCCACTCAGAGTGGGTCCGTCTCTGCTGTAGAAGGTTTTGGGACCATGGCTGGTGATGATCTTAGCAGTGACCAGCTTTAGGCAGAGCCTGTTTACTTCTTGGAGGGCTATGCTCCAAGAGAAGAGGAGAAGGCGCATTCTAAGAGGTTCACAGTTGAATCTACAGAATGGGAGCATCCTGAGAGTGAATCAGTCAACATTAAGACTTGGAAGTATAAAGGTAAAAAGTCCTTAGCCTTGCTAGGCATGGCGATTCATGGACTGACTCACGGTACTTAGCAAACTAAGTCAGGAGGGCGTTGAAGTGCAGGATAACTGACTTGGTTCTGAGTCCACCCCTCCTGTCTCGGTAAAAAAAAAAAATCAGTCATTGTCCTGCAGCAACCGTTACAGGTGGCTGGGGCTGAAGTCCAGTTCATCAAGGACACTCTAAGTCTTTATCCTAGAGGCTGGTCTCCCTGGCTTGCTCAGCTCTCTCCTCCTTCCCCCGCCCCCCATGTCACCCATTTCCCCAGCTGTTGCTGGTAAGAGGATGATAAACACACGCATAACTGAAGAGTGACTGTATCACTCAATTCTGCGTTCGTGCCGCTGCTCTATAAACTGGAGTATTGAGAAACAGCCCCAAGCTGCAGGACACAGCTTTGCCCTTGGTTCTTATATATTGGTGTTTTCCCAAGCTCCTCCTTGGTGGTCCTGGGACAGTAGGCAACTGTTCTTTCACAGACCAGGCCATGGCTGAGCTGACCTACCAAGCCAGTAACTCCTCCCTCTGCTTTCTCCCTTGTATCCCCAGCCTGGGAGCTTGCCTTTCTTTAGTCTAAATTGAAAAGTCAGGGTTTCCATGTCTCCAAGTAGCACTTGCTATGTGGTGAAAACAAGAAAACAAATCGATCCCGCTATTCACCTCCACTGATAAATCCTTTCCCTTTTAAAAGATGGCGTCTCATAGATGCCAGGCTAACCTCAAACACGCTGTTTCGTATTGATCCTCCAGCCTTCCCAATCTCCACTGGGATTAATTAAAAGTCTGTGCCACTGTTTTATCTATGCTCTGGCCATTTTTTAATCTCACGCTTCTTTCACCTGTGAGTGTCTTCTAGGAAAGGACAGGCTGAATGGAAGATGCGATGCCGTAGTCTCTATGCTCTCAAAACCTCCCGATGCAATGAAAGAATTCTTTCCTCCTTTTGCTATGATTGGGCTATGTCTTGTCTCTTGCTGTGGGCACAGCTACATTGGTCCAGATTTGCCGTGAGGGTTTCTTCTCTCATTGGACCAGGAAAGTTGTGCCTGATGAATTTACTTCCAGGTCATTAACTAGAAAAAAGAGGAAGTCTTTTTTTTTTTTTTTTTTATGAATAGCAGCAGGCATGTCTTTCTTTCCTCCCTAACATCAGGTTGATTGGTTTCTTGCTACCCTCTCCACTGTCCTTGGCTTACACAGCCCCTAGAAATACGTGACCAAGGTTCAGAGCCAAAAAAGTGAGACCACAGAGGAGTCTCTGTGTTCAAGAAAGAATAGCCGGGAGCTGCCCTGGGAGGTCCCCTTCCTGTTACTGGCTTCATTTTGGTCATACTTCAATGCATACTCCCTCAAGGGTGCAAAAAGAAGAGAACTGTTCATCCCATACACACACACTGGATTGTTTGAACTCCTTTTAGTCCCTTGTAACTGTCTGCTTGCTTTTCCCTTCTCTCCAGGTTCAACTGATTGCTTCTCTCTGGACCCTGAAATCATTGGCCTGCGCATGCCTGAGCCTGCCTCCTATAGCAGCAGGGTCTGGGGAGTGTTGGTCACTAGGCTCCATTTGTTTTTATAGATTATTAGCAGATCTTCAAAGGGACTACAGGCTTTGTGCTAGCCCATGGGAAGAAAAAGAGTCTATTAAAATGTTGCCTTATTAGGCTGGTTCTTTGAAGGTAGACAGGGTAGGACAAGGTAGAGATATGTTGGAAGGCTTATAATATTGAGACTTACATAGGCATATGATTATCTACCTCCATATTGTTGTGTACTTAAACCTAACAGAGGTATTTTTGTATTTCATCTGATTTTTGTTTTTTTTATTTTGGATTTTTTTTTTTGAGATAGTCCTTAGGCTAACCTTACAATTGCTAGAGGGCTGAGGATTGATTCAAATTTCTGAATCTGGTATTCTAAGCGAGAGCCACCATGTTCAGACTAACAGATACATTCTTGAAAATTGTATATGTATACACGTACACACACACACACACATACAGCACATACCTGTAATCCCAGGAAGTCACCACCTTGATCTACATAGTGAGCTCTAAGCCAGCCTGGACTATATAGTGAAACTTTGTTTCTAAAATGTCCAGACAATAATACCCATATTAAACATTATGATAACTAGCACCAAAAGACTGGTTACTTAAAAAATGAAAAACAAGGTTGTAAATAAATAGTGCGTCTCTACTTAGCTTTTACCAAAACAAGTCCATACAAAGGGATAGAGTTTGCTTACAGCAAGGGCAGTCTGGATCGTGACAGATGCCACACACACACACACAGTGCCTGGGAGGCCAAGGCTTGTTTGTGACCGTATCTCTGCCGACTCCGTCACGCTGCTCTTTACACCACCCCACCCTGGGCTGAACTCCGTGCTCCCTTTCCAGCTGGCAGAGTCCCTCCTGCTAGTGACTCAGTATGACTTCATTTATTTCAAGGTTTTGAGTCAATATTATCAAGATCCACGTTATCCAAGGCATTGTTTATACAACTGGAGGCAGAAATGGATACCCAGTAACTCACAGGGCACCTGTATCTTTGGAGCATCACCTGGTCTGGGCTTGCTCTTTGGGAAGCACTTCTGCTCACCCAAACAGCCTCCTTTCCACACGTGCCAGGATGAGCGAGGACAAATCTGAAGTGGTTTGTGTTCTTTTGTGTATAACTGGGTCTCTCCTCCCTAGAACTTCCCCGGTTGCCCACACAAACAGCCTTTCCCTATCCAGGGTTGTGTTACCCATTTCTAATGGTGCCACTCAGCCAAATGCTACAGTGAGATGACCGTGGGCTCTTTTGTCCAGATCATTTTCGTAAAATTGTTTCCAATCGTTCTATTGAGGCTAACTTCCAAGAGTCTACTCCGCATGAAGCCTGGAAACCAGGTTAGAACTAAGGTTGCTATTTGCTATGAGCTTCAGGGGAACATGTCAAGTTTGCACGTATTCTCATCTCAAAGTTTTACAGGAGTAATAAAGGTGGTTTATGACCACAGATGGGATTTCAGACTGCTGATCTGGCCCCTGATCCATCCAACCCCATGGACAGGGAGAGTCCCTGCATCTGTTCTGAAAGGTCACCCAGGCTATGCCCTTAGATACTTACTCAGACTTGGAAACGATGCCCCAGTCATGAGTCAGATATCAGCCCTTGGTCCAAGGTTAATGCGGTAGGGATCACATACTCTGGGTCCTTCCAACAGGCAAGGGTGGGACACTACGGGTAAAGCTCACTGTAATGCGGTTGTCTATCTATGCTTCTTGCTCTACAGGGGGGATGAATGCATAGGAGTTTCCCATTTCTCACTCATAAGTTCCTTGATCCATGCCTCAGTCCACCTGCTCCTTGGGCCCACTGTGTTTAAAGAACGGTGCTCCAAGTAGGGTGTGCTGAGCTGAGCAAGGCCCATTGCAGCATAGGGAGAACCACAGCACATCTGTCCAGATGGCCAGACCCTAAACTTCCCAAACATCAAACGCCAGTGAGAATGTGGAGACAATGGGATCTCTGTCCATGGTTGGATGGAAGGAAGCTGGTGTATCCATTATGAAAAAAAAAATGGTATGCAGATGCTTCAGGAAATTGAAAACAGAGCTAGCATACGATAGAGTAACCCTACTACTAGATATCAAATGAACTTAGCACGTCAGAAGTGATCTGTAGCGTCATCGCTGCTGAGCTGTTTGCAATAGAAAAGATATGGCAACAACGTGTACACCTGCTGATAAATGAGCTGATAAAGAAGATGTGAAAACACACACGTACACACAACACACACTCATCCAGACTGTTACTCAGTCTTCAATATTTATTCAGTCATCTGGGATGATATAGAGAAAACTGGAGAACTTTACACCAAGTCACAAAAGCCAAAGACAATAAAACAAATGGCCCCATAATGCCATTGTATATGTAGCACTTAAAAATGCTGAGTAGGCGGAGCTTATACATGAGGAGGGAATGTGTCTCCAGGGACACAAAGCTGTAGACAAGATGAACAAGTTCTAGGACTCTCTTTTGTACATCATGGTGGCTATGGATAACAGTCAAGGAATATATTCCTAGAAATCACCAAGAGATTAGAGGTAAAGAGTCCTGTGGACACAAAGATCAGTGTGCTAGTTGAGGGTAATGGATACTTTAGTTAACTTGATTGAACTATTCTTCAATGTTATTCCAGAGCATCATATGTTATACCATGAATATACACTACATATTCCTTTCTCACTGGGGAGATAGACGAAACAATTGGCAGCAAGCTTGCTTAGCAGCCAACGTCAGCAGCTGGGACAGATGTGACGAGGGAGTCTCGGGCAGACAAGAACAGGTGTTATTATGACAAGTTGATGGTTTGCTTGTAATTGTGTTCTTCTATAATGAACCGGAAGCTGAGACATTCTCTGGAGTCACACAGGATTGAACCAGAAACTGAGACATTCTCTGGAGTCACACAGGATTGAACCGGAAGCTGAGACATTCTCTGGAGTCGCACAGGATTGCTCAAAACTCAGCTTTGTTTTTCCTTGTCTACCGACGCAGTGGCTCATGGGAAAGGAAGGTGATGGTTTTTTCTGAGATACCACATCTAAAGAAGTGGGAACTGGAGGGTAGAAGTGCAAACCCCACCCCTACCTGTGTCAACAGGAAGAGAGGGTCAAATAATTCCTACTTTATGATGTTTTAGCCCTAGGAAGCCATCTCGAGATCCATCTTCAGCTACCGACAGATCGATTTCCTGTATGCACGCAATACTGTCATGAATTCAAAATATCAGCTGACACAGGAAATTTGAAAGCGGGAGACATCTTTCAGCCACCTAAATTCCTAAATTATGCATATGCAAATAGAGATGAGGAAAATCCATCAAAAAGTCCATAGTACTCGAGTAAGAAATGGGTCTTCAGTCATGAAAATGGTAAATGGTAACCACAGCTTCTTCTTCTTCTTTTTGAAATGATGCAATTTTGTTATCATTGATGTTCTACTTAAGCAGCCTTCATCCTGTGCTAACCCAAATTATCACACACTGTCTTCCTATAACCAGGTTACAAACGCTTATGCTGCGACCACAAACTTGAGAAGAATAGAGCCTTTTAGGTGGAATTTATTCAGAGAACTTTAACTTGAGACAGCAGTAGATAAACTGCATCCCATCTCATCTCCAACTCTCCAGACAGCTGATTATACTGGAAAGGGTACATGAAGACAGTCATTTGGGAGCTAAGTCTTGCCCCTCCGGCTAGGTGGCCAACCACTCCTGAGATGAGTGATGTCTGGTGTGCTTATCAATCTTCCCTTAAGCTGGGTGTCTTAGCTTGGACACTTCTTGGAAGTACTATCTATCCCGTGGCTGGAGAGCAACTCAGAACAACCAAACTGTTAACTGTGATGTGCTGATGTAGTGGTAACATGCACATGTATATTCCTCTTACAACATGGAGTATAAATGGTTCTTATAATATAGGATATAAAAGCTCCCTCCCACCCTCCTGCCCTATCAACCTTTCCTGATTAAAAAAAAAAAAAAAGGTCTTTGAGAACAAGGATCAATTGAATGCTTAGGCTACAGAGGGTGCGTGATTGGCTAACTTGTTAAAATCTTGCCAAATGCCAGCTCACCAGGCTTCACTGGACATCAAGACTTTGCTTTGTCTGGAGGTCTCTCATGCTGCACAGGCACTAAGTACATGGTGCTGTGAGGCACCAAGTGTGGGTCCCTATTCGTTCCCTGGGAAAGCGTAGTCATAGCCATCACTAGACCTGCACGGGAGAACAGGTCAGGGTAACGGCCACTGGCAAAGCACACTGTGTGTGTCGGGAGGAGGGGCCAAAGTGCTTAGAGAGAAGCTCAGGAAAAAGCAAAGATGAGTAGGTTTAATCAAGTCTGGTAAGGGAATATGTGGTTGTAGGATCTGTAAAACCCTTAAGGTTGGCAAAAAAGAAAGACTCATTGCACAGGGTCTGACTTAAACATGCACACACATCACCACAGAACAAGTTCTGAGACCCTGGCAGGAGCCTAAATGTTGATGACTTGGATCTGCAGACTAGGGCAGTGGCAAAGCCTAGAGGGAGTTAGCCAAGGGCAGGGATACCTCCTGCGAGAGCCACCTCTGGCCCTGGCACCCACAATGGAAGCTACGGGAAGAGCCTGTGCTTCTGCTGACACCTCTCAGACCTTGGTGGTTTGCTGAAGCACCTCGCAAGGTTTTGTGGAGCTAATAATGTGAGCCCAGCTAAGAATGGCTACTTGTGTAAGGAGGGAGAGGGCAGATGGCTGGAGTCTCCATTGTACTAAAGGTCAACATTCATGAGTGAGAAAAAAAAGAGAGGAGGCATTTGGGGACAGGAAAGTGGTAAGGGAAGACATCACAGAGGACGCTGCCAGCTAGTCTCCAGGAAGCAGGATTCGTGAGGAGGAGGGACATCTGTGTTTAGATCTTCAGAGGGAGGGTGGAAGTGGAGCACAGGAAGAAGGCACAGAGAGGGACAGGGACTAGACCACAGGAGGGACAGGATATGCCTGAGGTCCTCAATACTAGCACTTGTGGCACTTATAATAACGACTGTGAACTTTCCCCCATCACAGTGTTGGCTCATCTTAGTTTTGGGAATGAGGACAGACGAGGAGCCAGTGTGTCTCGGGTGCCACAGCTGGTGCTATGTAACCTTGCTGGCTCCCAGTGAATTTCTCAGGCCCAGGGGCGACGAATGCAGCTCTCTGTGCTGGTGATTCTCGTCTGCCTCTCTATCCACCTGCTTCATCCTCTGTCCTCTGCTTGTGGGTTCCATGTTCTCTTTGGCTTCTGTGGGTAGCCAGCCAGAGTGAGCCTCCAGGAGCAGAGAGAGGCTGGAAGGAGAGAGGCTAGGGAGTTCCCCTCTGCTCTGTGTCCTCTTCTCTCTTTCCAATCATACTCTGTGTGTGTGTGTGTGTGTGTGTGTGTGTGTGTGTGTGTGTGTATGTGTGTATATGTGTGTATGTGTGTGTATGTGTATGTATGTGTGTGTATGTATGTGTATGTGTGTGTATGTTTGTGTGTATGTGTGTGTGTATGTGTGTGTATGTGTGTGTGTGTATGTGTGTGTGTGTGGTTGGAGATTGCACCCAGCACCTTGCACACAGTGAGCAACATCTCCAGCTCTGTCCACCAATTTTGAGATGATGTCTCTCTACGCAGTGCAGGCTGGACTTAAAATTAGCATCCTCTTGCTTCTGCCTCCTGAGAGCTGGGATGGCAGGTTTGTGCCTGGCTGGGCCTCACCTGTGTCAGTTGTTATAACTGCCCGGCCCCGGCTTCTCCTAAGTACTGACGCTCCTCTTCCTGTTCTTGCCTAGATTACAGGCAGCATTCTACGGTCGCTAACCTTTATGTGCCATAACATTCCTAACTCTCTACCTTAACCATCTGGAGAAAATCCCCTTCCCTGCAGGCTCTGGAGTACTAACAGTTTGTCACATGCTGCTCTGCACCAGCTCAATGAATCCTTCCCACACTTTACACTTTCCTGATAAGGCTGAGGCACAGAAAGGTTAAGACACTCACCCAAAGTCACAGAGAAAGTGCCACAGTTCAGACTGGAAGCTGGGCAGAACCCTGTAGTCAGAAACACCTAACTACTGGTTCACCTGTCTCTCCCTAACCTGAGGTGATGTTCCTGGAGCAGCAGGAAGAAGAATTCAAGACCTGAGATCTCTCCACACACACACCAGAATGTTAATATGCTGATCTTATTTGTAGGAGAGTCTAGGATCATGCTATCCTAACTTTATGCACATTTCTAACAGATAGGTTATCATTTTCATATTTCCAGTGGTCCCCAGACTGGACTTCTCAATAGAAACAACTAAGGAGATTTATGGTATGTGAGTGTCCAGGCAATAGCACCATACTGGTAGAGCCACAGCCTGGGGGATGTGATCCAGGCACATATAATCCCTAGGGGATTTCATCTTACTGCCATCGTTGAGAGCCACTGTTCTAGTTCACAGTGGCAATTGCTAGAAGGCAGAGGTGACAGATGGACATGGCTGGGGCTATAAACAGAGTCTTGGCCATACAGAATGAGGATACAGCGGAGTTTGCGGAGTTTATATAAGATCTGAAAATGACATTAAATAAAATGGCCATGATCAGGGAACATTTAATGCTTGGGCAAACCACTGCTAGGTCTGTGGACGCCTTACCATTAATTATTACACCATAGCCATGTACTGAGTCACTTAAATAAATAGAATGATTGTCCATATGCTTTATCGAAGTAATGGAAACGTGTGTCCTTTAGAAAGTTTGCTTTTCCTGGAAGGTTACATCATTGGAGTTATCCCCCACACCCCACCTTTTAAAAATAGTGTAGAACCCAGACTGGCCTTGAACTTCCATTATTCCTACCTCTGTTCTCTGGGTACTGGATACAATGATGGATTTCCAGATGACAGCAAATATTTGTAAAACACTTGCACCTGTCAACTTTCCACAGAACTGAAGTTTCTTCACCCCTGATTCATGAACTCGGATGACACTTCCATCCTTTCCAGATGGATGGGAGCTTTTCAGGTCATAACGGTGGGAGAGGATGAGCCAGCGGCTTGTCGTCTTGGGAGAGCTCCCCAGCACCGTTAAGGAAAGCGTCACGGATGTGAGTGTGGGTCGTGAACTCTCTGTTGTTATTGCTGGATTTTCCTTTTGGCCTGGGATAGACTGCTCCAGACAGCAGACCAAACAACTTTTCTTTCCCTCTCGTGTTTCTCCAGCCCAGTCCTCTTGTTTACGTGCTTGCTGAGCTAGCTGATGGTGTGGGGTGAAAATGGCTGTGCCTGGCTGCTCACCACTCCTGTCTACTGTGAGCTCAGGGCATCACACAACAGGAAATTCAACAGTCATCATGCCTGATACCAAACAAATAGGTCCTTTCATCCTCTTCACCCAAAACTACGACTCCTGCAAACGCCTTTACTCCTGTACTCCTGCAGACTCCTTACCAAAGGAACAAATGCTTTTTGTATCAGCTCTGAGAACAAAGACATTGGCTGGGTCTGTACAGGGTAGGGGTAGGCTTGGAGGGGTGTGAGTTGGGGGGGGGCGATCTGTGCTTTGTGGAAGGCTTTGGGGAAGTTCTGAGTGACAGACCAGCTGAGCCTGGATTCTAACCTTGTTTGTGTGAATATTTGGGGCCAGATCATTCAAGAAAAGGTCTCAGCCACCAGAGGTAGCCAGTCCTAGAGTCTTCTGGCTCCTCCTGCTTGATGTAGTGAGTGAGGCCTCTGGAACCAGTTTTTCTAGGGTCAAGTCATTGTCTAAGGGAGTCGGCCTTTTAGATTTCAGGGGAAATAATTAGAGCAGCCTCCTCCAGACCCAAGGACCAGAGTTTGAATCCCTGGTACCCAAGTACAAAATTCTGGGCACAGTGACATGGACAGACATGTAATCTAGACTTGGAGAGGCACAGTCGTGAAGATTACTGGGGCATGCTGTCCAGTTAGCCCAGCCTGCTGGATCAGTGAGCCCCAGGGCAGTGGGGGATACTATCTCACAAACAGAAACAGAGACTCAACTGAGGAAGACGCACAGTATTGACCTTTGGCCTCCATGGTCATGTGCATACCCTGCCCCCCAAAGAGAATTGGGGTGACAAAAATCACACGAAAAGATGTTTTATAACATCTCTAGTCACAAATGAAATTCAGAAAATGTCACTCCACCCCTCTATGTGAATGGCTAAAGTTAAAGGAAAAGCCTGACTACACCAAGTGTTGACAAGGATGTAGAGAAACCAGAACATTGGCATGTTGCTGATGCGGGTATGGTTTGGCACTTTCTTAGGTGGTCAGAAGTGAACCAGAGGCACAGTCTATTCCCGCGTGTTACTCAAAAGAAAAGAAGGTCTATTTCCACACAAATATTTTAACATAAACATCTAAAGGACTTTATTTCTAACTGCCCCAAGCTGAGAACAACTCAAGTGTCTCAAATATAAGCAGGTAAATCACGGTCCACTCAGGTATACTACACAGTAACAGTAACAGTAATAAGGAGTGGACTGCTGATATATACTAAAAAAAATGGGTAGAAATCAAATCAAGTATGTTGAGTAAAAGAAGCCAGGATGTTTATAGATACATAACTCCATGAACATGTATATACACCACTTATACACACGTGTGTATGCCATGTGCGCGCGCGCACACACACACACACACACACACACACACAGCCAGCATATCTATGTTTCTTTCACACTTATTTCTAGGAAATCCTAAAAATTAAGGAAACAGGTTGCCCATGAAAGGTAGGAAGAGTCAGGAGGTAGGGCTATAAATGTGTGTAAGGAAACCTGAGGGGCTGGTGGGGTTGTTCATTGTCCAGAGAGAGCCAGTTTCACTGGTGTTGACATATGCTACCACTACAAAAGTGGAGCCTTTTGTCTACTTATCTTCATACACACCCATTATGTTTCAACAGATCTCTCTAAAGAGAGGAGTACTTAATGTTGGCAGACAGGTTTGTATGTGACAATCTACTATAACTAGGGCTCAGAATCCTTCTGGAATCATAACTAAAGCTTTTTTTTTTAATTCATGGATGATACTTTTTGAAGATTTCATATATGAGTATACTGGATATACATAATTTCCACCTTCCCTCTCCCTACTTTAACTCCTCCCACCCCTACCATATACCCTCTCAAATCCATGACTTTGTTTTTTTTTTGTGTGTTTTGTTTTGTTTTGTTTTTGGTTGTGAGCCTAGCCTTTAACAGCTGAGCCATCTCTCTATTGCAATGGCCTATGTTTTAATTGACATCTATTTGTTCCTATTTATGGAGTCGGGGTAGTGTGAGGTTTCAGTACAAGCATGCAAATGGGTCACAGTCCAATCAACATGATGGACTTGCCCACCTCAAACACTTAGCAGTGTGCTTGGTCCATCTAAAATCGTCTCTACTGGGTTTTCTTTATCTATAATTAGTTATAAGATAGAGTTCTCTACTGTGCTGTAGACCCTTCTGTTATTCTTCCTCTCCCAGCCTATCATCCTGGCTCCATCTCTCCTCCATAGACTCTAGCCTTCCAAGTCTCTACTGGGCAGAGTTCTACTTTATTTCTGTGAGATCAGCTTCTTTGGCTTGCTCATGAGTGTGAAAGGTGACGCTGGTGCCTCCAGGCCTTCCTTGTTTCACCCCATGCCTGGCTTGTTTCACTCCATACATTATCTTGTTCTATTCCTGTGGTTGCCATTGACAGTATTCTATGCATTTCTGCAGTACAGTACGTAATTCCTCTGTGTATATCAGGGCACATAGCACTCAATATCTCCCTCATCCACTAATTTTTATGCACTGTCTAATGTATTCCTATCTGAGACTCTCTAGTAATCCTTATAGTTTACTTTTTCTTGCTTTTACAGGTTTTGCATGAATTCTGGCATCTCATGCCCAAGATTCCAGATAGAGTTGGGGTCGGTGGCAGACTGGAGAAGGCACAAGGGTAAGACTTACCACTCCTATTTCCTAAAAAGTGAGCGGGATCATGTAACTCATCTTGGAAACTGATTTTGCAATGAGCTATCACTGTATTTCATACTTAACAGCCACTGTGAGGGAAGGAGGTATGAAAAAAACCTGGAAAACGTTACTCTGTCAAGGGTATTTCTGCCATTGAAGAAGCTGTCTATGGTAGAGTCACAGATATAGTGGCCTGTGGAAATGGTCTTGGCTATCTCCATCCCTTTAGCTCACAGCCTGTTTCTAATTTGCTATACAATAACTGTCTAATCCAGACCCTGAAGTCAGCTGTAGCATCAGCTTTGAATGTGATGATGTCACAACGACCCACGTCTCATTCAGAGGAAGGGCTGATGTGTTGCTAAGCAATATCCTGTCTGCTCAGGCAGATTTATCCCTTACTGTGCTGTTGATCTTGAGGAGTACACAACGGCCTGAGATCTGTTAGGCTCATAAAAGAGATTTGGTTGGCATGCTTACAAAGGAAACAGGACCTAGCATTTGAAGAATGATATTAAATGTAAGGTAATAAACACGGTTGGTGAGTAGACCAGCATGCTTTGCAGCTCTGGTGACACTTGGCAGAGTCAGAAGAGAGATCTTAAAATCTGACTGCTGGTGATGTAAAGCAGTCTAGACTATAGGGTAGATAGATCCACAGTGTATCAAAGATCCATAGCACCAGGACAGTATCTTTCCTGGGCACATGTGCATGGGCTCCGCATCTAGGGCCTCTCTGATCCTCACAGTGCTTTTGTGGCGAATCAGCTCTTCAGTCAGCCAATTGACTTTCTACTCATCAACTTGCAACTGTACGCGTGTCCTTCCCACTATGCTCCGTAATTAAAATTTGAGGCCTCGCCCACCCCACCCTCTCTCGTGACAGGGTCTCACTATGTAGCTGATGCTAGCCTTGGAGTCGGAATTCTCCTGTATCAACAGCCTGTTGAGCACTAGAGTTAACAGATGCCTGCCAGCAAGCCTGGCTCTGCATTCTTCTCTTTTACATAGAGATGGGTGGCTTCTTGGCTTTACTCCCTTAACTTCATCAAGGTTGTCTCTCCTGCTCCTTTACATTTTGCATAAATATTTTATGAGATTAACTCTGTAAGTTCATTGTTTCTAAAGCACACTTTATCCCTGTCATTTGGGGAAACAGGGTGCCATTTATTGATTGATTGATTGATTGATTGATTGATTTTAGCAGTCATTTTGAAACCAACAAGATGAATGGGTTTTTCTGAGCATGGGTTGGGTATGGCAAAGTCTGAGCTTGACTCTGAGTTTTGAGGATGAGAGGCATGAAGAGAAGGCAGGTGGCTTGGATATCCTGAAAGAACTTGGAGTGCATGCACATGCATGTGTGTGCACAGTCAGCGTGGAAAGAAGACAGTGAAATAGAAACCTGAAGGGTAAGGTTGGCTGACCTTGAGATTCAGAGGTTTGCTGTGTCTTATACTTGATCTGGCATCTAAGAAATAGTATGAAGATATATAAAAAGAAAATTGAGAAAGATAACTCTGGTTATTACTATAGATTTATTTTCTGTTATCATCATCATTATTATTAGTAGTAGTAGTATTTGACTTTTGTATATTTGTCTTGAGAAGGGTTTCACTTGATAGCCCAGGTCAATCTCAAACTCATGGTAATCCACCTGCTTCAGACTCCTAAGTAATGAAATCACAGGTATGTGATATCACACCTGGCTTGTTATTTAACTTTATGTTAAGAAATGCACAGGTCATATTAACCTTTTCAGACAAGTGGCAGATAATATTTTTTAATTTATTTTTTCCTCGCTAGCTGTTATGGGAGATGTCAGGATGTTAAATAATTTCTTCTTGAGCCTTAAAAGTATGGAGAGTATAACCAGGTCCTATCATGCATGTGCTCCCAATCCTAGAATTTGTGAGATAAGTACAGAGAGATTGTGTGAGACTAGGCTGTGACATATATTGTGGGTTCTGTAACCCACCCAAATGTAACACACATACACACACACACACACACACACACACACACACACATGCATGCATACACATATAACATATACATGCATACACATATAACACACATGCATGCATACACATATAACATATACATGCATACACATATAACACACACACACACACACACACACACACACACACACACACACACACACACATGAGTAACGTACAGGTTTTTACAAGCCAGGCTAAAGAGCCTACAGACGTGGGCCAGCGAGATGGTCCAGTAGGTAAAGGCTCTTTATCCCCAAGCCTCATAGCTTGGGTTCTATCTAAGGAACTCACATAGCTCCGACTCCTGCCAGTTGTCCTCTCACCTCACTTGTGCTGTGACACACCACCCACCCCGCCAAATAAATAAGTATAAAAGGAACAAAGACAAAACAGTGATCCTCTAGATGTACACAACCTCGGATGGTAAGTGAGGATTTGGAAATGTTCTTTAACACCGCCTTGTAACCAACAGCCCTGGTCTCACGGACGTGGAGAAGGAGATACGAATGTATGGAGTTTTACCACATAGGCGGCCTCTCTGCCCACAAGATATCACTCTCCCAAGCCGTTCTCAGATTCCACCTTGAGACCCTGGAGGCTCACACCTCTTCCCTTGCTTTTATCTTGCTTTTTGGAAGCCTCTGTTTCTTTTCACATTTTATCTGACTTGAGGACAACCCTTCCAGACTCATTTGCCTCAAACCACATGATGGTTGCAAGCCAAGCTCCCCTTCAGAACGTCTTTCCCATAAGCCCCGTCTCCACCCTTTAAACTTATCTTGAAAGAGTCAAGTTCAAAACACAAGCCTTCGGAGGCAGCACGGCCTCTGCGTGATGTATCACATGTATTTTCTGTCTGCTTTTCTCGGCTTTCCTGGCAATAATTGTACCTCCCTAGGAAGCAGGATGCATTTCCCATAATTAGAGCTTGCCACTGACTGGCACTTGCTTCCTGAAGCTTGCATCTGTCCAGCTCTCAGACCTACGGGCGCTGCCTGGGAACTGTGGCTTTGGGGTAGAGTAGTCACAGGCTTTCTCAATCTGGAGCCCTTAGAGATAAAGATCTAGACCGAAGGGTCAGCCATATTTGGCTCTTTATGAGCATTTATGGATAAGAGTTGGTGTCGGCAGGTGAGAAGCTCTCTGGAAAACACTGGGTTGAGTCATCTTGGCACCTGCGTGTCTGCCTATTTCTCTACCTTCTTTGAGTTGAGTTTAGAGCCTTCATCCCTGATATGTCCTCACCTGCTATTTCCTCAACACTACCAGAAGTGAGCGATCCAGAGAAACTAGAGCCACATGGTGGAAGAAGCTCAGATTTCTGGGTATAGCTGACCATGAGAGTCACGTGCTGTCGTCCCACAAGGAGCCACTGGAATTGTAGGGCTTGCTTGTCACAGCAGCTTAGCATGGCATTATCCTGACTAATGTACCTTTCAGATGTGCTTAGTTAAATAATGGCACAGTATAGGACAAAGATAGAAATTAGAAAGGGGTAAAGTTTGTATAAACTAGGTATAGAAAGATGCTTTCTCTGAGCAAACCAGTGAAAACCTGAGAGGTCTGAGTGTAAGAGTAGGAGAGAGTACCACACTCCCTTTTAATGTAAGAACGACGCTATGTGTGTCACAACATAGGAGTTAAGTTGGAAGACAGTTTTAAAAGAGAATAGAGACAAAGCATGAAGAAACAATAATGAAAATGTTTGTTACTAATCCAGAGAGATACAGAGTCAACCTTGTTATGAGGAATATAAACCTCAGGACAAGAGGAGTCACCATCCCCCAGTTTGTGATATACATATAGGACCGGTGAGGAGTCACCATCCCCCAGTTTGTGATATACATATAGGACCGGTGAGGAGTCACCATCCCCCAGTTTGTGATATACATATAGGACTGGTGAGGAGTCACCATCCCCCAGTTTGTGATATACATATAGGACTGGTGAGCATAAGGCCGTTGTAGAGTTCTCAGTGAGCACAGGATTTTTGTTGTACTGTTTCTAGGATTTTTTAATAATATATTCTCTCTCTCTCTCTCTCTCTCTCTCTCTCTCTCTCTGTGTGTGTGTGTGTGTGTGTGTTTTACATGCATATATGTCTATACACTACATAGTTTATAGTACCCTCAGAGGCCAGAGAAGGCATCAGGTCGACTGGACCAGGCATTTCCAGGTCATTGTGAGCTCCCACATAGGTGCTGGGAACTGACCTATGGTCAGTACTCTCAACTACTGAACCCCTCTGGGATCTTTCTCATCATGTGGAAAATGCCTTCGGTCTGGGTGGATATTGATAGGTTGGGGAAAATAGTCTATGTAGGTCTGTTCTGCAGTTTCCTTCTTGCCATATTTTGACTGAGTAAAAGTACCATTTTTAAAAGAAATCCTTAAAGCTTCAGGTTTTAGAATAAACAAGGCTCATTTGTGGGGAAAGGAAGCCACAGAGGACACTGTAAACCCTCATGAGCTGGGGCTAAATCAGGGGGTGTGTTCAGGGAGAGGGGAAAGTTCACGGGCGCTTCAGGGTCACTTGCTGCTGCACCACAGACTCTGCCGCTTTCCCTGGGCCTTGGTCTGTCTTGCTGATGGGAAATTTCCACAGCTGGACTTTGTGAGCCGCAGCGAGCCCTAGAAACCCTTCAGCAATGCCACCTGAGAAGAGAATGAAGCCTTGGTCCAGATGTGCCTCTTTACAGGCTACCTTAACACCTGCAAGGCACTCCGTTCCTAAACGTGCTTCTTATTCCCCAGACAAGCTCAAGGGAATCCACATCCTTAAATAAAATGCCTGTCTGTGCTAAATTGCTTTTCATGGCTGACTTACACCTCAGTAAAACTAGAAGACCAGAAGGAGAATTTAGTTTCATTCTGTATCTAGCATGGCCAGTGCATGGTTTAGTTTTGGAAGACAGGATATTTGTGTAAGAGGAAGAAGTCTTCAAGATGCGCTGTGATGCGCACCTACCTGCACTCGCTGACGACAAGGACAGCAGGACCGTCTGCAGGCATCTTCTCAGTATGGAACTAACAGAGCTTAGATATGTAGTATGGGGATCAAGATTAATACCCATGGCCTCAGTCAGAAAGCCTTCAGATTGTCTGCATGTTAGCAAACAACACCGAAGTTGCTAAAATGGTCCATTCCTAGGCCCCACCCAGGATACTATGAATGAGAGTCACTGAGAATGTGGAGTGTCTGCAGATCTGTGTGATTCTGAGTACCTGAGATATGTGAAATGTTCTCCCTCAAGTAAGAAGATGAAGCCTGCACTTCTGCCTCAACTGCAGCCAATAGCGGCCAAGGGGCTTTTTGAGACAGAGGGAAGAAAGAGCATGGATGAATGCCTCTTAGGTGTCTTTTGGGGTCAAGTAACCTTTTTGGTTTAAAATTGTCAAGGTCCTATAAAATTAGGTTGATTTTCATTTGCCTAGGAGAAATCCGAAAATTAAAGGAAGCTGGATGGTAACTCTCGGTAGCTAGCATTCCCGCATCCCTCAAAGGATGTCAGAGTAGTTACATTTTAAAAGATGATTAAAGAACATGTGTACAGTCAGCTCTGCACTGTATGCAAGGGGGGTAGTCAGCAAGGTTAAACACGGGTGGTCACACTTTTTCATTTATAAGAGTTGTCAACAAAACCAAGAGGAGCATGGGATGGACAGCAGTAATCCCTATGCTATTTTAAAGGACACAGTTTTGGGGGGCATTGATTGGTTTATTTATCTGTTGTTTTTGCTTTTCTGGAGCGGGGGGGGGCTATTCTGTTTTATTCTCCTTCTTTCTGTCAGAGTCAGGTGGGCAGCCTGACCCAGGATCGAGATGTTGGAGACAACTTTAAAACAAGCATGCTTGGGTCTAGAGAGGAAAGATCGTAAGCCAGCTTTATACAGGGCAGAACAGCACGTGACAACATTTCAACATTATCCACGCCCAGAAGACATTTGAGTTCCTGTGGTCAGAGTGAGTGGAGACCCAGGACTGCTTCGATTTGTGAGACTGTCAAAAGTGGGGAGCAGAGAAAGTTCAGAGAGAAAAGATTTGTTTAGGTCATTCACTTAGACATGTCAGAAGTTACAATCTGCAAGAATTTGGGAATCAAGCATGCCAGGTTTTGGCCACTGGGCTATCTATATGGGGGCCAAAGTATCTGTAGTTAGACAGTGAGGCTTTAATGCGCTCTCCGAGTCTGAGGAGGGAAGGAGACTGAGAAGGCAGGTGAGCCAAGCTCCAAGATCCTGAGAGACCGGTGGGGAGGGAGCCGGGAACAGATCAAGGATATGATGGGGGAGGTTTAGGGAATAAGATGGGAAACAGAAAACTCACCAGAGTGAGGCTTCCAATATAGGGAGAGGGGTAAGCGTCCTTTCCAAGAGATGCCCCAGTCACAGTGGAGAAGCATACAGCAGCCTTCTGCCAGACAATGAGAGATGTAGCCTTTCCACATGGAGGGTACCCAGGGGCTTTTAGTAGGTTCTGAGAGCCAGAGAGATCAAGAGCACACTTCCCGAGTGGGTGAGGAGAGATGAATGATTAGAGCAGGTGGAAGAGAAGCAGCCGAGGAGGCTCGGAGTTGAAGATGGGTGGTGAAGGCAGTGGAAACAAACGGTCTATACCTTATGAGTCAAGTCAGCAACTTGGTTTGGTTATAAGAGGCTGGGCCCTCCCAAAAGGATCAATGTGTACCTCTCCTGGGTTTTGGCACCAGATCATGTGAGGGGGAATAGTAAAGAACTGCCAAAATGACTGCTCCATATGGTTAAGATTTGTATTGGAAATATGAGAGAGAACTACCAGAGGCATTTGGAAGAGTCCAAAACAGACAAAGTAAACTGACCATGGCTGGGGCTATGAAAACAGGAAAGGAGAGAATAATAGAGATAGTGAGATATCAGGAAGAGAGAGAGAGAGACAGAGAGGGGGAAGAAGAAGTGGGAATAAGAGATAGATAGATAGATAGATAGATAGATGGATAGATAGATGATAGATAGACAGATAA
This sequence comes from Mus minutoides, assembly GCA_902729485.2. Taxonomy (NCBI): domain Eukaryota; kingdom Metazoa; phylum Chordata; class Mammalia; order Rodentia; family Muridae; genus Mus; species Mus minutoides. The sequence goes on along the minus strand of LR749880.1, from coordinate 629,787 downwards.
ATGATAGATGATGGATGGATGGATAGATGATAGATATATGATAGGTAGATGATAGATAGATAGAGAAAGAAGGAAGGAAGGAAGGGAGGAAGGAAGGAAGAAAGAAAGAAGAAAGAAAGAAAGAAAGAAAGAAAGAAAGAAAGAAAGAAAGAAAGAAAGAAGGAAAGAAAGGTGAATAGCTAGGTTATAAGAGGAATGAGCAGCTGCGGGGAGGAAAGGCTATAAGCTGGATGGACTCTCAGGTAAGGAGGTGAGAAGGGCCAGCATATTAGCATGAACTTTGACATGTGTCACAGGGAGGTACTTGTGGTACTGAGAGAGGCTGCAGGCTAGCACAGGCTTTGACGTGCGTATGGGTGCCATGTTTCTTGTGGCAGAGCTGAGTATAAAAATGACTCTGTGTGACTGCTGGGAACTGATTTCACAAGTTGTTGGGAAACGGTGGCTTTTCTCTAACTGCCAGAAATCCTATAGTCCATTTTGAGCTCATTTCTGGATATATGGGCTGCCCCTTGGAGTTTGGGGAGCTGAAGTTTCCTTTGGACACCACATCCATCACACGCCCTCTTAATCAGACATAAGTATACAGAGGACATGTTGACCTTGGCTCTGCACTGAACTTGTATCTACTAGGGAAGAAGGGACAGTGTCCACGGACTATTTTTTGTCTCTGTGAAGTATGATCTAGCTTTGTCTTCAGATTAACCACAACTCGCCTTTCCAATGGTCGGCTTCCTGCCTTCCTCTGAGGCCACAGAGGATGAATGCCAACGAAAGCAGTTTGCAGTTTACAGCCCTTTGGAGCCAACCTCCTTGTCTTTGCCAGGTGTGCCTGGGTAAATGTTTAACTACCAGCTCTCTGAAAACAAACCAAAATTAAACAAGGCTGGGCTGCAAAGGGTGTCTAGCCCTTCTGCAGCCCTTCAGATGGCCCCGCAGGTGCGGCGTGACCTCTCCATTGCTTGCTGACGTCATAGTGGACCAGTGACTTCTGAGCCTGCTTTCCTTTACTGGGTGTTTTTGAAGGAAGCTTGGTTGTGAGAATGTTTATGACTCCAGCAGAGCTTTTCCCAAAAGACAGTCCTGGCTAAACGTGCCCCTGAGGTGTTCTCAACTCCTGTTCATTCTCAACTTTGGCATGAATGATGACTTAAAGTTGAGGCAATTCTGTGTCTGGGAATCTTCACTGTTGCTGTTGGAAGTCACTACTTTATCTGAAAACACCAAGGTGGTATGAAAATTCAAGTGTTTTTTTTAATGACTTCCTGGGCAGTCTTTTTATTTAAGGTAAAAGCTACCTGACAGCCTCTTCTGCAAGCAGAAGTGGCCTGTCAGCCTGCTGTGGCTGCTCAGAGGGTTTCTCTTTGTCTGTAGTTGGTGCTTCTCTGTGTGACACAGAAAGCAGCTGTCTGGTGTCCAAGAAGAGCTAACTTTTCCTTTAAAGTGCAACGCTTTAAGTATTTTATTCTCAGCCTTTAACTAATCTTCCTAGAGCCATCTTATAAGGTCTGAGACAGGGGACCAAAGAGGCCAAGCAGCCAGCTCTTGGCTGACATGACTAAGTAAGAGAGTGAGTGAGGTCCAACGCAGATCCCTGACCCCGGGTCCCCAGTGTCACTGCACATGCCGTGATTCCTGCCTCCTTCAGGAGTCAGCTCACAGGTACATGCCCCAGGAACTTTCTATCTATTTTTAAGAGTCTTTAGGATTCCATATTTAGATAGATGAACTGATTTCCATGTATGCATGTGGTGGTGGGGTGTGTGTGTGTGAGAGTGTGTGTGCGTGTCTGTCTGTCTGTCTGTCTGAGTGGTATTGCTTGGAACTGAATCAAGGGCTTCCCTCATGTACGGTAAGCATTCTACCACTGAACTGCCGCTCCAGCCCTCTTTTTACTTTGAAGCAGTCTTGCTAAGTTTGCTTAGCTGGCCTTGAACACATTCTGTGGCCCAGGTAGATCTTGACCTTCTGCCACAGCCTCCCAAGTAGTACCATACGCCTGAGATATTAGGAACAGCTGATCATTTTAATTTGAACTACCCTAGAGAAAATTCATTTTCTTGTGGAGCACTTTGATATGAATGGAGTTATCAAAATTATTAGCACAGGAAAGCTCACACATGCACACACACACACACACACACACACACACACACACACACACGCTGCCTCTTTAAATAGATCTGGAGACTTCCAGGTTTGCCCAAGCAGTTGCTCTCCTATGTCCCATTTGTATCCAGATGACGACAACAAGGACACTTGGTTCGAAGAAGATTCTCTGTGCACAGCAGTACATCTATATGAAAAAAACCACCCTTCAGAGCAACATCTGATGTCCTATTAATTAATGTTTTCTCTTCAGATATTAATTCCAGGCTTGGCACATCATTCGTCACATGGTGTGAGAGGAAGAGATCCCCGGGACACTAGATCCCCGGGAAAAGACAATCACAAAATTGTGTTTTCTGTCAGGACTCACCGTTGCCCACATTTTCCCTTGAGGAGTGTTGGCACTCTGGATGTCCAGGACAGTCCCAGGGCTGCAGTCTGCTGGCCTGTTTCCTCCTTGTCATATCTCCCCATGAATAGCATGGGTGTACTTCTCCGCCAGCGGCTGGTGCTGGAGACTCACACTTCACTAGCCTTGAAGACACAAGTTAGAAATGCAAAGACATGTAAAACTCTGGAATGGGTCGAGACATTTCTGTCACTCAAGGGTCACAGCACAGATGTTGGGGGAAGTCAAATCCACAGCATCGAGAATGGAATCCACCACTCATTTATGCACAAAGCCTTATCAAGTTCTTGCTACATCTACTTACATGTCAAAGATACATGTGACACGGTCCTGCCCTTAGGCAGATCACACTCTAGTTGTGCAAAGTGAGTTGTGTAGTGACAGGTACCTTGGCCACATATGCAGTATGCCAAAGAGAGAATACAAAGAAGAAAGAAGATAGAAATTAGGTGTGGCTTGAGCAGTAGGCACATTATAATTTTTCTCATCAAGGGCTCTTCGCCATCTATAATCCAGGGCTTTAGACGTGCTTTCCGCTCTTCCACGCCTTCCTCCTCATCTTGCGATCCTCCTTTAAACCAACTTACCATATTTCTGTGTTTGTCTATTTGAAATCACCTCCAGTTCCTGTTTTACCTGTTGCTAGTAGCTTGCAAGGATCACTCAAGCCATGTGTTTTTCATATTTTCCCTCACAAAGAGGGAAAAGCAATATTTTTGAAATGTGGTTTTTTTTTAAATAGCTGAGATTCAAAGCTTGAATTTTAATTTTTTTTTTATTTGGAAGAATGAACTGGGCATTCAGAGGGCTGGTGCTGGCCAATACTTACTTTTTTTTCTCCCATCTCTTCACAGCTGTAGCTATCAGTTTTAATTTGTGTGTGTGTGTGAGTGTGTGTGTGTGTGTGTCTGTGTGTGTGTGTGTGTGTGTGTGTCTCACTCTCTGTCTCTCTCTCTGTTTGTATTTATGGAAAATATTAAAAATATTTTTGAGAATTGGCAATCTGAATCTTTCCAGGAGGAAAGAGTTTCCCCTGTCAAGAACAAAATCAAAATGTAGTAGGTGTTAGAGCAGAAAATTGAGGAATGGGTCTGGCACACAGGAGTTGGTAAGCTAACTGTCTCCTAACCCCACACAGCTTCCCTCAGGAGGAAGATGAGCTTTCCAATCCAAGCAGAGGGCAATGGGAGCTGGTCCCTACTGCTTCTCCATGGGTGGGAACAGCCTCCTGTAATTTTGGATTCCTTAGCACAGTATTTTCTCATCTTGGTGAGGAGGCGGGAAGGGACTTTTCCTCTGAGACACTTCGCAGAACCCCATGCATGGCTAGCCAAGCTCCCCCACCCCAAGGGAACTGAGACCCAGCGGGGAGCTGCAGGTAGGTTCCCTGCATCCTGTTCATTCCCCTGTAGATCCTCACATCTGCAAGGACTTCAACTGCCAAACTGTGTGTTTACAAGGCAACCACTTAGGGTTGAGTTCTGCTTGGGGGAAGTCATAGTATACAGTGCTAGGAATTATATAATTATATTTGTATGTGTAGGGTGTGTGTGTGTGTATGTGTGTGTGTGTGTGTGTGTGTGTGCGTGTGTGTGTGTGTGTGTGTGTGTGTGTGTGTGTGTAAATGCAAAATACATATGCTGATACAGAACAAAAGTAGAGCTTCCTAGATTGTAAGAAACATACTTGATACCCAAATGAAGGCAGGCAGCAATGCTGGCGCTCTGGATGTTTAAAATGAAATCCCCCTGCACGTACTTTTAAATGTCTCCTTCTAGTACTGGACATTAAACCTTGGGCCTCGTGCATGCTAGGGAAATGTTTTACAAATAAGCCAGTCATCTTTCCTTCTTTCTGAATCAGTCAGTCCTCACTAACTTCCGAGGGCTGGCTGCCCTGGAGCTTATTGTCTGTCTCCCTCAGCCCCTGCCCCAGCCAGGACTGTAGATGCGTATGACTATGTTTTCTGTTGTCTTTTCTCTACACTTAAAAGGCAGTCCTGCCCTTAACTCTAGGCAAGGATAACTCTATAGGGCCTTAGGCTTTGGATTCTGAAGTTCTTCTAGCTGTGCACCTTCTGAAGGAGTCTATGGCCAAGAGGTAGTGTGAATGTGTTGATTGCGCTTTCTTTTAAAGACCATGTGTGGAGTAATAGGACATTAGTAATTTCAGTGCAGTGATCCTAGCCTACTTCCAGGTCTTTGCCTCTAGCTCACCTTCCTGGGGTAGGTGGCTATAAGGTAAAGGTAGACTTGAGGGCTGGGAGGTGCATGGCCAGGGTACCAAAGCTCTTAAAACATGGGGTGGAAGGCTCAGATGGGTGGCTGGACCGGGGACCATTGGTGTTACATATTCCAATGTGAGGCTGTAAATTCCCCAATAGCCCTAAAGCCAGATAGAAGTGTTGTTTACTAGCTTTTTGGTGTAAGCTATAGTTCTTAAGTATATAGGACTATAATGTATACTCTTATCTTAAACATACTCTTTTTTGGGGGGTGGAGGGATGTTCCAGATTTATTATTGGAAAAAAATGCACTATCTTGCGTGATTTTATTTTCTAGTTCCCAACAACATCTGTCAGAAACACACACACACACACACACACACACACACACACACACACACACATGCATGCAACCCATACATGCAAATGCACACAGGCACAGTAAAAGTGGAAAGGAAAATTAATTACATATAATAACTGTCACAAATTTTGTAGATACATAAACAAAATAGCATCAAAAAATAAACTGTTGGATCCCCAGTTAGTGATTGTAGCCATTTTCTGTTTGATTTTTTTCTCTCTCTCAGCAGTAGGACCCACTGAAAGCTATCTCTCCCAGCTTGCAGCCTCTTCCTCGCCTTTCTCTTTGTGTAGTTGGCAGAAACAGACCACACATCACATGGACTGGGTTGATGAGAGTCACTGATGTTATTTCTGATGGCTATAGCTTGTACCTGCCTTTGTTGTATGCGTTATTCTAGTGTGTGGACACAGCAGCCGAGTCTGTCCACGTTACTTCTGATGCACAGTGAGATCTTCTCTAGTGCTTCGCCATTGTGCACTGTGCTGCTCTAGGAGGCCTGTTTGTATTGTGCAAACATCAACAGCTACATGACCTATGCATACATTTTAAACGTTAATGTGTATGTTTTCCAGGACAGTGCATGTTCCCACAAGCATGAGATAGTATTTATATCAGCATATATTTCTTTTTAGCTTTAGTCACTTTGTACTGGGAATAACTATAGTATGTCATCATTCATTTTTCTGAAAAGTTTCTAGGCTCTTCATTCATCTCCAGATAAACTCTGTACATGAGGAGGCCACTGTGATTTGAGTAACTAGGAGTCACAGGGTTACTACTGCTCATAGTGTCCATGTGATATAAAATAGCAATGACCGTATTTATGCTAATAGCCATGGCCATTTGAAGAATGGCGTCTAAGGGAAGATGTAGAGTCTTGGAAGATCCAGAAGATAAAGTCCAAGCTCTAATTCAGCTGGTACTGTGCTTTTTAAGGTGCCACAGAGCTTAGCACATGGATCTAGGGGATAAGCCACTGTGCAGATAAGCAGAGGACTGGTGCAGGCTTGAATGTTAAACGTTCCCCCAAAGATTCCCATAGAAGGGCTTGATTCCCAATGCTGTGCTACTGTGAGAGAGGGGAACCTCTGGAAGGTGAGGGCAGCTTATGAGAGGTCCTTAAGTTATTGGGAGTGCCCTAGAGGGGGATTATGGTAACCTTTCTTGCTGCTTGCTGGCTAGAGCTGTGAGCACTTACTCTAACCCAATTCTTGTGGTGATGTGTACCCTCCCCAAGTCAGTGGGGCTCCTGATCTTAGACTCAGTACTCTACAACTGTGAGGTAAATAGACCCTCTTATCTTTATAAGCACCCTCCCTCATGTATCTCACCGTAGAAGCATGAACCTGACATACTCTGTAGCTATGTGCCAGTCCCAGAGCATTATGATAATTGTGGTGACACTGGGCTGGGAAGGAGAAAAACAAAAGGAATTGTTATCCACTGATGATGGAACACAAACTAATCTAGCCACTATGGAAATCGGTATGGAGGTGTCTATTGCTTTGATAAAATACCATGACCTAAAGCAGCGTGAGGAAGGAAGGGTTTATTTGGTTTATACTTCCATGTCATAGTCTGACACTGAGGGAAATCAGGGCAGGAACTCAAGGCAGGAACCTGGAGGCAAGGACTGAAGCAGAAACCATGGGAGAATATATGGTTCTCCATGGCTTACTCATCCTGCTCTCTGATACAGCCCAGGACCAACTGCCTAGGCAGTGGACACTACCAACAGTGGACTTGGCTCCCACATCTCTCGCTTGTGCCTTTTATATTTCATATAAACACATACAAACCTGCATGTGCGTATGTCCTGACAGTAGAAGCCAACTGTTTAAAGGATCAAGGGAAGTAACTGGGAGAGGGGAATGCAAAAGGGAAGAGTGGGGAATGTGGATGAATATAATTAAAATACAATTAATTATCTGCCAGAAAGAGATAAAGAAAGGAAGAAAGGAAGGGAGGGAGGGAGGAAAGAAAGAAAGGGAAAAAGAAGGAAAGAAAAGAAAAAAGAAAGGAAAGGAAAGAAAAGGAAAAGGAAAGAAAAAGAAAAGAAAATCTGTTTTCAATCCTCTATCTGGATATGTAATTGTTGAAACACTAGCAAAAGCATCTTTAGCCAAGAGTCCCTCTCTTTCTCTCTCTCTTTCTAATCCTGTTGAATCATGGGACATTCTCAGTTGAACATCATAAATCGAATGCAGCTCTCTGCTTGACCTGCCTTTGAAGAATTGGTACTATGAGGAAATAAAGACCGACCTTTGCCACATTTACATCAAAGATGTCAGGAAAGACCATCATCTGGGAATCAGTAGTGCTCCCCTAGGAAAAGGAGGAAGAATAGGCTCCCAAGGCTCCTCACTGTACCTAACACTGGCCCTTTGAACTGACTGACTTCTCTTCCTTAGCAATTTCATCCCCCAGGGCTATGGAGCCCTGCTAAGGTTTTGCCTGCCAGCTGATGATGGAGTCTTTCTAATATGTTGGGATTTGCAGTTTATTTTGGTAGGTAACTAAGAGAGAAAGACAGAGATAATTATCCCCATCGTAAAACAGTCCATCAGCCACCTGCAGGCTGAGCAGAAAGTCAAGTCTTTTGTTGCTCTTTGGCAGGGAAGATCCCGGTACAGCACTCCCGGGTCTCATTCAGTACTCTAACCTAGTTACCTGTGGAAGTTTCCCAGTTCTGGTATAATTTTTTCCACTGATATAAAAATAATAAATAAACACCAGGGATCTTGTCAGGTCTCGCCAGAGGAGAATTTGTGGAGGATTTAGTATTCTAATGCATTGGACATACTTGAATTTGGCTAAACAGTCAAAATGGGTGGTTTGCCTCCATTTAACCAAGCTTAGATCTCGTTGGTATCCAACTCTTCAAATGACCTCAGCCCTTATAGATGGGTCCTTAGAGATGCTTGGCTTTCCAGCGAATTGGAAATCCTCAGGTATGTTTTAAATGTCTTCAAAACAAGGATTTCCTTTGTTTTCACTGGGGAAGACTTAATAGAGAAAGCAAAGTAGAGGGGGCTCTGCCTGGGCACCGGAATCTGCACCCTGAGGGCATGGCAACAAAACACTCCACGTTTTTAACATTCTCTACAAACAGCAAAATATTCTAAACTAGTGCCAAAGTGCGTGCAAGAAGAAAGTCACGGTGGTAGTGAAAATCTGGTGGGTTGAGGTCACAGTTCGCTATTAAAGAGGTGGTGTCCTACTGGGTGCAGGCTCTTTTCCTGGTCTCTTCAGGATTCTTGCAGAAGAAAAGACATGATGGCACCCTGCACTCCAGTCTAGTTCTTGGAAGCTAACCATCACCTCCCTCATTCATCTGCTATTAATTTTAATTTTTTTTGACTAGGTCTCTGACTCATCTTTGCCGAGACCTTTGGGTTTCCTCAAGTCCCAGCTGCTCCAGATGTGTGCCTCATTCAGTACTCAAGTCCCAGAGTAGAGGCTGAGAGATATCCATTACAAAGCCATGCGAGTGCAGCTGTCCTCCTTCACCCACACTGTCAATTAAAGCACTAAAAAGTTAAATGGAAAATTCCAGAAATAGACAATTTATGCGTCTTAGGCAAGTCCCATCAGAGCAGAATCCTTTTATTTTTAGTTGCTGTTGTTCATCTCCTACTATGTCTGGCTTGTGAACTGAGTGTTATCATAGGTGTGTGTGTGTGTGTAAGTACAAACATAGTATGTATGAGACTTGGTACCTACCATCCACGGTATCAGGCATCTACTAGAAGTTTTAGAAGATTTTCCCCTTGGGATCAGCTTTCTTCCAGATGAGAAAGGAGGAAGGTATTAACAAGTAGAAGAGAAAAGACTAAAGTCTGCATATGATTAGAAAGATAGGGAAGGGCACTCAAGAGGAACCTCAGGAGACTGGGTGAAGTCTGGTGTCATTGTGAAAAGGGAAACCAATAAACAAGCCCATGAAACAGTGGTAGATTTAATGGGACATGGGACATTCTGGTGTCATGTGGGGATGTCACCAAGGAGAGTCTAAGCAGTTATGCACACAGTGGCTCATAGATTTGACTACTTGGTTATGAGGGAGTGGCACTATTTGAAAGGATTAAAAGGTGTGGCCTTGTTGGAGAAAGTGTGTCCCTGGAGGTGGGCCTCTGAGGTTTCAAAAAGTCCATTCTGAGCCCAGAGTCTCTCTCTCCCTGTTGCCTGAGTACGCTAAGGTAATTCTGCCCTGACTTTAGGTAGAACCATCCCTCCTCATATTCCTCGGTGGAGAGCAAATTCAAGGACTCAACCTGCCTATGAAAGGGAAAACAGGCTCACAACTCACTAAGGTTCAAGGCCTCTGGTTGCTCCTTCTCTTGAGAGAGATTTCCATAGCATGTGTTTCTCACGTTCATCGCCAAGTATAAACTTAAAGGAAAAAAAAAAGTCACGTTTACTTAGGATTGCCCAGAGTGTTAGCAGATAAAACACAAGGCACCCATTAAAATGTGAATTTCAGAGAGGCAGCAAAAATTTTGTATGTTAAGTACATTTAAGAAACACTATTCACATTTTGCTAAATCCAGTCACTCTGGCTCTAGAGTCTGACTCCAAAAGGTTGAAGTCCTTATTGGAAGGCTCCTTTGTTCTTGTCATTCTAAAGAAACAACACTCTAGAGCTAGAGAAAGTACCCAAGGAGCGGAAGGGGTCTTCAACCCTCTAGGTGGAAGAATAACATGGACTAACTAGTTCCCCCTGCGCTCATGTCTCTAGCTGCATATATGGAAGAAGATGGCCTAGTTGGCCATCATTGGGAGGAGAGGCCCCTTGGTCATACAGACTCTATATGCCCCAGAACAGGGGAATGCCAGGGCCATTACGTGGGAGGGGGTGGGTAGGGGAGCAAGGCGGGGACGCAGGAGGGTAAGGGAAAATTTCTGGATAACATGTGAAATGTAAATGAAGAAAATATCTAATAAAGAGAAAAAAAAAAAAAAAAAGAAACAACACTCTAGCATCCTCTCCTCCAAAGGCCAGACCAGCGCCCCTAGTGGTCAGCTACCATGATGCCTTTGGTCACTACATAAGGAGACAACTCCATTCCAGGTCTCATTTCAGGCTGTGGCCAGTGTCAAGAAACATACTGTGAGCTTCTTTTGTTGTTGTTGTTGTTGTTGCTGCTGCTGCTGCTGCTGCTGTTTTTAAGACAGAGTCTCACTATAGCCCAGGGTGGTCTCAAAGTCTCAGCAACCCTCCTGCCTCAGCCATGCAAATGATAGGGTTAATGATGTGAGCTAATGTATCTAATTCTCAAGATAAAACACAAATGTTGCTCCGGGCTTATGTCATTTACTGCTTTGCTCTCATAGGACATTGGTTTGTTTTTTCACAGAGAATCCTACTAGATTTCATTTGTTCTTGTGGCTCACAAATATGGAACGATAGTGTATTCTATCTAGTGAGAAAATCTTCTAATAAGCAGAACATGGCTCATGCTGTCCCTCCCAGACATAAGGATATTTGGAAGGCTGTTAGGATGGCCATGTGGTGATCGAGGAGAGGAGTCTGATAGAGCCATCCTCTTGGTTATGAAATGGTCTGCACAAGTGACCTGTGACTTGATCAAAAAGGGGTGGGGTGAGAGAGTGAGCCAGGCCATGTAGACAAGTCAGCTCTTTGCTTGTCCTACATAGATTTAAGATACACATCGTGGCTTTACAGTGTCTCAGATTTCCTTCTTCATTAAAGAAGAAAACTGTGCTTGTCTGGCATGTGAGAGACTCTAGGTTTGTTCTGCAGTCCAGGAGGAGAAGGTGGAGAGGACAAACGAGAAGCAAGAAGCTGAGGAAGGGAGATCTCAACCATGCAAAGGCTTCTTGGACCGTTTATCCTAGAGCTAGGTGGAGTCCTCCTTGCACACCCAGCAGGCTCTGATTATAATTTAGCAACCAGTGGCATAGTGGCAAAGAACTCAAGTTCCCAGTTCCCTACCTCCCAGGGAAAGAGGAGATATGCAGATGTCACAGGTGATGGGATTGTCTCTTCAGAACTTCAATCTCCAGGACTCTAGCTCTAAGGGAGTAAACTGTCTTTCTATCTGACCCGCCTGGCTGGGTTAGGAGTACTCGGTCTGGAACAGGATTTGGCTCTCTGCAAATGGTAAGCTCGTGGCAGAACAATTAAGTAGAGCAGCTGTGCTCCAATCTGGGTCACAGGAGTGGCCACAGACCTATCCCAGAAGCTGCAACTCATCAAAGGAGAGACAGACTCACCAGCAGCAGTGGCTGGGCTGGAGAAAGAAGAGAGATGCAATCACAAGTCAGAGACACTCAACTCCCAGCAAGCTGGGTGGGTGAAAGGCTGGGTGTGTCACATTACAGATGCTTATTTAAAAGTGCCATGACCCTGGGGAGGGTTGCAGGGCAGACATACAATTGCTTGCAAACAAGTAATGGGTACACCTAGCAAAGGGCTTTGTCTGTAGGTTTTATTTTATGCCTCTTGGGGGACTTGGAAGGGCTAGAGTTTGAAACACAAGCCTGCCTCGGACATTCTTTTCCCTTTGGCTAGATCTAAAGCTTGAGAGAGTCCCTAGATGATCTATTGAATTTTAATGGACTCTGAGCTTCAAGCACCGCTATTGGGTTCTAATATTCTTCATTGGAAGGCACATTGCTGCAGAGTGTCTCCCAGCCCTGGCTTTGCCTTACTACTTAAAAGCTAAAGAGACCAGACCAGACTTGGGGCTCATCCAGAGCTCTTGGAGTCCAAACAGAAGTCATGATTCCAGGGAAAAAGGCTCCATGGAAGGCCAAAGATTTCTTAAAGCATCTTTGGATAAATACATTGCTATGGGGCTGTGTCCAGTAGTGAAAGTAAGCCAAAGAAAGGGCCTTAGGAGTAACTGTCAGAAAGCTGACAGAAGCCTGAGTTTCTGCTGGAGAACCAGCCAGTGGACCACGTTTGCTTGGTTACACAAGAGCAGGAAAAAGCCAGGGGCATCTCTCTGGGAGTAGCACTTGCGGCAAGGAATTGCCACTGTCAGACAATTGACTAGGACTGCCAGGATGGAGCAGAAAGGAGAGTATCAACCAGTTAACTCCAAATTACCAGAGTGCTCCTGTCTTCTTCAATCTCCTCTCCTCTCCCTCAATCCTTTCTTTGCCAATGGCTCTCCAAAGAATTGCCAGTGAAATGGAGTTTGAGCTCCTACTATAACCTCTGAGGACCAGATGGACCAGAGTCAAAGGATAGGTGAGCTGATGTCTTGTTTTTTAAGTGTTGTTGTTATATCCCTGCTGACCCAGTATCTGGGAATGAGACCTGAGAATGTGCATTGTATACAAAATGAACCCTTAGGTGCTATTCAAATGCACTCAACTTCAGAAGTGTCCACAGAAGTGATAAGTCTGCATGTGTCCTCTCTACTGGCATGGCCTGTACTGGGGAGATGTTCCTCTTGTAGTCAACAGAACTGGCTTCATAGACTCGTCCCATTTTTATCCTTCTATGTGAAAGGTGGCCGGCCACTAGTGTTCCTTCTAAGTGCATCTTGCACATTCCATGATCCAGTTCCTATTTCCATGCATGCTTCCTTCCTGTGGGCAGAGCCAACCTCAAAGCAGGCCACCTGTGCCGTTCCATGAGGGCCCTTGAGTGGGCTTGAGAATTTTTTGCCTTCACAATAAATCTTATTTTGGGAGCTGGAGAATTGGCTTTGCAGTTAAGAGCACTGTCCACTCTTCCAGAGAACCAAAGCTCATAACCATGTATAATTCCAGTTCCAGGGTCATCCTTCTCCGGCCTCTGTGGCCATATGCTGATGACTGGGAATGACTTCAATGGTGCTATGGCTAGGACGCTTTGGTTGCTCACACAGACCTTGGGCTGGGCACACAAGAAAGGTATCTCTATGCATTTGGAGGTGACTCGCCCACATCAAGGACTAGCTTAAGACTATGCATGGAATCAGGTGTGTGTGTGTGTGTGTGTGTGTGTGTGTGTGTGTGTGTGTGTGTATACACACACCTACACCCCCCCCCACAGATATGCATACAACAACACACACACACACACACACACACACACACACACACACACACACACAAGTTTTTTAAAAAACTAGAAGAAGCACTACACTTCTTTTTGAACTTGTGTGTAGTAAGTGAATTTGGAACAAGGCAACATGTGCAGAAACAGGGATGCATGCCTCTGCTCCCTTGCTGTCTCACGTACAGAGAGCATTCATTTCAAGCATCATATTCTGTGCATCCACCATGTTCGGGGATCCATGGACTTCCAGGAGGAGCCAAGAGAAGTATGTTTTGTCTACATCACAATTAGCTGTGGAGGGAGAGGGAGTCTGATTGCCCTAGGAGGCCAGATGTTCTGTTCAGGGGTTAAAAACTGACTTCCAATATGGAAGCCAGTGGTTTTCTAAGAATCAGGCAGCTTCATCTGTTTTGCTGTTCATTTTTCTTTATGTTTTGAGAAGCCAATGACAGAGGTGGTGGGTAGCGCTTGCTTAGATCAAGAAGAAACATCTTATTGATGTGTGTGTATGTGTGTGTGAGGGGGGGGGGAGAGAAGGCATGGAGCTAGATGGCTGGGGAGGTGCAAAGGATCCTGGAGGAGAGGAGCTGGGGGAGGGGAAACCATGATCAGAATAGAGCACACGAATTTTCAATTGAAAACAACAGAAGTGAAGTAAAAGCAGTTGGATTTGTTCTGAGCGATTTCCATGGTTCCAGTTAGAATAGAATATGCAAATCATGTATCTTTTTTGGCCCTTTAGCTTATGGGTTCAATGCTTCTTTGTTTGCATTTGAACTGATGCTGTAGAACTGAAAGGAAAGGTTCACACTAACAAGGTTTTAAAATTTTCTTTTACTTAGTGTGGCATTAATTAGATCACAAATAATTTTTAAAAAGAGCAAGTCAGGAGACTGTGGGCAGAGCACATGGGGGAGCACATGAAGAAGCAGATGCGGAGGTGTAAGTCCTTCAGCCCCGTGTCTCTCACCAGGACAGCCAGCACCAGCTGCTGCCACTTTGGCTTCAAGTTTCCCATTCAATTGGACCCAAATCAGTTCTGTAACTGCCTGCTCTGTGTCTTCTCCCGCTCCTTCCTGGCCTGATCTCAATTCCTCACTCTTCACCTCTCTCCTGAACAACCAGATTCATTCACCCTAAACTGTTCCGAGGTCCAAGGCCGCAGCTCATGTCATCTCTGTCATCCTGCCAAGTTCTACGACCCGTTTCTACAAAGACAGTTGTTTTATATAAGCAGTCAATGTAAATAAAGATCAACTTATGGGGCAGAAACCTCAACAGGAAGAGATTCTTACACGAAATATGGGCTTTTATCTAAGCTTAGTGCTGCATACCTGTAAGTTCAGCTACTCAAGAGCCTGAAGCAGGAAGATCACAAGATAGAGGCCAGCAAGTTCCACGGCGTCCTGCATAACTTAGTGAGACCTTGTCTCAAAAATATAAAGTACTAAAAGGGCCAAGTTATAGTTCAGTAGTAGAACTCCTGCTGAACATGCACAATGCTCTGGGTTCCCAGCACACACACACACAGAGACACACAGACACAGACATACACACGAGAGAGAGAGAGAGAGAGAGAGAGAGAGAGAGAGAGAGAGAGAGAGAGAAACACGGACACACAGAAAGACAGACAGACACACATGTAGACACAGAAACACAGACACACAGAAACAGAAAGATAGATAGACAGAAAGACAGACAGAGAAAGACAGTTACACACAGGCGCAAACACACACACACACACACACACACACACACACACAATGGGGGTGGTTAAAGTGTGTACTGAAACTTCCAAAAGAACAATCTCTGCTTTCAAGAAAGCAGGAATTCTGAGAGAAGCCTGAAGAGGCAGCTCCTCCGTCATGGGCAATGTTCTCAGGAGATTGTGACCACTAATGACCAAGTGAGCACAGATAAGGTGCTTGGACCTCAGGAAATCATGCCTTCCAATTCCATGGTGTTCCCAGCTCTGTGGGGGACTGGCAGATAAAACTTAGCAATAGTAAACTCTGTTTCCCCTCTTAGAGTGAGTCACTATGTGTTCAAGAGCTGAGCCGGAGCCAAGCTGTCCATCGCCTTTTCCATCCACTTAGGGGAAAGTCCGTCAGTAGTATGGATCTTACGATCATCTTCCTCTGTGTGTGGAGAATCTTTACCCATGTTTCTTTCAAAAGTGAACCCAAGTAGCAACCGCTAAGAAACAGCAGTCATTCTAAACACTATCATGCTTCTCCCACTGCCTGGAACTGTTGGGGGACTCTTTCGAGACCAGATGTGCTGAGACCTAAGAGAGTGGCAGAGAGGAAATGCTTCAATCCTTGGTCCAGTCTGTATTCTCATTTTATGCTCTGAAACACAAGATGGGGAGGCCAAACAGGTGAGGTTTTACAGAAGCGGACATGGCGGCCAGCAGCTTTAGGGTAATGACCCATTGTCTCAGCTATTTCTCTAGGCCATTCTGTTTCAGGTAGCAGGGTGACATCATGCTCAGCAGATAGGCCGAGCTTTTAAGTAAATCAGTAAACAAATCAATAAATCGGCATCTACACGTTGATCTTTTCTACCTTATTCTACTTTAGAATCCCCATATAAATATCCGTGTGTTTATCAGCCACTGCCCCTGGGCTACAAGATCCTGCCTGCAGACAGACCTCTTGACTCATTTGTGAGGCCCCATTGTCTTATGCAATACTTGGCACTTGATCTTCAAAGTTACGGTTGTTTAAATAATAAGAGTGCTGTGCATGAGCTAGACTCTATGCTGAGCACTTTATATATGTACTGTTCATTCCCTTCGCCCTTCCCAATAACAGTAGTATCCATTGATAAAGACCAATGTCTTTGTTGTGCATTTGGAAAGATGAAGCTAACTGAGGTTTAGAGGTTCACTCAAGATCACACCTCCTCGATCGATGTCAGTAGACGCCGGTCAAACCCAAGTTTGCTGGCAGCAAACACTGTGTTGTTGAGCCTGGATTAAATAATGTTTGCCGTGTAATTATTTCCAAGGCTGTCAGGAAGACTGCTCATTAGGAAGAGATTCATCTGTACATCACCCTTTTAATTAAGCGGCATTACCAAGACCCTTAGGCTATAAAGGATTCATTTTTTTATCTTCCCATTCTGTATAGAGTGGGTTTTCGTTTTAACACGTCGCTCCCACGTCCCATAGACCTTGGTTATCAGAAGGTCTGCTTCGTAGGCACTAGAATTGCAGTGAGCCAAGTGCACAGCTGTGGGTGTTCCCGACTCACAGCTGGCTCCCCCTGGCTCATTATTATAGAAACTTTGCCAAGTTAGATTACATGTAGGACATTCATTAGGGTGGCTTTAATAAATAGATTCAGGACACTGGTGTCTTCCACTCCACTGGGCAGATGAGAAAGGCTCTTTGATTTTTTATTCCCTTTCTTTTTGTCTTCCTTTTCCTTGTGTATATGTGAAACCCTTCCTTTCTCATGCTTAGCTTTTATTGTTCACAGAGGATTTCAAAGTATCACCAGCCTATGAGTCTCATGTTGAGTCATCAGACATATGGGACTTTCAGAGCCCAATGGGTGGGATTTTATAACGAGTTTCTTTTCAACCCTGTGTGCATTTCATTAAAAACAAAACAAAATAAAAGCCGTATAAAAGTCCCATTTGCCCTACCATCTACTTACCCAAGCCTTTGTCACCAAGAACCTAGGAGCACAGAGATGGTTGTCTAAGGTTGTCAAGGCTGTGGGTTTGCTGGTTGCCTGGCTGATCCCACCCCTGTGGTTATCTTGTTTTATCCTCTTGAGAACAAAGGGACCCATGGTTTAGGAAATTGGGACTTGGAGTGTCACTTACAGTCACCCAGACTTTGAGAATGACTAATTTGCAAAAGCATGACAGATGGCCTAGACTGGAGGGCCCATTTTGAGAACCACAAAAAAAGAAAGAAGGAAAGGAGTTGTGTAAGGGGAAAAGTGATGAACCCATAGTTAGAAGGCGTTGCGTTTGAGACAGAGTGACATCAAACTCTTCCTCCAAACTAGAACTCCTTCTAGAACAACAAAGATTCAGAGTGATAATTATGTCAAGACAACAGGGTATGTATGGTGGGGACTGTCCTGATCATGGCATGGCCACGGCAGTCATAGGACACCACTTGTATGACCTCCAACAAGCCAGTCAATACTGCTGGGTCTCAACTGAGACTTCCCCAGCCTTTCTGTCATTGTTGTAAGGTCCTCACACAGTTCTTGGTGCTTCAGGACAATCACATCAAGTAAGGCTGGATGACTTCAAACAAGTAGAAGTTGTCTTAATCAGAACCTTGGTCAGCACGAATCAATCGACACTGCCCAATGCTGATGTAGTTTTTGGTAAAACCAACCAAACCAACACAGAGAAACCTGGCACTTTAATATAAGTGGCCTCTTTTACTAGAGTATATCTAGTTCTATTATCCTTCTGGAAGGTGTGGGCAGTTTTGAGATCCTTCCCAGTATATTTGCAACCAATAGACCTCTCGGTCTTGAGGATGAAAACCACATTAATGGATGTCATGCTTTTTACCCAGATCCAGTTCTAATGTCTGTGATCCCCTGACAACTCTAGCGCCCTTCCTGCCTCTGTGACATATAGTCTCTAGCTGCATATGTAGCAGAAGATGGCCTAGTCGGCCATTATTGGGAAGAGAGGCCCCTAGGTCTTGCAAACTTTATATGCCCCTGTACAGGGGAACGCCAGGGCCAAGAAGTGGGAATGGGTGGGTAGGGGAGAGGGCTGGGGGAGGGTATAGGGAACTTTTGGGATAGCATTTGAAATGTACATAAAGAAAATATCAAAAAAAAAAAGAAAAAAGAAAATATCTAATAAAAAAAAGAAAGAGCCAGCTCGGAAGCAGAAGCACTTGGACAAGGTGCCTGCGGAGGCTTTGCCTTGGGGCAATTTCCCTCCTATGTAAGGTTTCTGGCCCCACCCCTGGGGGAATTCATTAGGGTGTATTCACATTAGGATATGATCAGGGAGAGGGAATGGAAATATCTGTGCAATTGCTCATTCTCGCCTCCTCTTTTCCACCCCTATGATCTCACTATGGCGCAAGGAATGAGCAGCCTGGAGGGGCATCTCCACACATTCACAAAAGCAGGAAGCAGAAAAAGAAATGGACATGCCTCTTGCTAAATGCCCTGTGACTTGCACTAAGATTCTAGTTTCAAAGGCAACAAACTTTGTGATATACTAGACACCCAGTGTGTTGGGAAATGTGGGTGGGTGTGGCTGGGTGACAAGGACATCACTTAGCAACTTCTGCTCAGTATCTAGGGATGCTAAATGACACCCTTATAATGAAGACTTATCCATTCAAAATGTCAAAAGCACCTTCTATGAGGAAAAAAAATACAAAAACAAAAATCTAAGAATTGCCTTTAGTTGTTCCATAGGAGAAACTATTTGGCCACTTGAAACTGGCTCAGATTATATTGGACAACTTTTTATGATGCTGGACACTTTGGCAATGAAGTATATTGGTTCCCACAACTCTTTGAAAAAGAGCTAAGTAGAAGTCTCTGCAGAAGGCAGGCATCCAGCAACTCATCCTACCGCAGGCTCAAGCACACAGTCTGTTGTGGGATGGCCTCTCTTTTATCTCAGGACCATCACAACGGCTGAATCACTGTCTCTATTTTCTTGTGAGATCATTGCCATCACCCTCCAAATGAGAAGAACATGAGTAAAAGCTATGCTGCAGGCACGTTGCTGCCAGGGTGGGCCTTCAGCCCTTTTAAGCATTGGCCCTGTCCTGGTTTCACTTCCATTCACTTCAGCTTGGAGTGCCTAGCAAATAAACCTCCTTGTGGTCTTCCCACGGCATGGCTGGATCAGCTCTGCTATGAGTTAGTGGTCCCATGAGGAGCAGGCTGAGGGTTCTCCTTCTCTACAAGATTGCTCCTGAAAGGAGAGGTCAGGAAGGAACCACGAAGAGGTCTCTGACCATAAATATTTCAGAACCTGATTTCCTTAAAATCTTAAATAATGAAAACCAGTTGCTCGTTGGAGACTGCTAAGTCTTCCCTGTGCCTTGATTCAGCATCCCATGGCGAGAGACATGCATGATGTCACGACGGAAAGGAATGCATAGCACATAAAATCTTGCCTGGGTCAGGGAGAAGTGCTAAGCTCTCCAGCGGGCCATGGGACAAATACACAAACGTGGTCCAGCATATGTCAAAGACCCATGGACGGGCAAACATTTTTATAACTCTGTACCTGGGAAGAGAGACCATCTCGGGATTGGAATTTATAGCTCTCATGCAGCAGACGAGGAGTAATGGCCATTTAGTATGCAAATGGCCATTTGGGGATATGAGAGTTCAACCCAGCAGTGGAAATCTCAGAGTGATACAGGGCAAGGCCCTTCACCTTTACTGGAATAAATGGACTCACCCTGCAATCTGCCCCTTGGGCTGCTTTTTTTGCTGCCTTTCTTTGTATTTACAGTTTTCCCTGTCTTTTGGGGGAGCTTTGGCATACATGACATTTAGTATCAAGAAAATTCCCAAAGTCAAGGGAAGAATATCTTCCTGACTATAACTATCATTCTGAAACTTTTCTCTTTTACATTCTAGAGTACCCATAATAAGCCTGACCCATCACCTGCCATGTCTCTACCTCTTAGTGTGCTCAAACCCGAACTCATCTCACTCCTGAGCATGTTTGTAAAGTCCTCCCTGGCCTCTGTTGCCTCCGCCATCTTAGCGGAGTTTCCCAGCTAGGGTCAGTTTTGCCCTCTAGGGGATATGGAGCCATTTTTCAAAAGCTGCAACTGGAAAGGGACATATGTCACACATGCTTCTGAATGTCCTACACTGCACGGTAGCCTCCTATGACAAAGAAAGATCTAGTTCAAACTATTCAGCCAAAGTTGAGATGCCCTATTCTGTGGCTAAGAGGTAGGACTGGTTTTTGCCTAGACAAAGAAGGCCATTGTCTCCATATGCACTTCCGAGCAGAACTCTCTCTGACATAAGAAATGTTCACTAACTAGTCTTATCAGTATGGTCAGCACTAGATATATGGCAACCAACTTTTTCCAATATGGCAAGTGTAACTGAAGAGCTGGGTTTTAACCTTATGTGATTTTAATTTACAAAATCTTATTCATGGCATAGGCCTAGTGGCTTCTCTGTTAAGCTGTGAAAGTCTATTTAAGATACAGGCATACAGAGATAACCTGCTTCTGGTCAGCTTTTCCTCTCATTCAGAATTGAAATCCTGTAATTATATACTAGTTCTACAGGTAAGATTTTTGTCCATGTTGATGGGACTTTAACTTTGGAAGAGAGAAGGCCTTTGACACATATACAGAAGGTGCTAAATCAATAGAGATAATGGATCAGAAAGCTATTCGACCAGAGCAGAGAGTGCTGGGAACTTGAAAATGAACGAAGGGGTCTTATGAGATTAAGCAAGAGGCATGCTTAAGGGTGGGGATATTTCTTATTGCTCTGTCAAAATACCCAACAACAGCAGCTTAAGGAAGGAAGGACGGAAGGTTGTCTTTGGCTCCTGGTTTGAGGATATAAACCTTCTTGGTGGGGAAGGACTGTCCACAGTCTGGATAAAGAGATGAACTTTGGTGTTCACATGTCCTCTTTTAAATCTGTCCCAGAACCCTAGCCCATGGGGGAGTGACATTCACATTTAGGGTGTTTCCTTCCCCAGCTGAGCCTCTTTGAAAACATCCTAATATACACACTAAAATGTGTGTCTCCTAGGTGATGCTAATCTCGTGCAATTGATAACCAAAGATGAACTATCACAAAGTCAGGGGATAAGCACCTAGAATAGACTGGAGGAGCAGCAGTTGTACTTCAGAGTCAAAAGACAACGTGTTCTTGCTTTCATCGCACAAACTCCTCTGCGAACAGAAGTTAAAATCCCAACACTATTACTCAGAGGCATGTCTATGGAAGCCAAAGAGAAGCAGAAACAGAGACCCGTTTCCTGTTCTTGGTCTATCAGCCTGTATCTCTCAGGCCAGATCCTCAAAACACTGAGATGTTATGGTGCCTCCTGGTATGTAAGCCCCATTTCTTTCTCTCATTATTTATAAAGGGCCAGGTAGGTGTATCAAAGCCTATGGTTATTTATGCTTTCAGTGCTGACGGTGCTCCATAGGGTCTGGTATGTACTTGATTACTGAGTCACTCTCCAGGCTAGTCTGGGTTTTGCTGGTGCCTCCTTGGCAACCTAGCATTCCTTTCGGAACTGATGATGAGTGCCCATTTTCTCCCCACTCCATCGGATAGACAGGCGGTTATGCAAATCTTTACAGGCGAATTCTTGCAAAGATATGAGGCACAAAGATCTTCAAGAGAAATCGCTAATCACACTCGTAAGCCACATCTACTCATTTCCAGCAACGGAGAACGAATACTAGGCCACACAAGACTGAATCAAAACCCGACCTCTCCTCCCTACGTGTTTTCTGTGTTGCCTCACACTAGAGCTTCCGGGAGGGCTGAATGGACTGACTGATATGATCGATGAATGGAGACTGAGCCGAAGGCATAAGATACGAGAACTTTGCAAAAGATGCTTTTCCTTCCTCTAGGAAGACAAAGTCGTGATCAATATAGGGCTTACAAAATCGATGGTGAGAGAATTCATTTCCAAACTCTCAAGTCTGTCGTGGCAAGGGTGAGTCAGGCGAGGATGGTAGGTAAGTAAATTCAGGACAGGGAAAGAAGCATCCAGGTGGTCTTACACCTAATGATAACTGCATTTAGTGATTCGGGGGAAGAGTTACACCAGTAAGAAAGTCATATGCAGTGAATAGAGGTCATGCATGAAAATTTGAATTTGGATATTTTCCCAACGTAGTGAAAGGTAGTGTAATCTTCTGTCACAGGACTAGGTAGCAACAGTGACCCTCAGTCTGTCGCTAGCGAGGCTGGAGGGGAGAGAGCTGCCACTCTATCATGTGGAGTGTTTCTAGCAACGAGGACTGCTACGTCTGGTCTGATATCATTGATGAAATTTAGGATTTCTTTGGGGGGGAGGTTGGAGGTAGGGTAGGGACATGTAAGTCTACTCAATGCAATGTGGTGGTGGTGTTTGGGGGGTGTGACTTAGAAACTTCTTACCCCAGTGTTAAAAGCTATACAACTAAAGAGCCTACAGATGTTTCTGGATAGTGACAGTTCACAAAACTGAATGCCAAAATAAGCAAGCTCAAAACCAGTCTCTTGAAAGGAGCTTCATCTCCTTCCTGTTCTTCTTAGTACACCCTGTTCCAGTCTTTACACGGAACGCCAGGCAGGTCTGAACCTACGTCAGTGAGTTCATTTCATGGGGCTACTCTTTGGTGCAATAAGGGGCTATTGGACATCATGTGTGAGTCTGTAATGTATTGGTGTTTGTCCTAAGATCTTTTATGTGCTGGTGTTGAAGTAGGCAGAGAAACACAATATCCCCATGGGTAGCAGGGGCTTTCTTCCTGTGGTGGTAGCAAGTCCAGGCACATAGGCCGAGGAGGGGGCAGCGCTGGGGCAGAGCTCCAGTTCAAACACCGTAATAGCTGTTTTCCAGCTGGTCGGCTCTAAGTCTCAGGGCGTAATGGCTGATTGTCAGGTTAACACACATGAAGAGCCTTTTCACTGGCCCAAGTAAGCAGTGGGTCTTTCATGAGCCTTTAGGATGAAAGACACAAATGTGATAAACAAAAACCATTTGATATCAGTGGCCACCATTTCACAAGTCTGCTTAATGTGTGTTTGGTCCTCAGAGAGCACGGCACTGAGATCTGGGAGCTGCCTTTGATCTTGCTCCCACCGGAGTTGTAAGTCCTGGTACCTTCATGTTGGAAGATGGAAGGGCTGGTTTTCAGTGAGACTTCCAACTCAAAGGCTAAAAAGCCTCTAACTATGCTAGGGTATAGGGAGTGATGGTGCAGGGAACAGACTTTCTTTCTGCTCTCTGTCTATCTCTGTGTCTCTGTCTGTCCCCCCTCCCTGTCTCTGTCTCTCTGTCTCTGTCTGTCTCTGTCTCTCTGTCTTTCTGTCTCTGTCTCTCTGTCTTTCTGTCTCCCTCCCTCTTGACATGGTCTCATATTCTAGCCCAGGCTTGTCTCAGATTTGTAGCCCAACCTTTCAGGAACACCTCTTTAACTATGATCTATTCCCACACCTGCTATCCTTAAAAATGTATTGATGTCTCCCCGTTCCCCCTAGGACAGAGGAGGCCTCCTTGTTGGATAGGTACTGCTCATACCTGTCCCATAACACTGAGCTACACCCAGGTGTGCTTATATCAGCATACCTTTGCAAAATTGGTCTTTCTTTAAAAAAAAAAAATGCATCCTTCTCTGAGAAACCATCCCAATGTTCCCCAAACTCTGGGACTAACTTGACTGTAACACACCTCATACCCTCTTTAACAGACTTCTCAGCTACACTGTGAGGTTACAGAGGCCAGGGCATAGGTGCTGTGTTTTAAGCACCTCTAAGCCAGGCTATGTATAGACAATAACACGTGGATATTTGCTTCAGGCAGGGATGGAGTTTCAGTACTGTCAATGTCTGGGGAGTGGGGTGGCTCTCATCAAGCCACACCCCTTAATTTCTATTTGACAGAATAAATGTAAGAGCTCTGTCTGACCTTCTTGGCTGGGGTTCCATGCCCTTTGATTTAAGAGACCATGGGTGGACATTCTGAAAATGTCATACATATGTGCTGACACGCCTGACTTCTCTGTTTTCACCATTCCCTAAACACCACAGTTGTATCAACTGTTTCAAATTCACTTACATTGTATTAGGTATTAAGAGTAATTTAAAGAGTATTTACACTGCTCAGAAGGATGTATTAAATTTTATGAAAATGCCATCTTATATAAGGGAACTGAATGCCAGTTCCAATCAAATAGTGTAAAACAGACTCTGTAGTTTATCTTAATGAAAACAAAACGAAACAAAAAACAACCACACACGCAATGGCAGAAATGATCCCTATAGTTTGAGAAGAGGAAAGAAGGAAGGTAAGGAAGAGGAAGAGAATTAAGGGAAGAAGAGACAGACGTGTGAAAGGGAAGAGCCAGCCATAGATTGTTCTGAGGCTTCCTCCATGGGTAAAAGGAAAGTCGGTGAAACACATTGACTTCCATTTAAAAACAGTATTATGAGCCTGCGGTGGTTCACATCTGTAATGCAGGCACTGGAGCGGTAGGGAGAGGCGGGAGGTTGACAAGTTCAAGCCCATTCATAACTACAGAGCAAAGCTGAAGGAAGCATAGGTCACTTGAGACCCCATTTTAAAGCAAAAATAACCCACCCAACTTGCGTTTCAACTCTAATCTATCTGTAAACAGGTTTCGGGGCATAGGAAAGCTGCACCGGGCAATGGAAATCAAACCAAACCTAACATGAAGGGCCCCAGTTAATTAGTCAGGTCATTTCCCAACACCTCCCCCAACAATGCCTTTAGATGTTTTAGAAATGACTAAGCTTCGTTATCCACCTCCTATGGACTTCTGTGCTGCCGCCGCCGCACAGGTATCGATGACTACACTGGAAAACACCCTCTCTCTGCTGCTTCATTCGATGTGGAAAGGTGGAGGGAGTTGGAGGGAGGACCAGCGTGCCCTTCCAGGATGTGGGGAAGACGGCAGGTGCAGAGTTCGGCAAGAGGCCAGCCTCCCACAGCCTGGAGACCTTTTCCTTCCCTCCTGAGCCCTTAGTCTCTGCTTGCTTCTCCCTAGCTTGCTCATCAGCCAGGCTGGGGATTTTGGCAGCCTGCAGCTGTATTTAGTGAAGCTTTCTCCTCACCTACCACATCCTTTGAGGATCTCATTATGGGCCACGTTATCCACTTTGATGACTGCTCGGGCAGTTTTGGCGCTTGGGGCTATGCCTGTACACTCCAAACAGTGGTTAGTGTCGCCACTGTAGAAACTTTACAACTTCTTCACCCATCTATTGGACGAATCAGTCAGTCGTGTCAGATGTGAGCCAACACTGTAGGGACAAGTGTTTAGCCTCTGTGTGTTGTAACTTCTCTCTTTTCTAGTAACGGGTCATCCAACCACTGGCCACCTCCCTCTACGTATCGTTCTGTTGCTCTTTCCACATCTGTTCCCTGGATCTGCTAAATAAATGCAGCCCATGGCTTGAAAAGCAAGTTTTACAAAGCTCCTTGGTAGGGTAGGGAAATACAATACATAAAGTAGGCAGGGGGTGGGGGTTGGGGTGGGATAAGCTGTTTAGAAACAAGTAATAGTGTTTCTATCTGTCTGGTTTTGAAAAGGTACAGAGAAATAATAATGTGTCCTCTTAGTGTGGCATTAAGGAGGCATTTTGGAGGGCTGGTGAGATGGCTCAGTGGTTAAGAGCGTCGACTGCTCTTCCAAAGGTCCAGAGTTCAAATCCCAGCAACCACATGGTGGCTCACAACCACCCTATATATAACAAAATATGATGTCCTCTTCTGGAGTGTCTGAAGACAGCTACAGTGTACTTACATATAAATAAATAAATCTAAAAAAAGAAAAAAAAAGGGAGGCATTTTGGTTCTGTTTTTTACACATAAAGCTGTTTCTTTCGCTTGCTCTGTTCTCTGCCTTCCTTCTCTGGTGTTCTCCTAAGGGGCTAAGGCTCCTCCTACCTCCAGCCCTTCCCACTGACTCTGCTTGGAATCGGTTTTTTTTGTTTGTTTGTTTGTTTGTTTTGTTTTTTGTTTTTTCCTATATGGATCTCTCATATCTTACACAGAAAAGGAAAAAAAACCAAACCAAAACCACCTGCTCTGTAAAGGGACTCTCCTCAGATCGCTGCCTGTGGTGGAGGTCACTGCTGTCACACCAGTCTGTCCCCACAAACTCTTTTTTGTTTTTTGTTTTTCCTTTTTTTTTTTGGTTATTCGAGACAGGGTTTCTCTGTATAGCCCTGGCTGTCCTGGTACTCACTTTGTAGACCAGGCTGGCCTCGAACTCAGAAATCCACCTGCCTCTCCCACAAACTCTTACAAAACTAGTCAAGGCACTCAAGGCAGCATAGCTTTGGAGAAAACGGAAAGCAGGGCCAATGGCGTGGCTCAGGGGGTGAGGGTGCTTGCCGAGTTCCAACCCCGGGACCTGTAAGTAGAAGGAGGGAACCAACTCTGGAAAATCATCCTCCGACCTCCATACTGGTATTGTGGTACATACCTGCACACACACCGAAATGAATATATATAAGGGAATATGGAACATGAACAGCCAGTGCAGGACTGTATAATTTGTAAAGAGGAGACAAGAGGTGAGAGGACGTTCTACTGGGAAGTGCCAATGTACAGATCCCGGGAGCAATGTCCAGAATTCGGTCCTAAATCATGGGACTTGACAACAAATAATAAACTTGGAGAGTATAATCCCAAGTGACAAAAAAATGAATACAGTCAAAGAAACCGGTTTCTATGCTGGACCAAATGTTCTAGGTATGAGATACTTCCTTGTGAGTTGTTGGTCTGGGAGATCTCAGAGGTGTCCCCAAACAATATAGACAGTTGATGTAACTTTTGGTTGGTTATACCCATTGCTGAAGATACGACACACGTTGGCCGCAGAGCACTGAGAAACCGGGCTGGAACTAACAGGAAACTGTCCCCCCTTCTGGTTAGTTTTCATAGTAATGGAAGGTGTTATGTAGGCCACAGAGGGAGAAAAGACAACAGTGGTCTTACTCAGTGTTGGACCCTGAATGTTACAACACCAACCTGCCAGGCAAAATGACCATTGGTGTTAGAGTGGTGTGAAGGCTACGGAGGCAACCAAACCCTCTCTGATTGGATCTGAGGCCTGCTCCATGTTCCTGGTACTGGAAGCCAGGTCAAAAGTTCACAGCTTATGATATATATATATATATATATATATATATATATATATATATATATATATAATATATTATATATATATATATATATATATATATATATATATATATATATATACTTGCCTGGATACTTCACACGTGTGAATTTTACAGCACACAAATTATGCCATGTAAGGTCAACTTTAAAAAGTAAACTTTAGAGAATTCCCTTCTAAGAGGGGAAGTTCTAGTTTCTGAGTATTTTTTATCTTTAATTTCCTCACCAGGACATATTGTTATATAACAGACTCAGTATTTAATTTTTTTCTTTTTTCTTTTTGGTTTCTCTGTTTTTGAGATAGGGTCTCATCATGTACCTTGAAGTTCAACTTCTGCAATATTATGGTCTCAGCCTCTGGAGAGCTGGAAGTAAAATTGTATGCCACATAACCCAGAACAATCTTTTTTCCTTCTGTTGACTTTGTTGGTGGCTGTGATACTATACAGTCCATGCTTCAGCCTCCCAAGTGCTGGAATTACCGGCATTCACCACCATACCCAGTTCAGGATGTGACTTTGATGTGGACAAGGCTTTGGCCTGTTATACTCATTGTTATAATATTAAGTGCCTGCCATATACAAGTTACTCAGTAAATCTCACATGAGCAAAATGAATATATATATATATATATATATATATATATATATATATATATATATATATATGCCAATTTGAGGGCACACTCTAAAGTTACAGAATATTCATTCATGTATAGCAAAATTTAGGAAACCAGTCTTCGCCCAATTCAAAGTCAGGAAGCAAGGGGCAAGCCAAAGGCCACACAGAGACAAGCTACAGGGGACGGTGGCTTTGTTAAATGCTCCAGTTGGCCTCTGATATGAACTCGGGTATTTACAGTAAATGTTCACAGATACTTTTCTGGGCTTTATTCTTTAGAAGAAAAGAGGGAACCGGGGAGGTAGGGTATCAAAAAGCCGAGAAGTGGAGTTAAGTGGCAGGAGGTGGGGGGTGAACACAATGCCATCTGTTACCAAGTCACCACTGCCCGGAGCCCCACCCCCCTCTTCTGGTTCTTGAAGGCCATTAATATGTTTAAACACTCAAGTGCATTATCTCCTGACACTTAAGCCGGGCACGTCTCTGGCTCTAAAACGTGTGATAAGCCCTTGTAATGCACACACGCGATTATGAAGGGGGCCTTGGAGTTCAGCACCTCATTTAGCACTGAATTCCAGACAGGCGGAAAAACAATCCACCTGGCCCACTCTCCTTGAAGCACAGCCCATTGAAGATGGTTATCAGGGAGAGAGTGAGCCGTCAAGGTGGGGAGAAGCTCAGAAGAGGGCAGAGACAACATAGCCACAGCTGCTCCTGGAGACTCGCTCCCGTCCTGAGTGGCACACACCTCAAACAGAAGAGCATATCGAATCTCTGGGTTTAGGTGAGGGCAGGTCTGTTCCGGGCAAACTGTTGGCAAAATGAGTCCAACCTTCAAAGTCACATGCAGGAGCCTGGTGTGGGTGGCTTCAGTGTTATCTCCTGCAAGACACCCGCTGTTTCTGATCTCTACCTCACATAGACCGTAAATTTCCACTTGTGACTTTTTTTTTTTTTTTTTTTTTTTTGAGACAGGGTTTCTCTGTGTGCCCTGGCTGTCCTGGAACTCACTTTGTAGACCAGGCTGGCCTCGAACTCAGAAATCCGCCTGCCTCTGCCTCCCGAGTGCTGGGATTAAAGGCGTGCGCCACCACGCCTGGCTACACTTTCGATCCCACTCTCGTTTAGGACCAAGGCCTTCTCAGGCAGTCCACAGCTCTCATCTCCTTGGCCTATCTCCTGGTTCAGAAGCTCAGAAAATAGAGACTTTGCCTCTTATTTATTTCATGTTCGTCATTCAACATCCTCCCCTCTCCCTCAAAAACTCCCACTCTTGGTGCTGGAGAGACAGCTCAGTTAGTGACATGTTTTCTTACACAAACATGAGGACCCGGGTTCAGTCCCTAGTGCTCATGTAGAAAGCTGGACACGGTAGCACGTGCTTCTAATCCCAGGCCTGGAGAGGTGGAGACAGGGGGATCTCAGGGAGCAGCTAGTCTAGCCTAGCTGGGTAAGCCCCAGATCCTAGTGAGACATGAGGTCTAAGCAACAACACCCAAGGTTGACGTCTGGTCTCTACACACATGTGCACCTACACAAGTTACACGTCCATTTACACACACACACACACACACACACACACACACACACACACATACACACACACACACACACACACACACACACACACATTCTTTTCTTCAGCTTTACTCACAATCCTTTTACAAATCCCTGCTCCTTCCTGGTAAAGGTTCAGTGTTTAAGAAAACACCCGGGATTGAGACACAGAGTGGGAGGAGGGGGAAGTTCACATACTTCTCATTCCAAGGCCTTTTGACTCTGGAGTTATAAATGCCAGCAGCCAGCTCTGTCTGTATAAAAGGAATCTGGGGAATTCTCCTGGAAGTGGGGGTGGTATTAATGAGGACAGATAAAGTCTTTCAAAGGTTCTTCCTGACTTACTGAAAGAGGGAGACTGAAGAGGAGGGCCTGGGAAGAGGATCATGTCAGGGAGCACGGTGAGGAGCTGGGAGTGAGATGAATGTTAACTCAAAGGTTCTGAGGGAAGAGAACGAAGAAATCCAGTGGGGGAGCATCTACCACTTCACAGGGAGGAGTCAGGAGGGGGATGACAGTCAGAGAAGACGGGCTGATGAATGCTTTCAACCTGAGCCAAGAAAACTGCACAGGGAGAGGCCATGCCATTTGTGACTTGTGCTGACAGTATGCAGCTTCACACAATGGGATGGGACTTTAGGGTTTCAGTTATTTGTGTAAGAGGTGACCTTGGGTGTTAAGGACAGCAGAGGAGTATATAGAGACTGGACACCAAGATAGCAGGTGTGAGCATAATAAACATGGTGTGTGTGTGTGTGTGTGTGTGTGTGTGTGTGTGTGTGTGTATACCTGTGTGTGTTCTTCTGGGGAAACACCCACTTGAAGTGGAAACTTCTAGTTTCTTTGGAAAGTTAGTTATGTCAAGTGATGTTCTGCTGGAGCGCACAGGTGAAAGGATGTCTTGCTAAAGCAGACACGTGGAAGACTTTCCCTGAAGCAGACACAGGGGAAAGGCTGTTTGGATATGCAGACACTTGAAAAGACGTTTGATGAAGGAGTATAACTATGACCCCACAGACAGTGAAAGAGGAGCACTGAGTTTTGGGTTGGTTTGTTCTGCCCCACTATTCTTTGCTAATGACACCCATGTGTTGTTGGTTCACCTTACATAGCATTGTTGGGCTCAACTTGTGATAAATGCCACCATTGCTTGCTTCAGGTCGTTTGGCGAGCCTGGTGGTTTCTTGAGGATTGAATTACAGCTGCCTGGTGTCTGCTTGCCAAGAAAACTGGACTGAAGCTATAGGTTTGTGCCTGGTGTCTGCCTGTCTAGAGGATTGGTCTGCAACTGCTGAACCATATTTGGTGTTTGATACAGGACTGAACTGCTGCCAAAGAAGATCAAGCTTGCCCCCAAAGAACTATTGCTGAACAGGTCCACTTCCCCCCATATCCTATTAATTTTCTCTTCCATTACCTCTGCTGGGTGATGGGCTAGAGGAGAGGTTGAACCCTTATTAAAAGCAGGTTGCAAAAAATGTATGCCTACACCCACCCACCCACCCACCCATCTACCCACCTCAGCTCATTTAGAGCCAGGATATGCCTGCTGCCTTGTCCCAGCCGTAGAGGACAGTGGCTTCAAGTGCAAGTGGAACTCAGTTTGCCAAGACTGAAGTCATTTGTGGTTCTCCTGTCTTTTGCTCTGCAAAAGAGTTTCGAAGGAGACATTCCGGAGGAGGAGGGATGAATGTGACCTCTGTTTCAATCCTATAGAAACAAGGTGGGATCTTCTCGGAGCAGATCAAACACAGCACAAACATGCATCTGTTTGTAAATGTCAATAGAGAATGAAGCCAGTGCCTTGTTGGAAGGTGCTTTGAGCTAAACTCAGAAGCCCACACTGGATAGATGGACTGGAGACCATCTCAAGGTTAATCTCATAGCATTGTCCCTGGTTTGTCACCTGCCACTGCACCGGCCTCTTTGCTATCGCTCAAATACAACTTCAGCACCTGCTGCTCTCTTTAGTGGCGGCTCTGACCCATACCTGCAGGGGTACCAGGATCTCCTTGTTTAAAGTCTCTTACATAACGTCCACTTACAGCTTCCTCCGGGGCCCTAATCACTGCTTAACACACTCTACTGTATCTAATGGTCGCTTTGGCCTATTTATCTCTCTCCATCCTTGGAATGTGAAAAGTTCTCAGTTAATGTGCATCCAATGAGCAGACATGGTGTTATGTCAGGATTTATATCTTTTATGTGGCACAGAAGGGAGCTTTCTATAGTAGGTCCTGGCTCAGCAGACCCTTCCAGCTCTAACTGTTTGAGGTGATTATGGGGACAACCTTGGAAACCACAGAACAAGGGAGACCAGGGCTAGCCGTTAGGGACACACCTGGCAGAGCAATGCTCTTTAGCAAGGAAGTAAATACCTGAAGTCCACTCTTGTTGTATGGCTATTCAAAGACTCAGGGGCCCCCAGGTGAGTTCAAAGTCCCCTCTGTTTACAGAGTGGAGTCAGTCTTATTATAATGGACACACTAGAATTCACAAGCACAGAGCACTTGACTCTCTTCTTTGTAGTATCTCCAGAGAGATGGTCCTCTGTTTGTGGCTGACTGGTCTCTCCATAGAGTGGGGGGAGGAACTGAGGAGCCCCCGAGTATCAGAGACGAACTTTTCAAGCCCTATTTGACTTGCTTTGTTTACTCAACCAGTGGCCGCTGTAGGTGATGGGCCAGGGGTAATACTTGGTAGGGTCCCAGCTCTCGTCTGCGCACACTGAGAGAGTGAGCTCTCTTCAGCATAGAAGTCTATGCTCAGCCAGTGTCATCCCGTAAACTGTGGCCTGTGAGCTGTAAGGAGAAGGGTCAGTCTGATGTCCCTGTTGCTGGTTCTTCAGAAAGATCCCCATTTCCTCGCCCCACTCTCTTTTCTTGCTCTGAATGCATCTCTATGGACTAACCTCAACCAGGCTGTTTTTAATTCCTCCCCTATCTCTTCCTCAAAGCCACAGCTCATCATAGGACTCCTATGTTACCACAAGCAAGGCTGAGCGAGGTTAGGAACCCTAAGGCACAAGGATCATCACGCTTGGCCTTTGGTGGTTTCTTCCAGCTGCAACTTTGGGGATGAATACCCTGTCCCTTTCTGTGTAAGCATGGGCTAGATCGCCTCAACCAAGGATGCTCCCTGGTTCTAGACTGACAAGTGTGTGGAAGACGTGTGCAAACTCACCTTGATATTTCAGGCTGAAGCTTGATCTAATAAACAATACATGAGTTGGCAGTTGGTTCTGTGTGGTCAATGAATTCAAGGGTTCCACCATTTTGGGAAACAAGGGCTCATTCCTGTCCAGTATTTTTGTATCTCAAAAATCAGTGAAGATGAAGATGTCAGGTGTCAGCCTGACCTCTAGAGGCCAGACTTAAGGGAAAGGCGGCAGATGAATACTCAAACCACAAATTTGTCCCAAGCCCAAGTACAAGGTTGACCCACATATATATATAGCATCTGATAGTCCGGGCAAGCCAAGTGGTCCCTGGGGCCCTCCATCACTGTTGCACAACTTGGCATTTTGCAGTTATTGGCTCATCAAAGCTATGTTTTTCTCCTGGTTTAGTTTCTCTTTCAAAAATCCCTGATTTGAAATTGTAGACCCGGGTAGCCCAAGCAGAAGTGTCATCATCTGGCTTTGGCTACTTCCTCTGTGACTAACCATGGGAACAGAAAGATGGGCTCACAGATCCTCAGAGAGCAAGGGAATCCTAGGGATCTGAAGCCTGACATTTCTGTCAATGCCTTCATTCAGCTAACAAGATTATTAGAGTAACAAGATCATTAGATTATTGACTTGTTGAGTTCCTACTGTGTGCCAGGTGCCCTAGTGGGTGACAGAGAGACATGACCAAGATATCAATCAATATCTTGTTACCCATCTTAGGAAGGAGATAGTTCAATATATGGTTAGGATGCACAGCTAAATATAGTGTATTTGTGAGTAGAGAGGGAATGTTACTCAGGGAATCATAAAACCTTCATAGGAGAAGTGAAATCGATTCCCCAACTCCACCTTTCCTGAAGTATAATTAACAAATAAAATTTGTAGATACTTAA
Source organism: Mus minutoides (assembly GCA_902729485.2). NCBI lineage: Eukaryota > Metazoa > Chordata > Mammalia > Rodentia > Muridae > Mus > Mus minutoides. The sequence continues at coordinate 596,543 of LR749880.1, read as the reverse complement.
GGCATACAACTTCAAATTTTGCTAAAACAGTTACCACTATCACAATATATTGCCTTCCCAAGACTGAAGAGTCAGAGTTCTGTCTCTTGGTTTTCTCTCATTATTCTCACAACTACACGGTGAAGGGTTCAGCTGAGCCCCATCTGCCAAAGGGGTATATTGAAGCTTTAATCCCAAATTCCTATGAATATGACCCTATTTGGACATAGCTCTTTACAGATCTCATCCAGGTAAGAGAAGATCATCAAGGCCAGCTCTAATACGTTAGTCATTGTCCTTAAGGCATGACATTGTCCTTACAGGTCAACAGTAGGTGAGGACAGAAACTGAGGAGGTAGCTCTGGAAAGGCAGAGGCAGAGGTCAGAATGATGCTGCCACAGGCCACAGAATCTGGGGATCTCTAGGAGACAGAAGAGAGAGAGAGAAGACTCCCTAAAGCTCTGTGGGGAACACGGCCCTGTCTGGTCTCAGACTTCTGTCCTCCAGAGCTATGGGACTTCACTAAAGAAATCTAAAAAAAAAATGAGCACAGTGGTCCCATTATTCTCCAGAGTCCAAATGACTGAGATGTTTTTTAATTGGAGAAATAACATTTCTGATGTTTACCTTTCAAATAGATGAGCTTCCAGGAATGAAGGCTGGGTGACAGCTATGTAATACGGCATCTGCCCAGTATGTGTGAGGTTTTCATGCTCAGCACTGGGAAGGCAGAAGGCAGGCTGGAAGAGAGCCAGGGTGGCAGAGAAGGAAAGAAAAAAATGCTTAAACCTTCCTATAGGAGAAGAGAGAACAACCTGACAAGGTGGAATGGCCTGAAATGTCGAGGCAGGAAGAATAACACGGAGCCATAATTTGAGGGTCTCAGGGAGCCAATATTTTCACACTGGTTTGATCCAGGGTTTCAGTAGTAACAAGGGATAAATCTAGACTGAAAATTAGCCACAAGGATTACTTTCCCTCTGGCTTAACTGCAGACTAGAAGGATAACACAAACAGCTCCGTCTGAACTTGTCTAGCAACTCAAAAGCCAGTGGTTTGAACAGAGCAGACTTGGCCTGTGCATGACTTACAGGAAGGACGAGGGAAAAAGAAAAACAACAGTGCGGTGCAGCTATTTCTTCTTCTTCCTATGGGACACACTGAAGAAAGAAACCAAATCCCATGTGTCGTAGACCCTGAAGAAAGACAAGGGGTATGAGTCTCCTGTCCCCAATTTTTAAGGACCCCTCATTATCCTGATGAAGTCACATTGACCCTGGGACTTCTCCAGTTTCATCTAAATGCTGGGCACATCTTTAAAATTAGCCTGATGACGACAGCCCTGGAGTCACAGAACCCTGGTATTTGCCTATCACTTAGATCTCAGTGGGGCAAAGAAGGACAAAGAAGTAGAGCTTCACGCTGTGACAAAACCACCCTTATGGGATTGGTGTGTTGCTGCATTAAGTCCACCCAGGACTCCCTGGCACCAGTTGTTTATATCTAACCGACTTCCATCTTCCCTCCTTTCCAGAAACATACTCCGACTGCCTTTTGGGAGATGTAACTCGGTGTTCTAAGTCTATGTTTGATGGTGTTGATACAAGGCCATAGTGCAGCCCATCAGGATATTATATATTGTCCCAACATCAGTAAGGGCTTTAGAAACAGGCAAAAGGCACAAGTCAACTCAAAGAAGCTTTGTCAAGAACAAGATAAACTAAAATGAAATGGTATTTGTTTGGGGGAACTTAAAGTGGAGTTAGGAGGTCAATATTTATGATGAGGTGGTAGGAAAAGGGTCTTCATTTGTATCCCAGGTTTGTCTGCTTTGAAGATCCTCTCTCCTCAGACCCCTCAGTGCTGGACTGCTGGGTACGTCAACTCATCTCTCTCTGGGAAGCCATTGTCAGTCAGATACCTCTGAGCTGAAACCTTGCATTGGGCTACAGATGGATGTAGCCGCTTCCCCACATGAGGTGGTTTTGTAAGATTCTTAGTCTCTGTTGACCTATGAGAAAGCCCCCTCTTTTATCTACTAGAGGCTGTCAAGGACACTTCAGCCAGCTTTGCTCACCATTTCAGAATAGCAACCAATGGAATTACTGAGCCCATCGTAGATTATAGCTATAAGTACAGCTGCCGCTTTGTAAAGCCTGCGAGCACGTCTCCAATTCTGTGGGCGTCTCTGTTTTCATGGATCGCCACTATCATGAGTCCCCAAATAAATGTAATTGTACTTGCTCTTGGCTAGGTTGGTTTTATCCTACCTCAAGAAGATGACCTTAGGCAAGTTTATAAAAGGGACTGAGAGTAAGAGGAAGTTGGTTGGGTTTGGGAGAGGATTCTGGATGCACACAACCGCAGCTGCCATATTGCTACCAGTGTGGGGAAAATCATCTCAGTGAACAGAGTTGGAAGATAACAAGTCTCGACAAGATAAACCTATGCAAAACAGTGCCAGAAACTTAAAAACATTTATTACCATTTCACTTCTACATACATAGAAATATATAAATACAGCCTTTCGAATCCCTTTAGAGTTGCTTGCTTATAACTGTGTGTAGGGCTGACCACTTGGTATTGGATAAGCAACAGATGACCCTGTTTCTCCCTCTCTTAGTAGTCATTAATTGCCTATAGCTGGCCATCTAGGAGTGGGGCCTTAAGACATTTCCCCAGGAAAGGATATTGGCATGTCAACTGGGACTGCCACCGTTTATGCCTTGTCTAACCAACCATACTGTTGAGAGCTCACAGGTACAGATTCCCATCCAATATAGAAAACAACCTCAAAGCAAACCTCCTGATCCTCTGGCTTTTAGAGTCTTTCTACCCCTTTGTCTGTGAGATGTCTTGAGCCTTAGGTGCTGGAGTTGTGCTACAGAAGTACCAGCAGGGGCTGGGCCCCACAGTCAGTTGACTGCATTTGACCACTTGTGGCTGTTTCTAACCTCTCCTTTCTGTTGTGTGAACTACGATACTTCCATTGCTTATTTAGAGCATTGGAAACTAGATGTCTTTTACTGGCAACTCGGAGTATATAATACACAGATTTTTATAAGGTATAATGACATATGTCACAAATTTGTGTACTTGTGATATTGGATGGGATGACTTGAGAGACAGAGAAGACATGAATGCAGGCATAATGGGACAACAGAAATGTTTTTGAAAGCCATTGGCAGCATTGATCTTTCAAAGCAGAGAATCAAGTTTTACGAAGGAAAGCAACAGCAATCTCAACTCTTTTTCCAGTAACATGGTGTGATGGTTTGTATATGCTTGGCCCAGGGAGTGGCACTATTAGAAGGTGTGTCCCTGTTGGAGTAGGTGTGTCACTGTGGGTGTGGGCTTTAAGACCCTCATTCTAGCTGCCTAGAAGCCTGTCTTCCACTAGCAGCCTTTAGATAAAGATGTAGAACTCTCAGCTCTGCCTGTGCCATGCCTGCCTGGATGCTGCCATGCTCCTGACTTGATAATGGGCTAAACCTCTGAACCTGTAAGACAGTCCCAATTACATGCTGTCCTTATAAGAGTTGCCTTGGTCATGGTGTCTGTTCACAGCAGTAAAATCCTAACTAAGACACATGGTACAATAAAGAACTTTCCTAAAGACAAGAACTATGGGGTTGGTAGATGTTATGATCTGAAGTGGCCAGTTCACCCTGATTTGTCCTAGAGTATCTCTACTTTAAAACTAAACATCCTGACTCCAGGAAGATGGCTCAAGTGGGTCAAGGCATTAGTTTCCAAGCTGGATGACTTGAGTTTGATTCCCTGGGGCCAAAATAGTAGAAAGAGAGAACCAACTCCTGAAGGTTGTTCTCTGATTTCCACTACTACAGTACAGTTCATGCACACACACCCTAGATAGATAGATAGATAGATAGATAGATAGATAGATAGATAGATGAATAGATAGATAGAATAGATAGATAGATAGATGATAGATAGATACATAGATAGATACATAGATAGATAGATAGATAGATAGATAGATAGATGAATAGATAGATAGATAGATAGATAGATGAATAGGTTGGTAGATAGATAGATAGATAGATAGATAGATAGATAGATAGATAGATAGACAGGTAGATAGATAGATCGATAGATAGATAGATAGATAGATAGATAGATAGATAGATAGATAGATAGATAGATAGATGAATAGGTAGGTTGGTAGATAGATAGATAGATAGATAGATAGATAGATAGATAGATAGATAGATGAATAGATAGATAGATAGATAGATAGATAGATGAATAGATAGATAGATAGATAGATAGATAGATAGATAGATAGATAGATAGATAGATAGATAGATCATAGTAGAGCAGGACCTGTGGGGACATCTCTATGTAAACACTGCCTCCCCCTCTCCCCCTACCACAGCACAGCCACAAAAGCATCTCCTTCAGGAGGACCTAATTAAGGACAGCCTGAAAGACTAAGAATTGCTAGTGCAGACAAGGCCAGCCAATCAGGAACTGCTATTTAGAAGAGATGCTTTCTGGGACCAATGGGACATGGGTGGAAGGTATTAAAGGAGCTCGCAGCAGTGTTAGTCTGTGTTGTTGACTCTGCCCCACCTCACCTCCAGTCCCTAAAGGCAAGTAGGGTCAGACAGCGAGTAGTCCAGGACACAGGCAACAGATAGACAAACAAAGCAATGATAGATAGATTAAAAACCCAATATATTATGTCTTGGAAATGCTAGTCCCCAGCAAATCTGGAAGGCTGGTCACATGTTTTTGGCCCATCATCAGGTAATGTTGCTTTTTTGAGACTAGTTTAAAAAATATTCATTAATGTATAAGGGTCTTTGGAGGGGTGACAGCAGAGCCCTCAGGGTGTTTCAAGTAGGTCTTTGGAGATACAGACTTCCATAAAGGGCTACAGGGGCTACTGCAGAAAGGCAGTGTAGGAAGCAACCTCTCTTGTCACAACCAGAGAAGGGTCTTTTTAAAAATGAGGACTTACATATTTAAATTGGGGGAACTTCTGGTCTTTGTGGGCCCTCCCTCTAGAATTCCATGATTTCTTTTTGTTTTTGAGGCAAGGAGTTCCTATAGTACAGTGTCCCTGCACCTGGTGGCTCCTAATGCCATCCAGGGAGCTTTAAAAACACCGGGCTGGTTTCACACACCTGTGAATTTGGGCTTTACAACAACTGGTTGGAGCCAGAGATCTGTGTTGTTGTTGTTGTTTTTTTAATCTTTGAATATAAATTATTCACGAATGTCAGTTCATCAGCTCTCATCAATGATAGATTGCCTTCCTCACACTTTAAAAAACAACCAACAGAAACCATTGTTTGACGCCATGATTGGTACATCTTGAACTTTCCATGCACCCCGAGGGCTTGTGAGAAGAGGGATTGCTGCCTCACCCACCCCCATTTCTGTTAGTGTAGTGCCAGGCAAGACCAGATATATGCAGACATAGAAACTGTTTTCAGAAGCTGTCATCTGCCATTAGGAGCACCATTTTAGACCCTAAACTCAGTTGAGTATCTAGTGTGGTCTCTTTATGTCGTTCATAACATTGCCTTTGGAGCTCACCCTAGTACAGTACTTGGTAAATTTCTGGTGAAGCATGGAGAAGATTGGAGGTGTAGTTCAGTGGTTGAACATTTGCTTAACACAAAGAAGCCCTGGCTTTCATACTAACCGTATATTTGTGGAATACAATGAGATATTTTAAAATATGTGATATAATGATCAAACCAGATAACTGGTATACCCATCACCTCAAGAGTCTATCTTTTCTTTGCAGTCAGCTGCTTGAAGACTATGGACGGTATCCTTTACCACAGGAAAACTGATTCTGTTGGCTCTGAGGCAGTCTCATGGGAGACTTGGCTGAGGATATGGGTGGGAACAACAGGATTTCCTGCTTTCAACATTAGGAACTTTGCACTGAGCACAATGCACCAACAGCGGCTGTGTCCTGTTCTGGGTCCCTTGGCCAATCCTGCCTAATCTTCTACAAATTCCATTTTGCTTTATTATTTTCTATTTATGCCTCACCCACCAGTTCCTTTCTGACGTTTTTTTTAATCTTCTTGTAGTGTCTTGGTTTTTTAAATAAATTTGTAGGGTGATTACACAAGCACGTTCTGGTCGCTGTATCTCTTCATTCCTCTTCTTAAGCTTAAAATGATCTTCCTGACGGATCACTGAATCTCCTACAGTGGTGGCACCAGGGACTCTGAGCATCCCACATCCCGTCAGTTGTTTTTGTTCTCAGTGTGGAGAAGGCTGCAGGCAGCACAATACTGTCTCTCTAACTGTCTCCATTAGGACAGGCAATGTTTCTTGGACTACAGGGACCTACTCATGGCCACATCCCAGACCTCAAGGCCAGACACACCCCAAATAAAGTTAAAAAGGAAGCGAAACCACTAACCATTATTAACCACTAAATAAGGAGCCTGAGATCCAAGCTCTAGAGGAACGTTGGAATGGTGCTCATGTGGCTTTTGTAGCTTTTACGTAACGGGTTGAAATAAGAAACGGCATTCCCCAAATAAACACAAATAACAGTAAGAGAATTTTCAAAGAGAGTCTTTCTCTTTCATCCTGCTTCCCTGACAGTAAATTTGTTGGTGCATAGTTTAATGATCCCTAAGGAACAGAGGTCCATCTGATTCCTCCCTGGAGTTGGGTTTTGGCTCTAACCAGAGCCTCTACTTGTGGGGATCCTTGTGATCCTTTCTAAATTAATTCTATAAAATCTGCCTAAGGGAAGGGTAGAGTCTATGACCAGAAGCAAAACCCAGCCTTCTCTGCCCTTTCACCCAGACAGTCACCATGGCTTCTGCATTCCACCTCCAGATGTGACATTTCAACAGCTAAGGGACAGCCACTTAGTGGTTGGGTGACCAATGCACTTCCCCTTAATGCTATAAGTGGGCCAGTTGGCTTGGCTTTGTAAACTCTAGGAGGGTGGATTTTTGTTGTTGAGACAAGGTTTCATTAAGTACCTTGGTTTGGTCTTGGATTCATGATACCCCCTGTTTCCAATTCTTGAGTACTGGGGTTATTGACACATGTTTATAATATGCCCAGTTTTAGACCCTTTATGGTTCTGTGTTAGCAATCTTTATGTCTCAGGAATCATCTCCATATCTGCTGACAGGAAAATGTTATGTTAGATTTTTAAAAGTTTAATTTGGGAAGTTTTTTTCTCCTTGGAAGCCATTTAGAGAGACCAGTCATCCTCCAGGGAAAAACGTATAGTTTTCTAGTGGGGAATCTCATGGGATTTCATGAGTATGGCGGGTGGTAGAACGGGTGCTTAGGAGAGAGAAGGAATGTGACCTTCACGACACTCTTAATAACTGTCTCTTGAGCAGAAGAGATGTCCCAGGAGGTGAAAGCTCTTGCTAACAGCCTGATGAGCTAAGTTTAGACTGCTAGGGTCTATGTAAAAGAACAACGTAGCGCATGTCTGCAGTTGCAACACTCCTATTGCAAGAGAGGAGGTAAAAACAGAAGACTGTTTTGGAAACCTGTGGGCTAGCTAGCAGGGAGAATGCAAAACAGTGGCAGAAAGAGAAACCCTGCCTCAAGCAAAATGGAAGAGATGGACCAACATCCAAGGCTGTCCTCTGACATTCGTGCTGTGAGACTTTGTGGTGTGTGTATGGGAACATAAACACAAAACACATACAGATATGTTTTTTAAATCATCTCTTGATATGAGTACTCTTTCTCTGACTTAAAATGTGAGAGACGAAGTACTGATGGAGGGAAAGGCATTCTGAGGAGAGATCAGGAACAATTCTCTCTGAAAGGTCTGAGGAAAGCCAGATACCAAAAGCCAGGGCCACATTCATACAACAGAGTAAGAAAGGCTTAATTCTTGTGATTTACAGTACATGTTGCCATTTGTAGGGCAGGAGGAGGCAGAACTTGCGGATCATCATTCTAATAGTGGTGTAGGACCAAATGTTTTTGTAAGGGACATCTGCAGTTGCAACACATCTCTTACATGTATTGTGCCCAAAATGCTTAGAGAGCTTCTGTTTGCAACACAGAGAACAGAAAACATCTCACAGTGTGGAGTGTCAGGCCCTATGAATCTCAAAGTCATGTGCATTACTGAGAGGTCAATAGCCAGCCATTCAACCGAGGCAGGTTTGAGGGGACTAAGAAGAAAGAAATCGTATAGATCCCTGTGTAGCAAAACTACTTGAGAAGCAAGCTGGCGTGTTCCATAAAGCCTTCCTGTCTACACTCAAAAGAGTTCAAAAGCAAATGGGTTTTTCTGAGGAATCCAACATCAGCATTTTCTGTGCTCAGATTTCCCTGATGAAGGGGCTGGGGAAGCTTTTTTTATCTTTCACACATGGTGAAGACATTTCCAACAGGTTTGAAAGAACAAACTCTCTTTCTTTCCTGTATCCAGAAGACATAAGCTCTCTCTCTCTCTCTCTGTGGGGGGGTAGGTGGGTGGGGGTGTATGTGTGTACGTGTATGAATTTGTCAAGAGCAAATTCATACAATAGAAAAAACTATATATAAGTCAGGATAGAGTGACCATTAAATTCTAACTCTGCAAATTTTACCTTTTTCTCATGTTCTTGGAGACTGGAATAATTACATCAGTCCCACAAATATTGCTTCACCTGGACTGGAGAGATGGCTAAGAGGTTAAAAGCATTGACTGTTTTTCTGAAGGTCCCGAGTTCAAATCCCAGCAACCACATGGTGGCTCACAACCATCTGTAATGAGATATGACACCCTCTTCTGTTGCATCTGAAGATAGCTACAGTGTACTTAGATATAATAATAAATACGCATATATATATATATATATATATATATATATATATATATATATATCTTCATCCATTGTCAGGCAGAGTTGAAAAGTCTTCTCTTTCATATCACATCCCAAATCACGTGAACCATTTATCTTGGACTTCAGGAAGCTCTGTTGTATGAGGTGGCCATCCACTTCACTAAACATGTTCTTGACCTTGAACATGTTTTCAGGGTAGAGATGGTGATTCACCCACTTTGTTCCTTGATACCTCGAGATTCATTCCATATCACCAAGGGACAACAAGACTTTCCATGCAACATGGCAGATTGATGTGTAGTAACCACACTGAGTCACGCTGAGGTACTGAAGACAGTAGGTCTTATTTGCTAAAGTGTCACTGGATAGAGAAGTGATGTCACTTTCCAGCTCTGAATTTTGTGGTTTCATTGACACTGCCAATGGAGCAAAATTCAGTCCCTCATAACACCCAGAAGAGGAGATAGCAACACAGTCAGGAGAGATTCACAAAGAAACTGGATTCAATTTGACATGAGGACAGCTATCTTGTGTCAAAACCACCACAATTATCCCAGAGATGTCAGAGTTGGTTTTTATGTTTTCTGTACTGTCTCTTAGAAAAATGTAAGTAGGTTAAATGATTAGAGTGTCATTCAATGTATTTCAACTGAATCCTGGCTTCTGGGATGTATCCAACATTGATGTTTTCTTAAAATAGAGTAGGTACAATCTGGCTTGCCTGAAGTCACTGAAGTTATCCTAACCAATACACATACACACACATCTTCTTCTGACTCAAATAGTAGAGATCTACCTGACATTGCTGCACACCAGGACCATATTTATTTCTGTCAGTAAGTTGATCAATAAATTGCACTCTGCAATACTAGATCTATGAACGTCTTTTCTTTGCTCTCAAAGAACCTTTCTGCCATTTCCCATATTTTGGGAGTAGATTGTTCTAGCATACCTACTCAGGGAGAATAGCTACAGCATATGGAAGGCCAGACCATTGGTGGTTAGAGTGGACTGGAGAGTTCAAGAAATGATATCCAGAAGTCACAAGCTCTCTCTCTCTCTCTCTCTCTCTCTCTCTCTCTCTGTGTATGGGTATGTGTGTGTGTACATATGTATGTATGTACATACACACATATGCTAAATGCTAAGCCTGATATACTAGATAAAAATAAACCCAAGCAAAGACAAAGTCATAGATACCCAGGGAATATTTGGGGACACATTAGGAAAAATAAATCTCAATAATCTACATTGCACTGGCTTTAATAGACTGAATCTCTCAAATTCATGCATTGAAACCTAGCCACTCACATACTGGTGTTAGGCAGTGGGAGCTTTGCGAAGTGTTACATCATGGGATTAGAATCCTCATGAATGGATTTGTGCCTTGATCACAAGACTAAACTAGAGATCTCTCATCTGTCTTGTTATGGTTTTAAGATGCAAGAGTACAAACACAAGGAGGTAACACCTGCTACCCAGGAGCAGGACCTCAACTACAGTGGCCTCTGGATCATATACTTCTGACCTCCAAAAATAAATCTGTGACTCTCCGCTAGAGTCATCTGAAATAACATCAGCATCATCTCATTTTCAACTCTTGCTTCTCTCTTTTTCTCTGCTTCTGATGTATCTTACTTGACACATCTTAAGTCATTCAGTAGCACCCATGGGCTGAGATATGAGCAACCAGTCCTTTGACCGCCATATGCCATGACTTAAATGCATGTATTCATTCTAATTATATATTGGGACCATTCCATTTTAATTGTTTTGTGAAAACTCTATTCTTTCCCTTCCTCTTCGTCTTAGTCCTATTGCTCTGAAAAGGCACCATGATCAAGGCAACTCTAATGAGAGAAAGCATTTATTTGGGGGATTATTTACAGTTTGGGAGGATAAGTCCATGATCATCATGGTGGGAAGCAGTTAGGCACGGCACAGGAGCAATAGCTGAGAGCGTCACATACACAGACAGTAGCAGAGAAACACTGCACCTGTGGTGGATTCTTGAAAGCCCATTCCCAGTGACATACCTCCTCCAACAAGGCCACGCCTCCTAATTCTTCCCAAACAACTCTACTGGTGAGTAAGAATTCAAATATGTGAGCCATTCTCATTCACCACACTTTCCTTACCAGAGGAAGTGATTTATGTAGGTGTCAAGATCTGGTTCTGGGCTGACTACAGCTATCCAGGAAATAGACACCTGTTTACTTGGGATATCATCCACTACAGAACCCAAAGATGAATGCTTTGAGGCTTGTGTGTTGATGGAACTGATTTTTACCGAATATTCACTATGTATAAATCTAGACTCTTAAGAAAATTAAAATGACTAGGTCTACAAAATCTTCGGTTATGAAAAACTTAGATGCACAGCGATTAACAATAGCAACATTAAATTATTAATCTGAAGTTGCTTTTTCATACTCTGTGACCAGATATAAATGACCCAGTAATGAAATAACTTTTAGAAAAGTTTTAACTTTCCTCCTAAAGGATTCTTCTAGGCCTTTTCCTCTTTCTAGCTTCCTAGGCTTTTAATCAAAAGTTCTCTCTCAATTGACTGTGATCATTTTAATGAAGACACTTCTGTGGAATAGCCTAGAGTACATTTTTTTTTGTTTTTTTTTTTGTTTGTTTGTTTTTGTTTTTGAGACAGGGTTTCTCTGTGTAGCCCTGGCTGTCCTGGAACTCACTTTGTAGACCAGGCTGGCCTTGAACTCAGAAATCTGCCTGCCTCTGCCTCCCGAGTGCTGGGATTGAAGGCGTGCGCCACCATGCCTGACTTCTAGAGTACATTTAAGATAGCTGTTGGGCACTGTGGTAGCTATTCTTGCATGTCAATTTGATTCTATCTGGAATTAGCAGAAACACAAGCACCTGGTCACACCTATGAAAAAATTTTCTTAAGTTGTCTGAAGTGGGGAAAACCCACTTTTAATCCCGATCTTTTGAGGTGGAGAGATACACCTTTAATCCGGTCACATTTTCCCATGATAGCTTATATAAAAGAAATTCTCTCTTTGCCTGCTTGCCCTCCCTCTTATTGGCAAGTCCATTTCTTCACTGGCATTAGAGCACACTCCTTTGGGATTCTGGCATGGACTGAACAGCTACTGGATTCCTGGGCTTCCACTGATAGATGGCTATTGTCGAATCACAGCTTGTAAGTCATTCTAATAAATCCTCTGTGTGTGTGTGTGTCATATATATATATATATACATATATATATATATATATATATATATATATATATATGTATATATATATATATATATATATATATATATATATGTGTATATATATATATGTGTGTGTGTATATATATATATATATATATATATATATATATATATATATATATAGAGAGAGAGAGAGAGAGAGAGAGAGAGAGAGAGGCAGGGGAGGGAAGGTAATTCCTTCTATCCGTTCTATTTTTCTTGAGAACTCTGTCTAAGACAAGTACTTCTGCTGCTCTCAAACCTGGAGAAACATGAGACAGACGCCATTCCATAATAAGTGAAATTGATGATGGCTTCCACAGGGGAAGAGGTGAAGAAGGAATTTTTAGGCCTAAAATGCTTTATAGCCAAATGATTTCTGATCATCACAGCAAGATCTACTATCTAGATCTTACTAATAGACATTCTTGGGGCATATCTGTGATATATACTTTGAAAAAGAAGGGACATCAAGAAAGCATCACTCATTGAGCAGGAAAGATGGTATGGAGTCTGAAATATGCTTTCTTGGTTCATTAAAGTTGTGACCCATAGATTTACTCTCTTCTAGTTAGCTCCAGCTGTCAACTTGACACAGCCTAGAGTCATCTGAGGGAGTCTAAATTGAAAGATTGCCTGAATCAGCCAGGCTGCAGACATGTCTCTGGCACGTTTTCTTGCTGTTGATTGATATGGATCAGACCACTCCTGGACAGGAGGTCCTGGGTTGTATAAGAAAGCTGGCTGAGCATGAGTTAGTGGGCAAGCCAGTAGCAAGCAGCATCCCATCATGCTTTCTGCTTTGGTTCTTTCCCAGACATCCCTCAGTGATGGATTGCACCTGGATGTGTAAGCCAGGCAAAGCCTTTCCTCCTCCAAGTTGCTTTAGGCTATGATGCTATCAGAGCAAAAAGAAATCAATCCTGGACATACTCTGAATAGGTTTAACCAATGAGGACTCTGCACCATGATGTGATATTGCTTATAGCTCGAGAAAGCTATGCATTCAACACCCTCACTCATATTTAAATCTCCTTCCACTAAAAGCCTGAGAGATGAGTTTGCAACCAACTCCATTCCGTGATGGTTCGAAGAAGGAGGCCATTTTGTTCTTGTTAGAGTGAAGTAAGTTGATGCATGGATAGGTGGTTTTTAGTCAGACAGATGAGAATTTGAGTTCTAGTTAGCTAAGTGTGGCCCTGTGGCAATTTAAAGTCTCCGTAGTTCTGTTGTGTTTACTAGTAATGACTTAAAAAGGTTTCAGAGTTTCTCAAGTATAAGGTAGTGTCGTAAGGGTGCACACTCATCTAATTTCCCAACAATCCAATGAGGCAATGTGTAGAAAGCATGAACACACAGAGATCTGAAACCCCTGTCCTCAGGAAGCCCTGCTTGTAAGGCTTGCCCTTCGCTTACATCTGGGGACTCATAGAAGACTTCTGCCATTCCATACATACTCAGCTATGGGCTCAAAAAATGTGCTTTATACCCAAAATCTGCTTTTCTCCCAGGAGTCTGGGATTCTGGTGTTTAAGACAGACCAGCCCCAACCAATACTCTGGCACTGAGTTTCTGATTAGCTTCTCAGGTATTCAGCATTCCATATCCTACATAAGTCATTGCTGGAAGAGGCACGTGCATCCTACATGGTCCTTTGGGACAGGACTCCCAGTAGAGGATGCCAGGTCTCCTCCCTCTGTGGATCCTGGCATATGTCCTTTTGATATAGCAGGACTTAACTGTGGGTGTAACTGCATGCTGAAGCCTGTGCATTTTCCAACCAGTCACTGTGCCTCAGGGTGGTACCTCCGGGTGGTACCTCAGGGTGTACTTCCCCACATGTGTATGGCCTTACTATATAAGGTGATTTAAATAATCGTAGCATTATTATTATTCAAAGGTGAGAAAGCTAACTCATGAAGAGGTTAAGAAACTACACACAGGCCTTTGACCTAACCAGTATATTGATCCATGCAGAATGGATTTTTTTTTTTCCGTATGTATACTCTACAACTGTAGGAATGCTACCTCCCTCAGAGGACGGCTGTGAATCAGAAGGTGTGTTTGCTTAAACATGCAGAGCACCGAATGGCCCATTATTATGTCATTCTGCACACACCCAACCCCTTCCACCTCCTCACTGACTATCCCACTGGCCAATAGAATGTCCCTGAGAAAATGAAAATAGCTTTGAAGAAAAGGGAGAGCCATAGCATGGAACTCCTCCCAATCCCTGATGATTTACTTTGCAATGATATCTATTATAGCTGATTCTTTCGGACACAAAAGAAATTCCTGAATTTCCTGTCTCTTGACTTCTGTACCCAGCTTAGAGGGTCTGTAAGGAACAGTAAGTGACAAGCTGGATATTTCGAAGGGACAGTTTATGGCAACCAAATCTTCTATTGCCCACTCACAGTTGGGTACACTTTCTTACCACAACGGTTCAGTCTACTGAAATCAGGTTTCTCTCAATTTCCTCCCCTACTTCTGATTAATTAATCAGATTAAGCCTTCTGATTAATAAAGAGATATCCTGTTTCCATGGAGGAAAACCAAATGATCTCAGCCTCCCACGGACCTATTCTTGCATTTTTTTCCCCAGAGGGAAACTGATCCTGTTACAGGTCTGTCTGTAAGGATCCATATTGAGTTGATGATACCATAGTGAGAGATGAGCGTTTGATAACCCAGGCTGTCTGAGGGTTAGGCAGCAGGGATGAGTAAAGACAGATGTCTTCAGCTCCATCTGCTCCTTGAAATTCTCCCTTCTAGAAAGCAGAGGTCATTCACACTGTAAAGCACGTTTTTGAATGGAAAGTCCATGAGCTCGGAGATATAATGACTGATAGTCGTGGGGTCAAATCCATCGCTGCTAGTCCAGTTCTGATAAAGTAAATTTGGGGAAGCCTATGGATGATGGTTACTTGAGAAGACACCTTCACTGTACTGAGTAACAAAAAGGGAGGGGCAAATGATGTAGGATTTAGGAAGAAAATCTGGCAGTCTCCAAGGGATACTTCACATATATGGAAGCTTTTCACGCCGGTTAATTCTTGTAGCCAATACAGGGAAAAAGGGTAGAATATCAGCTATGGAAATAAACAGGAAGGACCTCCCTGATTCAAAATAAAAGAGTCTAAAGAAAATCAGGATCTTCACACTGAAGATATAAATGATGCTCAGACCCTGGTAAAGAGATTACCTTGTCATTGGCTGAACCCTTTCTTAGCCAGAAGCCTTGGGTTCTGGTCACACCTACATCATTTGGTCAGCTGCCCAAAGTGTTACCTAAATGGCCTCCCATTGCAATATCCTTGGTGTCATTATCAGTAAAGAGAAGAATAAAATCAACAATCTCTAGGTCCACTGTGAAAATTCAATACAGCGATGGGGGTTAATGAGCTGGACATATGCTGATATAATTAATTATTATATAACATATAATAAATAACACTACAATAATTAGTATATTAATGTTGGCAGTTTTCTTGTCTTGAGACAGAGTCTCACTCTTGTTTTGCATAACCTAGAATTTAATATGTAGCCCAGGTTAGACCTGAACTTGCAGAAGTCCTCCTGAGTCAGATTTGAAAGTACTGGGATTGTAGACAGGAGCCACCATGCCATGATAAGTCAATGTTTTGGCTAAATTAATGCTGTGTATTAGAGCCAGGATTAACTAGAACACTAAAGCATAAAACAGAAACCAAATTTTCACTCTACTGAACATTAAGAAGAAAGGATTATCCCAAGAGCCAAACTTACTAAAGCTAAATTATAGGCAGAATAGGCATTGCAATAAATTCCATGAATGATCAATCAAAAATATAGACCTTTTTCTTTCTGTGGCCACTAATTCTTTCTCCTGGGACTGTCTGGTTAAGTTGCACACAGTGGTCTAAACAGGCCATGGGCATTAACTAAGATTTAGGTCAAGGTCTCTGACACGAGCAGTCATTTATTTTCTGAGACAAAGGAAGACCAACCTTCCCTGCGGCTGGAGAAGAATGGCATTCCTTTCCATTGTAATCACACGGCATCAAGGAAATGTTGAAAATCTAGGCAGGGCAGTGTGGGGCGCCTGGGAAAGTGATTATAAGGTTGAACTTTTGAAATATACAGCCAGGCCAAATATGGTTTAACAATTTTTACTGTTGGAAAGCATCTCAGAGAAAGACAATTTGACTGATCTCCCCCTTGAAGGAGCCCACCAGGCAGGCCTGCCATATTCAGAGATTCCCCCCACCAATGACTGGCATTCAAACCTTCTGATCTTCCTTCATAAGTGCTACATTGCCGTTAGATTTAGAGTAAGCTACAATTAGCAAAGTCGCTGTGCTTTCTCTCAGAGGGTTTCCCGTGGAAATTCTTACGATGATCCAGTCTGAGTTTTAGCTCTCCCCAGGAGGCCAGACTCTCAGCTCCATCTATGGCCATGTGATTTGAAGTGTGTATGATACCCACTGACCAAATGACTCACGAGAACTCTGTAATATAGCTACTGGCTCTTTTGGCAACATCTGCATATGAACACCACAGAGAGGTGGGAGGTTCGTATTTCTGTCATGATTCTCAGTAGTTCAGGAAGATCTTCAGCTTGGCTTCTCCAAGGGCTTTTCCCAGGTGAAGTCAGAGGCAGTAGCTACTGACTCTTGGGGGTGTATTCCCAAGGATTTTAGTGAGTGAGACAGGCAAGGCCAAGGGGAAGCCATGAGAGTAATGGTTTCATGGGCAGCCTAGCTTTAAGCTCTGGAGTGAGTGTTTGCACTTTGAGAGGGAGAGACAGATGGGGATGGAGGTGAGCCAGAAGCCTAAATCTATATTTGAGAAGGACAAAGCAATGAAGACCCGTAGGATTTATAGATAATGAACATAATCAAGTAACACTTTTTAGTCTCTTCATTCTTCATTAGCACACAAGAGGTGTCCGTGTTGCGGGCTGCTCAGTTGACTCAGTTGGCAAAAGCCCTTAGCACCGTGCCTGATGAACTGAGTTCAAGCCCCAAACCTCAAATAGTAAAAGGAGAAAACTGACACCCCAGAGTTGTTCTCTGGCTTCCACACACATGTTGCGGCATGTATACATGTGCTTATGAGAGACACACGTGATAGACACAATATTCTTTAAAGAGCTGTGAATGTTGAAAGTCTACGAGACCAAGTCTTTCTCTTTATTCACGAGCCACACAGCAGACACTACAACCTGGGGGCAGGCCAACACCACAGTAAATGAGCCCAGAAGGTTTCTATCTAGAATCCATTTGAAAAAGTCGATGTTGGTGGCCATCATGTTTGTGTTGGGCTCACAAGGGCTCAGAACACTGCAGGGACCTGGGACATGCTTGGTGACCAGTGGCTGATCCACAAGTTGGTCTGTATGAGAATGAAACTGCTTTGAGAGCCCCTCCTGTCAGCAGCTTCAGACACCACATGTCTTTGTTTACTGAGGCTGGGCTGAACTAAATGTTCTCTCTCTCTCCCTCTCACACGCAAACACACAATACTTGTTTCTCTTTCTTGTATCCCTGGTTGGCCTGAAACTTACTATATAACCAGGAATGACTTGGAATTTCTGATCCTCCTGCCTCTGCCTCCTGAGTGCGAGGATGGCAGGCTCATGTCACCATGCTTGGTTTCTATGCTTCTGGGCAATTGAATCTAGCACGGGTGGGGGTGGGGGTCTTGAGAATGGTAGGCTAGCATTCTACTAATTAAGCCACACTCCCAACCTAGCTCCTTTTTCTTTTATTAAGCTGCATTCCCAGGTCTTCGCTTACTCCTACAAGGTAATGCGAAACGAGCATCTTCATGTCTCGGAAATAGTTGAAGGTGCTTTTTGTGTGCTTGTGTATTAACTCATATTTAAAACTATCCAGTGAGGTGGACTTGTCACATCCTCTGCAGGCGAGAGACCGACTTGTTCCAGGGAGTGTGATAGCGGTGTGGCAGAGGTACAATATGAACCTGGGAAGCTGCTGGCTTAACCACACCAGCAGTTACTCCAGCTCCCCTGTGGCTCTGTCCATCTTCTGAGCCCCAGCCATCACATCTCAGCATACACTGCTGCCAATTGCTTCGGGACTGCTCCCATGCTGCGAAGAAAGGGGTCATCTCGGGCAGAAGGCACACTGTTGCTTCTCATGAAGGTTAGAAAATGTGTTCACTTCCTGTGCTACGTTGGTAATTACTGGTTACCAAATGAACAAGAGAAGCGAACAATAAAGATCTGAGACTTACTATAAAGTTTTAACAGTTCTTAACGTGGGTGGTGGTTTGAATAGGAATGGCCCCTATGGGCTCATATATTTGAATGTTTGGTTCCCAGTTGATGGTTATTGGGGTAGGTATGGCCTTGTTGTAGGATCTGTTTCACTGGGGGTGTGGTTTGAGGTTTCAAAAGTCCATGTCAGGTCTAACCCCCCTTTCTCCTTCCCTCCCTACACACACAGACACACACTTGCCTGCCTGCAGATGAAGATGTAGCTCTCACCTACTTCTGCAGCATCCTGCCTTCCCCACCTCCATTGCTCCCACCACGATGATTACGGACTAACTCTCTACAACTGAAGCAAGCCTCCAATGAAATGCTTTCTTTTTATAAGAGTTTGCTTTGGCTGTGATATCTCTTCACAGCAATAGACTAAGAAAGACACGAAAACTTAATACTTCTCCATTCCTCCCAATCACAGATTCTCAGATGCACATAAGTATGTGTGCCAATATACACACATGTCAATATAACATTAAGGGATGCCCGTGTCTGCTGTTAATAACGAAAATGACAAACTCACTTGAAATTTTTAGAATATTGACAAGGCCTGTGGCATAAAAATCAGCCTGTATAGTAATCCCTTCCTACTTTTAGATTTCTGGTTCTACATTTTGTTAGACCTTTGTTGCATATAGTTACAGATGTGAAAGATCATTAAAAATAACTGGCCTCGTGTGGCTGGAAAGATGGCTCAGTGGATCAGAGGACATGTTCTTACAGAGGACCCAAGTCTTGTTCTGGTACTTAGGGACTTCACAACCATCCATAATTCCAGTTCTTGGACATCCAACCCCCTCTTCTGGCCTCCACAGGCACCAGGCACAAAAGTGGTGTACATATACACAGGTAAAAGTCTCATTCCTATAAAATAAATAAACCTAAAAAGAAATGAGCATCATACAGGGCCACTTTCGGATACTACTCCAGAGTGAAGCACAAAAGTGTAATTCACTCATGCCCTACTGACGGGCATTGGCATCTGCAGTTCACGCCTGCCCATAGTTTCTGACAGAAGAGGCCCACGACAGGATGAAGAGTGCTAGGGTCAAGTCATCCTGCTATGCTACTAAGAAAGAAAGAAAGAAAGAAAGAAAGAAAGAAAGAAAGAAAGAAAGAAAGAAAGAAAGAAAGAAAGAAAATATGAGACAGAGAGGCCTAGCATCTCTCTAAGTATTCGGGGAACACTTTCAAGGTACTAAATGTGAACCTCAGCTCAGGAGACAGAGCCTTCAGCTAAACCATCCGTGGTCCGTCTGGAAGGCCAGGCCCGAGCGCTGGGAAGGCCTGAGTAAGAGGCTGCATGAATCATTGCTCACATTTTCTGAAAGTCAAAGCAAGCAGCCAGCAACATTTTCTCTGCAAAAGGTTCGGTCCAAAGATATTCTTTGATGAAACTTTGTTTATCCATCAGGCTGTTCTCCAGCTTGGCTTCTCCTGAGGAAAACTCTAACTCTGCCGACAGTGTGTGCAACTGGACGGAGAGGTCTTCTCATCTGTCAGCCACCGCCTGGCCTCCAGGGTGAGGTGCAGAAGAGGGAAGATCCCAGACCCCACCTCTGTCTTCCTGCATCCTCACAGGCGCCCCCTAAAGGTCACACAGCTCTGCTCACACCCCAGTTTCTAACCCTCCCCTTTCTTCACGCTTTCCTCTTTGAGTCCTATTGGAGCAAGGCCACTTTGGACCATTTCTTAATGAGCAGAGAGCCCTCTTCCCTGTCTCAGAGACCAAGTTTCTGACACACACTCACTAACTTGCTCCTTCCGTCATTCACTCCAGCACTTCCTATATGTTGATGTATAGAGAAAAGAATAGGACTGCTGACAGCCCAGAGGAAACAAACTGTAGATGCTCACTGTGTCTCCTGCTGGGAAAGATAGCTTACAAAAGGAGTGTGTGATGGGGTGACAATGGCACTGTGATAGGAGGCTGCCTTGGCAAGGTGAAGTGGAGCTAGACCTAAATGAGCAAGGGATACAGCCTTACAGCTCTTGCCCAAGGGTCTTTCTGGGTAGAGATGTCTTAGTTAGGGTTTCGATTGCTGCTGTAAAACACCAGGACCAAAAGCAAGTTGGAGAGAAAAGGGTTCATTCCTGCTCACACTTTCACATCTTACTCCATTGTTGAGAAAGGGCTGGAACTTAACCGGGATAGGACCCTGGAGTCAGGAGCTGATGCTCACTGGCTTGCTCAACCTGCTTTCTTATAAGTACCCAGGACCACCAGTGCGGAGGTAGCACTGCCCACAGTGAGTTGGAGCCTCCCCCACATCAATCGTCAATGAAGAGAACGCACCATAGGCCTGCCCACATTTGAATCTAGTGTGGGCATTTTCTCAAACTTATGTGCTCCTTCTCAGATACCTCTAGCTTGTGTCACATTGGCACAAACAAATCAACAAGGCACCCCATCAAACCAAACCAGCCGGGACAATAGGGGACCAAGCATGAGTGCTAGGTCCTGATTGCGTATGTTCTTGGCCCCTGCTGAGAATGCCAACAAGGCTGCTTAGCTCTTTAAACATATAAACTATTTATAATAGAAATCTGGGACTGAGCAAAACTGTAAGGAAAGTGGGGAGATGTCCATGCGTTTCTGCCCTACTGGGGCATAGCTTCCCCACCGTCAGCATCCCGCACCACAGCAGTGCATCTGCTAGACTGATTGACCTACATTGATAAATAATTAGTACGTGGTTTATACTCAAGTGTTGGGGACTCTGGTTTGTACAGGTCAAGCATCCACAGCTGTAGCATCCTATGAAGCCACTGCCATGTTCTATAGTCCTCTGTGTCCTCCTCATACTTCTTCTCCTCACTAGCCATCATCAGCCAATGAGCTTTCATCTCTCTGTGGTTTCACCTTTCCCCTGAATGCCCCAAATTTGGAATCACACAGTAGAGGGCTTCTTCAGTCTAGTTTCTCTCACTTAGTAGTATAATTAAATATGTCTTCAGTGTGATTTTGTCTCATCAAAATGTGTTCTCATTGCCGCTCAAAGAGGAGAGATTCTTGAGAGTAGGGGTTACTTATTGGAGATGATTAGCAGTCTGTCCTAACCATGACTTCTTTACTAAAATTCCACTCTAAAGAGTGCCAGTGTGCAGTTCCACATCTGTGGTCTTCCCAACCTTGATTGAAACCTTGGGGTGAAACACCTCTACGCTTCTGATTGAAACCTTGGGGTGAAACACCTCTACGCTTCTGATTGAAACCTTGGGGTGAAACACCTCTACGCTTCTGATTGAAACCTTGGGGTGAAACACCTCTACGCTTCTGATTAAAACCTTGGGGTGAAACACCTCTACGCTTGTGATTAAAACCTTGGGGTGAAACACCTCTACGCTTCCCATCGCTGTAACCAAAGGCTTCAGACAGCCAACTGGATAGAAAAAAAAGGAGGGGGCTTATTATGGCTCAGGTTTCAGAGTTTTCAGTTCTTGTGAGGGTTAATCTTCACTAGTAACTTGACTGGATTTAGAATCATCTACAAGGCATATCTTTGTGTGTGCCTGTAACATATCTTAGGATGCACACATGATATATCTGATATATCTAGCATGGGCTTATGATATATCTTCATTTGTGACTGTGATATATCTTAGCATGTGTCTGTGATATAACATTTTGTATGCCTGTAATATATCTTAGCGTATGCCTGTGATATATCTTAGCTTGTGCCTATGATACATTTTTTGCATGAGCCTGTGATGTATCTTTGCGTGTGCCTGTGATATGTTGTTGAGTCTGCCTGGGATATATCTTTGAGTCTGCCTGTGGGAGTCTTTTCTGAGTTTAGCTAAGGAGAAAAGACACAGCCGGAATGTAATTGGCACATCATGTGGACCGAGGTACAAGACTGAACAGAATGGGAGATCAGGAGGAAGCCAGCTGAGGTCATCATTCACCTCTGATTCGTCACTGCAGACACAATGTGACATCACACCCCTGTCCCCTCAACTAGAGCCACATTTGCTGTCAAACCTCCTTCAGCCGGATGTCCCGCATCCTCTCTTGAACCATAAGCTTCTGTCCAGTGTTCTGCCACAGCAATCGGAAAAGTAACCAGCACCCCCCCCCCCCCCCCCCCCCTTAGTCACGCTGCTGCTTTGGGCCCATGACAAGGCTGCATCTAATAGTGTGGGCATATGGCAAGGAAAACCACCAACCTCATGGTCAGGGGACAAAAGGAATGCCTGGGGTCCCCATCTCCCCTTCAGGGGGCATGCCTCCAGTGACCTAATTCCCTCTGATAACCCTTACCCCCTGCAGGTTCCACCTTCGCAGTGGCACAATGAATGCCTTTAACACATGGACCTTTGAGGTCAGTGTCTAAACTAGAGCAGATGGGGGTCTGCTGCCTCTGGCTGCTACATTCCTTAAGGAAGGGCTGATCCTCTTTTGTCCCGTTTCCATGCCCATGGCCACGTGTGTCATTTCACAGCAGAGCAGCACAGACACACTCTCCTTGTAAAAGCAAATAGATTCCCAGTTCTGAAGAACATGGGCTAATGCCTCCATTTCTGATGCCTGTTCTCTTCACACACACACACACACACACACACACACACACACACACACGCACGCACGCACACACAAAAATGAGGCTAATAAAATAAATAGCCATGCAGAGAAACCTACACACACTCTCCAGTGATTCTGTCTTCTGAGAGCAGTCACCTGGAGATGGTTCTCTTAACTGGCTGTTGGAGAGAGAGAGAGAGAGAGAGAGAGCGAGAGAGAGAGAGAGAGAGAGATTGTGAAGAACACGAAATAAGTGTTCCCAGATGACTCTGCCATTTTAATTTGAATACAATTGCATGTAATTTGTTCACTGCCATGGTCCCCTACAGCCGAGTTATATGTTCCAGTACCACTGAAAGCTATGTAATGGTTACCATGCTGTGTGTAGGTGTTAGAATGTGTTTCCCATGATCAAGTATCTTAGATTTGTTGCCCCTGATAGATAATAAAGTTTGGAACATTAAAAAAATATTTGCTCCTTTTCTTAGTATATTCTAATCTGTTTTGACAGGGAAAATTTAAATGTGATTGACATTAGCCTAACTCACAGTATTTTTGGAGGTGTGCAATTTGGCATAAATCCTTCAGTTACTTTTTCTTGGACTTCCTATTCTGCCTCCATATATGATTGGCTTGAGGATGAGACTTGTCTGCCAACGTCATGCTACATTCCCAGGACCTAGAACAATACTTGAATCATACTAGGCCCTCAACAATTGTGAAAATAATTACCAAGTTTCTGAAAAGCAGGACAGTATCTGAGACAGATCATCTTATACATCGACTTGGCTATCCCAAAAGTACCTTACTCTGGATATACTTGTGTATATATAAGATGGTCCTCAATTTACAAAGGCCCAAATGAAGACTTTTTAACTCTCTGATGGTGTAATGGCGATACCCACTCAGGAGAACCCACATTCGGGCTTTTGAGTGTGGACCTTGGGCCTGTCCCGTGTGTTCGGATCCGCTCTCATGGTGCTGGGTAACAGCAAGGAGCCACAGCTTCTGGCCAGTCCATGACTATGACTTGCTGAAGCTGTGTCCCTTGGTGTGACCCAAGGCTCTGGCTCACCACTCTGCTTCCCAGGGCCACACAGAACCACCCACAGTCTCGCTTCCTCTACACGTTTCCTCTCACTGCAAATGAGGCTGTGGGTGGGGAATTCAGAGTCATGGAAAGTAGCCAGAAGGTTATGAGAGGTTCACAGGCTGTACGACGGTCGGATGGTGGCTGGCGTGGTAGCAGAACAGTCCCCCTGGGCAGCAGAGAACACATCTCTGCAGAGAACACATCAATGGGAAGCTCCCGAGCAAGCACCTTACGAGATCTGGCTCTCCCTAGCATCAAGCAAAGTGACTGGCACTTCTGAGCTGATCTGCTGCTCTGGGCCATGGGCTTTGAGAAGGGAGGGAATTACATGGGTCCCTTCACTGAGGGTTTATGGGTTTCGTGTGATTGAGAAGTGGATGAAAAAAAAAAAAAGCAAAAGCTGTAATTTCCTCAAACCTGCATAGGTTGGGCAGGGTGCAGTCTTTATCTTTCTCAGTTCTCATCTATTTATCTATCCATAAATAGACAGCATATGAGAGAGAGAGAGAGAGAGAGAGACAGAGAGAGAGACAGAGACAGAGAGAGAGAGACAGAGAGAGACAGAGAGAGAGAGAGAGACAGAGAGACAGAGAGACAGAGAGACAGAGAGAGACAGAGAGAGAGACAGAGAGAGACAGAGACAGAGAGAGAGAGAGAGACAGAGAGAGACAGAGAGAGAGAGACAGAGAGAGACAGAGACAGAGAGAGAGAGACAGAGAAAGAAAGAGAGAGATGGGTCGGGGCAATGACTGTCCTGTACATTTTTATCATTGGAAGGCTCATTGTTACAACACAATTTGACTGCAAAATATTCTACCACATGACCCCAGCAGCAGCCTTCCTTGTTCCCTGGAACCCCTTGATGCAATCTTTAGTGCTTGCTGTAATCTTGGGTTAATTTGTTCATCACAGCTGCAGGAACAAGAGGCTATACCACACAGATACCCTACAGTGCCTACAGTAGCGGGTCTCAACCTTCCTAATGCTGTGACCCTTTAATGCAGTTTCTCATGTTGTGGTGACCCCCCAACCATAAAATTGGTTTTGTTGCTACGTCATAACTGGAATTTTGCTACTGCTATGAATCATATTGTAAATATCTGATATGCAGGAAATCTCATATGCTGTGTGACCCTGTGAAAGGGTTGTGTGAACCCCTAAAGGGGTTGAGAACTGCTGCTTACAGCATCTTAAATGCTGGCCCCCCTTCCCGAGTCCAGCTCAATCTTGTCTTTTCCATCTCTCTGTGCTCTCTTCATTTGACGGCAGATCTCTGATCCCTCTGCCCCCCGACTGCTACCTGAACCCCACCTCTTTATCCAGTTTTTAGCTCCATGCTTCTTATAGAACATGACTGATTCCAAGGCAGGTTCATTTTTCCCTAGAATATAATCTGGCCTTCATCACATTTGGGGTTCAGAACACAATACCTCAAAAAGGTGACTGTAGCAATCCACCAAAATATGTCATCTAAAATATGCCCCTATGAAATGTTGTATATTTTGAGGGGTTATTTTAAGAAATCACAGATATGGAAGTGTTGACACTTGCTTGTTCATATAAGAAACTACAACTTTTTAAAAAAAAATCTCATTTATGAGTGCATGTCATTGTCCTCACCAGGAAGATGATTAAATCCATAGAGACTCTAATCCTTGGAGAAGGTACCTGGTACGTCTGAGTTAACATCGCCTTCCTGTCATTGCAAATGGCATTCTCCAGGAGATCAAGGATATGCAGGTTTTTCTCTCCATTGCCACGCTATTGACCCAGAACCTGCTAGAAATCCAGACCCTTAGATTGCTCCCTGAAGTTAAGGACTGATCATACATGTGCCTCAGTCACCTGTCTAATGCTCTGAGTCTTCTAGTTTTATGTAACATATAATTACCAAGATAATTCCATAAGTTCTGTGGAGACAGCAGGAAGGGAAGAGTCCTGTACATACATGCCAAGAAGCACTGAAATAGGATGGTTTAAACAGTAGAAATCATCAGATCTGCTCCAGGTCAAACTGCCTGCAGGGCAGCCTGAACCCTCCCTTCTACTGTTAAGGGGTGTTAACTGGAGACATGGCCGGATGTCTGACACCAACACAGGAAGTAAGAATCTGAACGCATGCCAGCCCTACCCTCACCCCAAGCCACAGCAAGGGGCTGACACTCACCTGAAGGCAGAACCGAAGTGGATAGACCATCTTGTGACCCTGGACACCCTGATCTCTTCTAGGTAGGTAGGCAGGCAGGGATGGGAACTAGTCCCTCTGTATCCTTATGCTTGTCTCTCTGCAGATCCCCTCCTTGCCTCTAAGGGCAGCTGACAGCTCTTCTCTACTGAGCAACCACACCCGTAGGATGGTCGTGGCCTGTGCATGTGTGGGGTTTTTCCTTCCGGTTGCTGAGAGGCGATGTTGTCTCAATTCATTTCCGCTCTGTACTGCCACCACCACCTCCTCCCTCTCCTCCCGCTCCTCCCCCTCTTCACCCTCCTCCTCTTCCCTTTCTTCATCCTCCTTCTCCCTCCTCATTCTTCTACTTCTCTTTCTCTGTCAGACTGTCCAATAAGTTGGGAAGACGTTATAATTTTGAGTAGGTAGCAAAACTTTTTTTTTTTCTGTAATCTTTTCTGTGGTTTGAAACAGGAGTGATCTTGACATTGAGTTTACGATTCACTCGAAGTGACCTTTTGGGGTTGCATAGCAGGAAAACATAGGCTATTTAAAAAGCCATTGGGCTTGGTATTTTTTGTTGTTGTTGCTTATACGGACTACATTTGTTCTGAAGGTTTCTACTATGAATTGACATGGAACATTCTGACATATAGTAAGTACTTATGGTGTTTGTGGCATATAGTAGGCAACGACTTAGGGGCTATATCCCCACTAGAGAATCTCCAACTTACAATGTGGTAAGAATACAACACTTGAACCAGTGGAAGGGAAGTTGAAAGCTACCTCGTCCTAACCCCTTTTCCTCTTCTCTACTTCTAAGGAGCAGGTAAGCGAGCCACCGGATCAGTCATGTTCTATGTTGCATGCTTTTGTGCCTCAATGTCCTCTTCAGAGCAATGAGAAACATTGTGGAATGTTCTGCGTATTGAATGGGTTAGCATCTGGCATAACATAAGGACTATGTGAGTGTTTGCTGTTATCATCAGGGTCAATTCTATATCTTTTGACCTGGGTTTCCATTTTCTTCTTTCCTGTTTCCTATTCCTGAGACTCGCCTAGGGAGTTACTTGGGGAGATAGCAGATTGAGAGAAAAGAGGAGTATTTGAGTGACAAATGCTCTTAAACATGCACGGGTGCCTGGCGTTCCTCTTTGGTGCTAGGCTACTATGGTGAGAATCCCCCACACACACACACACCGTGAGGAGGGACCTCCCACCCTCCCTCCTCATGAGGGTCTAATGACAAGCCAAAGTTCACCCTAGGGAACCAGAGAGTTTATTTGGTTACTTACTGAGTATGGATGGGGGGTAGGGGGTAGGCATGTGGGCGAGCGTAAAGCAGACACACAGGAAGGTCTGTATCCAACATGGATGATGGCCGTCCCAGGGCTGTGTAGGTACAGACCCCTCCACTAGTCCTTCTCTACTGCAGGTATGTTCTAGCCCCTCCTCGAGACCTTTGGAACCATATGCAGTTAGGACTGAATTTCATGAAACTGGTTGGGAGAAGTAGCTAGATACTCAAGAGTGTCCCATGACTCTCCCACCCTCCACCTTCTATGAGGGAAAATCAGTAGTCAACCAGCCCAGCCTGAGAGTGCAAAACTTCTCACTGAAGATATTCTACCCCCAAATAGACACCGCTTTGGGCAAATAGAGAAACACAACTCAGTTCGAGACTCGCAGAGTGATTTATAAACACACCAACACCTAACGTCTCCATCAATTATCCCCCATGTGTCTGAAGTGAATCAGATAAACTCCCTTGAACACATGCTATGAATCCAGACCTCATCTGAGCCCTGAGTAGGTTACTCATCTGGCAAGTTGTTCTTGTTGTTGCTTTAATAGCACAGAGTTCTCATAATGAACTGATGGTACAGAGAAAAAGGCCTGTGCATATTTTGTCTAAGTGCATATTTTGTCTAAGTATCCATGTATGCACTTCTTGTTATTAAAGGATTACTTTTTCATTGGACATTTAGTCATGATGTGTAATGTAAATGTCTGAACATTAGGATGTAATTTACAGATTTATAATCTATCAAATGTCATCAGAGTCTCCTTGTAAATCAGTGCTACACATATGCGGGGGCTGGCTCAGTAGGGCATGTGCTTGCCAGGCAGATGAGACGAGCTGAGTTCAGATCCCCGACATCCACATAAAAACCAGATGTGGCGGCTCATATCTGTAACGCTGATGCTTAACGGTGGACAGGAAGCTCCCAGGGGTTGGTATCTGGTCAGCCAGTCTAGCTGTACTGGTGAGCAACAGGTTCAGTGAAAGACCATGCCTCAAAACAGGAAAGTGATAAAGGAATATACTCAACTTCAACCTCTGGTCTCCACATATGTACTCACGAGGAAGCACACCTGAACACACACACCTGAACACACACACCTGAACACACACACACACACACACACACACAAACACACACCTGAACACACACACACGCATATATAATCCCCATACACACCTCTCAGACCAGAAAAAGAGCATGCTTCTTTAAAGGCAACTGATGAACTGAGAATTTGTTCCAAAAAAAAAAAAACCACATCAGAATTATTTTAGAAAAACAAGTTTTTCATAGTTGATAAGATGTAGAATTTCTGTATGTGGTTTCTTACCTGGGTTCTTGGATTTTTACCTACTTTTTTTGTTTTGTTTTGTTTTGTTTTGTTTTGTTTTGTTTCTTTTCTGTTTGGTTAGTGGCAGGTCATGCTGCTTGTCAAAAATGTTTATGAACTACAGATGGTTCTCACAAAAATAAACAAGCAAGAAATGTCTAACCACTTGGAGCAACGAAGACAGTGTTTTCGTTTCCATCGATGCTTAAGCACGCTCTCTGGCTGCTTTAATCCACTTCTTGGTGCTGTCCCGTTGGCTGACATCTCAGTGAACACCAGGAAATGGTTTACAACTCTCTGCTACGTAGTAGCTAACCCCAGACAGCTGCTCTGACTTTGTCATGGAGGTTTGGTCTAAGGGACAAATGTATGGAATGAGGAGGAAGGGGACAGAGATAAGCACTTGAGATAAAGGGGCTAGTCAAGGTGTAGGCGTGCAGGCATATGTGTGTTTGCACGCACATACATTTCCCATTCATTTTGTTCCTTTCCTTCCACAACTGAAAACATTCCCAATCACTGGAAATCTACTTCCCACTGAAGAATTCAAATAAGTATGCTCAAGCTTTGGTTTGGCAAGTTCATTAACAATGAAGTTCTCCATCATTTTCTTACCTGATCCCTGCTCAGGCATGGGAGACAGTATTGCGCTGTTCCTTTTCAGTTGCAGAAAACTAAAAGTCAAGATCTAGCTTTTTCTCTGCTCATTCCATGCCCATCTGTGCCTGCACGCTCCCTGGTCCTTCCATGCATATTTGTGATGCCTTAGTCCACTAGGCACTGACTCCACCTCAGCGAAGACATATCTTAGTGTGATTAAACCTTTCCCTAAAAGAGATCATGGCTTGGCGAGGTCATTGCCCGAATGTGGTGCTACAAATTTGTGTATTAGAAACGCAAACCTCAACCTCACGGAGTTGGTCCTTTGGAGGTGGTTGAGATTAGACGAGGCTTTGAGGAAGGGTCCTCTTTGATGGTGTTAATGGCTTCATAAAAAGAGGAGAGGCCCAGGCTAGCACTGTGTTCTGCCTCCCACAGCAATAACCCACAACTGTAGATCCACTGGCCAATCAACTTCCATTCTTTATAAATCTTATCTACAGCTTTGGAGAATGTCACTAATTTCTTGAATTGTACTAATCACTCTGCCTAGTCCATACTCCTCTCAACCGTTGCATCAAGCATCACTCCTTAAGAAGGATATCATTGGTCACCATTTCAGGAATGGTTATTAGGAGATAGATGGCATTTGCAAAAATGAAACTGTCCTGGCTTAGAGGCCACTGTGTGAGGAAGCAAGGGAACAGAGGAGAGCAGAAGGAGACCGACTTCTTTATAAGAGACAATGGGTGAGAGTCTAAAGGATTCTGACTTACTGAAAGCACTTCTCTTTGCCTTCAGGCTTCTAGCACACACTAATTTCTTTGTAACTTGTATTTTGCTTTATTGCTTTAATATATCTCGTACTTTTTTTCTTCTTCTTTAAAAAACAACATTGGGCTGGAGAGACCTCTCAGCAGTTAAGAGAACTGACTGCTCTTCCAGAGGTCCCGAGTTCAATTCCCAGCAACCACATGGTGGCTCACAACCATCTGTAATGGGATTGGATACCTTCTTCTGGTGTGTCTGAAGACAGCAACAGTGTACTCACATAAAATAAATAAATGAATAAATCTTAAAAAAAAACAACATTACATTAACATGATAAAAAGAGATGATATGAACATTTTCATTCTAAAATTAGCCTTTACTAGGTTGCAATTCTACTTTGTATAATATATGCAAAATGAATATAATGACATAGGTACAGATATTTGTATGGGATTTGAAAGCCAACTACTGATGAACAGGTCTTCTCCAGTGAAATGTAAGTCCAACATTTTAAACTTACCAATACTGTAAATTTTCTTAAAATCACTTATTTAGTTACTGAATAGTAACTACTTTTGACTTCTGAAAAAATAATTTAAAAAATCTTATTACTGATTATTTTCCTATAATTCTTAAATCAAATTTTAAACCCCACACTTAATAAATTCCTCTTGTAACAAGCTAATCTGGTAAACCAAGTTTCAGTTCCACTGACCAATCGGCCCTAATTTCAGTTCTCTTGTGCCTTTTGCTGACAACAAACCCTTTGCTTTCTGTTTCAGATGCAATCTCCTGGGACCCTCCCCACGTATTTATAGAAACATAGGCAGCATTGTGAATTCACAGTCCTGCATGTACAGTCTTGTGCATATCCAGTGTCAATGTATAGTCTTGCCCTTGAAGCACCAAGCAAACAGAGCATGAAATGAAACCATCACACCCTATTTCTGAGAACAGGGAACCCAGCGGCCATTCTGGTTCCACCAGTAGTCACCTAAGGGCAACTTACTCTTGAGACTATGAAAGGCCAGAGCTGCATAGCTGCTTTCAAGGGCTCGAAAGGTTGAGTTTCTCTGTGTCCCTGGCCTCTGCTCATTTGTCTTGTAACTAATCAGAAATGAAGATGGCAATCCCTCTGTGTCAGCTCTGAAAAGAGATGCCCAGATCCAGCACTGAAAAGCACCCTCTTCTGACAGAGCCATTTGTTAGATTTTCCTGCTTTGCCTACTTGACTATGCAACTAAAAAGTGTCAGACCACACCTCCTCTCTGCCACACATATCTGCCATCCCTGAGTGCCACTCCAAGCACTGAAAGGGACTGCCAGGCTGCCAGTGCTGTGCTGGACACACACGTCTACTTCCCCTCCCCACACCCCTGTCTCTCCCCACTCCTTTTCATGAGACACGCTCATCCCTCTGACTCCGTCATCACCATCCCAGGAGTAATGATTACCACTTTTAAATTGAGATATTTTTAACTAATAACCCCAGTAGCATCTGTTTATTCTGTTTAGTCTGCATGGAGCGATTTAGAATAAGATAATAGCAATTTCAATAGAATCCAACCTATTCTTTTCTTTCTGTCACTTCCCTGTCACAGAAACAAAGCTCTTTGTCTACATCCTCCCTGTATGTAGCCCTCCCTTGCATAGTCTCTGCTGGCTTTGTCTTCTCGTCTCCGTTTATATCCAGTTTTCTGTACCTCTGCTTCTTCTTCTTCTTTTCATCCCGATCCATGCCTCTAACCCTTGTCTCTTCACCCGTGTTCTTCCTAATTTCATCCTTGGTAAGCCAGACGATGGAGATACTAGAGAGGGTTTATGTTTATACGGTACTGTGAAGGGCTGGGCATGTGTCAGTGGTTAAGAACTTGCCTACCATTCATAAGATTCCCCACCCCCTAGCCCCCGTGTATTTTATTAAAATATAAGGGGAGAAGGAATATGTTTGGTGAATGTGCAGTCAGATGTTGGGGAAGGGGGTGCCTCCATGGGCATAGGCTGAGGCATCCCTTCCCGCTGAGGTTCAAACCACATGACGGTATAGTATAGAATAGAGTTTATTCAGGACAGAGGGCGGAGGGTAGGGGGGAGTTGAGAGGGTAGTAGAGAAAGAGAAAGGCAGTAAGAGAGAGTAAAGGAGTAGAGGCCAGCCATGAGCATGTGTAGAGAGAGGAGGGAGGGGAATGAGGAAAGAGGGGGAGCAGGAGAAGGGAACAGAGCAGGAGCAAGAGAGCAAGAGAGAGCGGAGGGGCAAGCAGCCCCCTTTATAGTGAGCCAGGCACACCTGGCTGTTGCCAGGTAACTGTGGGGTACAGCCTAGACTAAATGCTAACACCCCACCCCAGTTCAATCCCTAGCCCTGAAACAAAAAGGAAAGGCCAATGACTGCCTTCTTCTCTTAACTGCTTTCTTTTATGGACACCTGCCAGCCTTGGTCCTCTCCTCCTTGGGCCAGTAAAGGCTCTTTGCCTGTTGCCTAAGATTCACTGTTAGGCCCAACATGTTCATTCTTTCTCCTGCTCTTGGTAGGGGTGCTCATCCTATCCAGACCAGGAAAAGCCTCTCTGCGTGTGCTCTCCATTCACACCTTTCTCCATTCACACCTTTCTCCATTCACACCCTTGCCCTACTGTTTAATCTCAGCCATAACACCCTGCACTCCAGTGAGCTGGGCAGGGCAAGGCACTGCCAACACAAAGCCTAACTTAAGTTCATGCATGTTCATAATAATAAATAAAAGTTGTTTCCAGTTGCTTTGTCGAAAATATAAATAAATAAACCTCAAACCATATTAACCCCTTAGGCTTCTGTGTACCCACCTCTGCCACCACTCAATTTAGACTTACATTGCTTGGGCTACTAGAGCAATTCTTAGCTGTGATGGCCATCTTCTAACATCCATACTGAGAAGGGCACGCAGCAGGTACAATGACCTGGCTATTTGTGTTTCTCTAAGCTTCATTTGTTGAAAGGCACCTTTCATTGTGATATATACAAAGTAAAGTTTGTCACGGATGGTGATTAAGGCATGAAGGTGTCTCCCCTCTGACTGCTCTTGTGCCCATATAAAAGAGTTCCAGAGGAGCTTGTCTGCACCTTACAACTGGCGGCCAAGCCGCTGGAAAGTATCACCTGTGATGCCAGGAGTGTATCCAGACCAGCCAGCATCATGATCATGATCATGAAGTTCCCCTTGTTTATACTGGGAAGCCCCAGTCTAAGCTATGGGTGCAGCTTGACATGACAACAGGCCTTTGGGAGACACTAACTGAAGAAGCATATCCGCGGTACTCAATATTTCCAGACATATCCTCTCTCTTTAAAGATGTCTACCAAGGCCTTGCTCCTCACAAGATGAAACTGAAATGACCCAGCTCCTCCAGACCCATGTAGTTGCTTAGGTTCTCACTGGCCTTGTCCACATTCACCAGTAGCCTTCATCTTCCTATAACACGGAACACACTGTTCTCATGTATTCTGTGACCTCTCATAATTATAGCATGACCTAGAAAGCCTTCCATCCTTCTCTTTCTAGCAACATGGCCATGTCTTTCAACATCCCATGTCCTGAAGAATTATCTTTTTCCTCCATCACGGTCATTTCATTCATCACAAAATGTCACAATGGTGCCTTTGACTCCTGGGTTGCAAGGCTTCTAAGGCCAAGAAACTGTTGCTTATTTATCCTTGTTGACTGAATAACGTTTTACAATGCAGTCCTTGGATGTCCCTCATCAGATTTACCTAGGATCCTGATCAGCTATAGACCCCTTGGCTGAACTGTAGAATTGCTGAATCTGTTTGCGTAGGGGGCAGGATGTTCTTGGGCAATTCCCACATGTTGGAGAACACATATATGGAATCTAGTAAATATTTGATAAATAGAACCATGATTGAAACTACTAAAATCTCTACTAAAAATCTACCCTCTCTCCCCCTGTCTGGGGTAGTAGCTTATCACGTGACAGACCCAGGTATTTGGCTCCACAGAGATCAAAGTGACTTGGTGGGAAACAGCTTTGCATTATTTTCGAACTGAGTCATGCAAAGTTCCCATTGTCCTGTCCAAATACCAAATTGCATTTAGGGTCACTTAGAGTCCGGAAGATGGTAGGCTGTGATAAGGACTCAGACATTCTTGCTCAACTGGGAAACTGGTATTTGTGAGCATACTCTAGATTTTTAGCTCAGCCAAGCCATGCTCTTAAGTAGTTCACAAGGGTCTTCTAATGAGCAGCTAGCTCTCTTTACTGTGCTTATCAGCAATAAGGATAACTCTATTCTGGTTAATAGTCCTTTCCTGGTGACTCTGGTGGGCTGTGAATAGGCCTTGGAGAGCTTTCCAGGTTGTAGGTGAGGCCTGCAAGCGACTGTGAGGATGGACAAGGTGTGGCCACAGCATCTCTAATGCCTTTTGAAGTATGCCTTTAATGTTAGCCTCTATCATCACCATGAGACACGTTGTAAAATGCACCATGTCAGGAAACATCACAAAACTTAGGTTATGCTAAAGACCTGGGAGGACTCAAAGGATACTTAAAAGGCTGGTTTGTTAGCAAAAGGGCAAACTATTTTAAAAGGCAGCACTGAGTCAACACACCTACCTCTGGCTACATAACCAAAGGACTTGACATCGCTAGGTTAAAGAGCCATCTGTGCTCCCAAATTCATGCAATGTATTTCACAATAGCCAAAGTATAGGACCTTCCTAAGAGTCATTAGTGAGTGAACAGATGAAGGAAAAGTGGTACCTATGCTCTGTGTAGTAGTGACAGACCTAGAAGGAGGAGTCTTTCTTTTGTGATGACATGGATGGAGAACATTACGACAGTGAAATAAGCCAAGCATAGGCCAAAACCCCACTCATTCTCATTAATATGTATTGAACTTATAGAAACAAAGTCAAAGGGTGATTATCAGGGCTGTAGATGTTGTTCAAAGACCAGAAAGTCATGAACCGGAAAAATAAGTAAATACAGTAAATATTCAAGGTGATGGATATGGTAACTGGCTTGATATCATTCTATATGATGGTGTACACCACACCATACTATCACTATAATTATATATGGCTGTTATTAGTTATATACAATGATGAAATTAAAAAATGACTACATGTAATAAAAGTATATAATACAATAGAACCACACGTAGATGTTGTGAATATAGACCTTAGACCTGAGAGGTGGATCAGAAGACGGGGTCAACAGGAATGACTTGCTATCACTCTGGGTTATCCCTTTGTATAATAGTTGAGAGCTGTATATCAATACAGAATGGTTATTAAACCACCTCCTAGATAGTTCATATGCTTCAGCAGCCAAGCAGAGCATGAGGGGCCCTTGTTTTAGTTTTAGTATGAATTACATATTTTTTAATATCTTCATTATTTATTCTTCTCTCAAATAACATATTCTTAATGATGAGACCACAAAGCCTTTGTCATCCAAAAAACTATGCTGTATTCAACATTATATCAAAGTACACATTTCTTTAGACATTCCCTCGTGTGTATTCAGTGTGATCTAATATAATGTTTAGGTTTTTAATGCTCCTATATCGAGTTACCATAGACACAGCAGCCTAACACAGCACATATTCATTGTCTTATACTTCTGAAGGTTAGAAGTCTAACACAGATATAACTGAGTGAAGTTGGGGTGTGAACATGGCAGGGCTCCTCTTCTCTAGATGGGGGATAATCTGTTTTCCCCCCTTTCTCCACATTCTTTCGCTCAATGATACCTTCCTCCATCTCTATAGCCTCTAGTCTCTACATTGCCTCTCACAGCACCTTTTGCTGGCCATATCTCCTCTTTACTACAGCTGGGGAAATTTGAATCTTATTTTAAGGACCTATGCAATCATACCAGACTAACATGAATAGCAGAGATGCCCATCTCTAGGTTTCTAATTTAGTTAGAACTGAAAAATCTCATCATGGAAGGTCACACATCTGCATGTTACAGGAATCAGGACATGGACACATTTATGGCCATCATTCTTTAATATCTTCATTATTTATTCTTCTCTCAAATAACATATTATACAACATATTAGTAAACAGTGTTTAAATAAAAACCCACAAAAAGAGAAAAGAAAGGTCACTATATAATGCTAAAGGAATTTAATGTAGGAAAATATTATAGCAACTATAAATACCTATAAGCCCAACATCAGGTCACCTAATTATATAAACCAAGTAATAATACATGTAAATTGGGTGAGTGTGATCAAGATATTTGTATACATGCACAAAAGTGCTAAAGAATATATAGAAGATATTCAAAACTAAATAGCTGTAAAGGAACAGGCAGGGTATGGTTCAACTCTGGTTCAAGTCTCTAACACCCATTTCTAGTAATGGGTTGGTGACCCAGACAGAAAGTCAACAAAGAAACACATGATTTGAACTTCTCCCTAGACCAAAGGGATAAAATGCATCTTGCATATAAGAAATTACTTGTGGCCACTTATCTCAGAGGAGGTCTTCAAGCAAAGCATCTCTTCTCATTACACCCCTGCACATACCGATGCTGAACTTAGCCGAGAGCCACAAGGCTTCTCCACTCAGATGAAAAAGGGGTGGGAGGGAGGGAAAGAGAATGGTCCCCAGGGCTAAAGCTGAACACAGGCATTTTGAAAAGAGTTTAGGTAATTACACTCAGTGCTTCAAGACTAATTGCCGATCTTGACAAAAGAGGCCACCCAAGCCTATGGAAGTTCACATTTTATACCATTTTTTTTATCAGTAAGCAGGACCACAGCTTTCTCCCACAAACCACACAGGACAATCAAGTCTTTGGAAGAACTAATGTTGATAGGTCTGAACTGAACGCATATGTTTATGTAGCTGCATTAGCCCCGAACTAGGGAGTAGGGGTGGTCTCCTTAACTGGGGGAAAAATGACTCTCAACACAATCCAGAGGTAAATTATTCCCTTGGATTCCCTAAGCCTGCCTCTACCACCTTCTCCATCTTGGTAGAGGAAACCCTTCTGTGGAGGCCTCATCCAATGTGCCCTATAAAACTGTGTGCTAAGATGCCAAGCTTCAAGAGGCCAAAATGGAACTCAAAGAGAGCATTCTACAGGGCCAATTTGGCTGTCAATCTCAGTAACTAGGGACAAAAGCTGGTTTCTGTTTTTATCACACTGGAGGAAATGGCTAGCTAATTGACAGGGAGTCCTAGCATATTATTGCTGGAGATAATCTGCTGTAGTGGTGGGAAAAATTGTTATATATACACGTAGGCTCTTGGGTGGGCTACATGTCCTTAGGTGTGTGTGTGTGTGTGTGTGTGTGTGTGTGAGAGAGAGAGAGAGAGAGAGAGAGAGAGAGCTTGAATGTGCACTTGCACATGCGTGTTCATGCACATATATACACACACATACAATGCCAGGGATCAAAACCAGGGCCTCTTTGCACTACAGGAGTACTCAAATGCGCTATCGCTGTGCTACCTCTCTAGCCCTTTGTGGACTCCATTCTATTTCTAGGAAGAATTCCCATGGGGTGTTGCCTCTCAGGTTTTCTATTGTGGTAAATTAATGGCTGTACTCATTTTTACCCTGAAATACATCAAAGGCTTTATTCAATCAATGAAGACATATTTTTCTTTTTTGAGCAATCATCTCTCTGTTGACTGGTAATGAACTGGTAAGGGAGAATATCCAGGGGAGAGGTCTTTGTTCTGGATATGTAAACACTCAACTCATAATGGATTAGAAGAATCTGCTGCATTATGGTGAAGCTCTGAGGATGAATAGGATGGTCAGGGGATAATTTGCTAGTTCTGTAAAAGTATGTTAGCTTCTCTAGTTCTACATTCCCTCCTGATTGGAAAACAATTATAATAGCTTTAGGCAGCCACTCTTAGCTGTATCCAAATGATAATAAATAAACAACAATGATGACAACAACAACAACAACAGACCTTCCTATATTTGAGGTTCTGCACACTGCTTTTCAAAAGACTTTAGTCATTGTAGTGCT
Source organism: Mus minutoides (assembly GCA_902729485.2). NCBI lineage: Eukaryota > Metazoa > Chordata > Mammalia > Rodentia > Muridae > Mus > Mus minutoides. The sequence continues at coordinate 558,460 of LR749880.1, read as the reverse complement.
GGGCCCTCATTCATGCTAGGAAAATGCTCTACCACCAGCCTGTATTTCCTTAACCACTACTATGCTTTGAAAAAATATACATTTATTATTATTAATGTGTGTATAATGCGTATATGTGATTATAGCACACAAGTAGAAACCACTGAACAGTTTTGTGGAATCAGCACTCTCCTCTCTCATTTCACCTTTATGTGGGTTCCAGGTAGTGCACTTGAGTCACCAAGCCTGTGCAGGAAGCATCCTTACCTGCCGAGCCATCCCACCCTCTGTGGTCTCTTAGAAAGGATTCCTTTCCTAGAAGTCTATCATAGTATCATAGAGATAAGGAATTCAATGATGTCAAGACCACAAACCTACTCTATCCCAAACACAGCTCAGGTTCCTTCAGGGGGAAAAAAAAAAGAGGGAGCTGTTGAACAAGAAACCAGTAGTGCCTGTGATGAGGTAGGATTTCCAAATGATGTGAATGCTGACAAACGAGTGATGGGGTAGACCCATATGCTGGTAGTCTCACAGAGTGAAGAAGACTGATGCTTCTCTATAGCATGTTCCTTGGTGGGTGTAAGAGATTTTGTCATGTCACATTCTACACAGGTTGGAGGGAAAACCACACTTATCTTGATGGGTCACTCTGTGAACCAAATGTGCTAGAGTATACAAAATATCCAGCCCATGGCTTAGGAACCGTCTAAGAGATGCCACACCCTTCCTCAAAGGATCCCTGTCACCGACAGCTAACTTTGGTAATAGACGTGTCAGTCAATCCATATTCAGATGGACTAACGAGGTTCATTACAACTTCCTGGGAGAATTGGTCATTCTCTGGTTACTCTCTGGTTGCTAAGAAGCACCAAAGTCTCCAATCTACTTTGGGTAAACTAATGAGTGGTTACCCTTTTCTCTTACTCCTGCAGGAACATTCTATTTGATGGCTCCTTTCAGACAGTCTCCTTTGCCCTGTGGTCTTGCATCTTCTCATGGTCAATCTCCTATCATCTCTCCAGTGACTTCTTTCCTGTGCCTTTACAAGACCTTTCTCCTCCTCCTCCTCCTCCTCTTCCTTTTCCTCCATCTTTTCCTCCTCCTCCTTTTCCTCCTCCGCTTCTTCCTCCTCCTTTTCCTTCTCCTCTTCTCCTGATATTCTTCCCATTTTTCTTGTTCTCCTCAGTTCCTCTTGCTTTCCCCAGAACTGACTTCTCTGTCCCTGATCATTGCTCTTCTCAATTCCCAAATCTAAGAGCTTCTCCTTCCTAAACATTCAGCTCCTATTTATTCAATATCTACTTATAGAATGCCTGCTCTCTTCCTGGCATTATTTTTTTATTTGCTGGAGACATAAACAAAACAGGCTGATTTCTATCTTTATGAAATTCATATCCAGGTGATTCACCTGATCTTGAAAAATCAGAAGGAACATTTCTTATGCTAAGTGGAATTATTATTGTAGATCAGGGCAATCATGAATCACAGAAAACTTGTGCTCATTATGGAGACTCAGATAATGACATTTTAACAATATATCAGTGAGACAAGCCAAGGACCAAACATGGCCAGTATCAGAGAAAGAAGGAAGCAAGGACACCCAGGGTGAGGGAATCCTACTGCCATCTGCAAAGGATCTTCAGATCACAGTGTGAAGCAAGAAGCAAGAGGAAGGAAATATCATAAGAGAGGCAGCAAGGATGAGGTTGGAGTGGGTGACATGGGTCTGTGGGCATTGGGGACAGTGTTAGGTGTGGACATGAGTAGTATGTGGAATCACTGCAAGTTTTAAGGATAAGATACAACTTATACTCAAGAGGCCACCAGGATAGTCAGAGCCAGAGGTGATGAAGGCAGGTTGGCAGTAGCCAAATGCTTAAAGATGAAAGAAGGAAGCCTACAATTGGGCCCTAAGACCTATTAGATTTAAAAAGCAAAGGAAAGCATGATTCAGATTAGAGATGGTGGCTCCAGAAAAGTCAAAGATGGAGTTGTCGTTTCTAGAGATGAGATGACCATAGTCATCTTGGTGAGAATGGGACTATAGACTTATTTTGGAGATGGAATTTATTAGATACTGATGGGGATAAATATATAAATGTGGGGTTTTATGGAAGAAGTCATGGCAGGAGATAGAAGTATGAGAATCAACAACCTGGGGATGACATAAGAGACAGTGTCTCTGGGTCCGATCCCAGGGGAATTGCTCGTGGACTGTAGAGACAAATGATGTCTAAGAATCAGGTGTGATAACTCAAAGCTGTCTGCAGGAAAGGAAGACCAACACGAACATTGAGGATGGGCCCCCAATGGACACATCTGCAATGTGTGAGGATCATTACGGAAGAGGGACAGAACGATGTCAATGGCCAGAGGCCCAGGAAGTCAGCTGTGAGACTGTATCCCAGACAGAAGCCCCACCCAAGATACCTTGACGGTATGGTTGCCAGAATAAGACCCTAACAAGGAAAAAACCAACCAAGAAGAGGGAAATATCTCAGAGCTCCATTAGTAGATGAAGAATTACAAGTAACCTGCTGAGAGAGGGAGAATGTGTCTCCTGAAGGAGTGAGCTCCATAATTGGTTATTGAGTACCAAGTGGTCAGCTCTGAAATCATGTACATGCAAGCAACATTAAACAGGCTCATCATGTTATATTTATATAGTTATGTATTCACGCGCGCGTGTGCGTGCGTGCATGCGTGCGTGTGTGTAAAACAGAAAAAGGGGGCTATGAATTTGAGAGAGATTTCAAGGAGACCTGGGAAGAGCAAGAGGGAGGGAAATGGGAAAGGTAAGAGGGAGAAAAGAAAAGAAAGAATATATTTATATTTTAACCCAAAAAAGTCAAAGATTATTTGCAAACAGGCATGGTGACTTATATCTATAAACCTAGTACTAGGGGAGCTGAGGCAGATACACAGTTCTGTGAGTTTGAGACCAGCCTGAGCTACGGAGTAAGACAGTTTCAAAAGACTGCAATTCAGGGCTACAGATGCGCAAGGCTCTGCTTCCAATCTCCTGCATCACATAAACCAAGCAAGAGCGAAAATCAAGCAAGCAAGTTTTGTTGCCAATGGGAGCAGAAGAACGGGTGAATACACACTTAATGATGCAGGAGGAGCAGACTTGGGATTATTCGAATGGAGTCCCTGAGCTGGCAGAAGGGAGCAGGACACAGGAAGCTAGCAGAGAGGTTGCCTTCTAAACAGGAGAGGGGCAGCTTTTCAGGCGTGGGAATGGAAGTTTCGGCTCACACACATCTATATTGTCTTCAGAGCGCTTCTGCTTTTTCTGTGAGACAGGAAACCCAGTTATCAGCTAAGATTGAAATCTATACCCAGGGAGGAGGCACAGGTTTAAGGAGGAGGGTCAGGTCATGAAACAGCCTGCTAGGGGTGCAGTCGGGTGTAAGCAGGAATGGGCCAAGCAAACAATGGGTGGAGTGGGATCCTGGCTCAGTAGCGCTCAATGTATTCCAGATCTACAATCTATTTTGGAGTGCCAACATTTCTCCTGAGATCCAAGCTCAGTCTATTCCTGGGATTTATGAAGCTATCTAAACCTCTATTTCTGAAGCAGGAGGCTAGCAGTTGTCCCTAACTCTACCTGCAACCAGTTGATGACCGAAATTTTGTCATTACTACACCCTCAATGCATTTGGGCATTTCCCCCATTGTTGCCTGGGTCAGTTAAGTAGGTTGTCACAGTGTGGCTGCTTAAAGTCTCGTCCTCTCAGGCTGAACATCTTTAGAATTCACCTCAGTAAACATGGAAGTCAGATTCACTCCATGTGGAAAATGACGGGAAATACTCTTTGGGGGGATAACAGTAATAGTTAACATTTTAATACTATCACACTTGAGCTGCCCACGAGAGATGCAGTGGAATGCTGACTAGTTCCTCTGATACTATTCTACTAGTAACTAGGAGGTGTGTGCCTGGTCCCGTGAGCAATCAACTCACCCCAGATTCTTAAGCCTCAGTAAGCCAAGAGCCAGGCTTTATATTCGATACTTTAAAACAAACAAACAAACAAACAAACACCTCCTACATGATGCCAATCAATACTTCATGTTCAGGATGAAAGATTGAGAAACAGGCCCATGCTAGTGGTTTTAATAGAGTGTGCTGTTATAATAATGAATATAGATATATGAGTGCATTATAGCACTTGGTAATCAAGAAGTGCATACTTGATTTTAAATATGCTATAAAGCCTGGAAAGAATTTTAAGAGAGGAGTGACTTGGTTTTGTGCAACATGCTGACTGATGTGTCAGCTAATGATGCTAATGATGTATCAGCTGATATCTAGACACAACAGTGAACAGTGGGCAAGAAAGTCAAGCACTCACCAAAGCCAGTGCTCACCAAAGCCAGCGCTCACCAAAGCCAGAGACATAAGGAAACAAATGGGCCGAGAGCACTCTCAAACCCACAGGTAGCATGGATGATCCCGAGAGACTGTTATAGGAGAAGGAGACTTTCGAGTCATGTGAACACTTGGGAGAGGTACATTCTGGGATCAGGGAACCTCAAAGCAGCATCCTTGAGACGGGGACCAGCAGAGAAGCAGGATCGATGCACCAACTCATGACGAACATAAGAGAAGATCAGACATGCTATTGATGCAGGTCAACAAAGCAGCCTGGCTCAAATCGCATGGGGTCTTCAAAAATTGTGATCAAGAGCTTGCCTCTGAATTTTTTATTTAGAGACACCTTAATATTTAAGAGGTAGTACAATCTATTGATACATACTTTTTGGTAGGAATAATAGTACTGTGAACATTTTCTTTTTAAATAATTTCATACACATTTAAAATGTATTGTGACCATATTCAGCTACCATTACCTTTCCATCTCTCTTCTACTCATGATGACTCTCTTTCTTCTTGCCAACTCGTCCTCCTCCTACCCTATATCTTCTGTTTGTTTGTTTATTTGCTCGCTCATTCATTCATTCATTCATTCATGCATTCATATTTGTGGGTCTTATTTCAGGTAGCCATAATTGCTGTGTGTTCACAATGGTTGTGGCCATGCTGTATCCAGAAGAAAATGTTTTATAGTGTTCTCCATCCTCTAGCTTACAATCCTTCCACCCCATTCTGAGATGTTCCCTAAGCCTTAGAAGGAACGATACAGATTTCCTGCTTAGGGCTGAGCACTCAATAGTGACTTATTCTCTGACCCAGGCTGAGGGCTTGATTATAACATAAATATTTAGGAGGCAGTTTGGCTACAATCCATTTAGTAGAACATTCAATGGAACATTATCTCCTCCCAGCTGTGATTTCCCTAGCCAGGTTTCCAATACCAGACATGCAACCCCTCCCACGAAGCAGGTTTCCAATTCAGTGGGAAAGTGGTTGCTTACGCCCTAAGCAGCCATACCACTATTGTGCTAGTGTGAAGCTCTTTCTTGGCAAATCAGTGCTGTAGCCCACGAGGACCACAGTTGGGAAATTTGTTGCCTTTTCTCTCAGCCTCTCTAGTACCCTTGGGCTGGATGAATGATAGCCAGCAGAGAGGAAACTTCCACACAGAGAAGCAAGCCATTCTTTTAGAAAGATGGCTAACACTACGGTGTAGACTTGGAGAGAGTGTGGATTCCACAGGCATGCTCAGTAAACACATTTGCAGAGAGTACAGAATGGCTCAGAGAGGAAAGAGATGCTCTTTTGCAGTGGTGACAATTGACAGCCGAGGAGAGGCTTGTCCTGCCAAACGAAGCTATACAGAAGGGAGATTTGACTCAACTAACACCCACCTTTCTAGAAGTGGGGCATGAACTGCCAGGGGGCTCTTTAATTTTTCAAATTGACTATTCTCCACAATGGAGCCCTCAATGTTTTAGACCAAAATCAGTTTCTGGAGGTTTAATGCTGTGAGAGTCGTCTGGGAATTTTGGGTTGCCATCATAGGCATACGTTGTGTGATTTTTAAATTCAAATGTTGGGAAGACTTCCAAGCAGGCCTAGGCCTACTTCCAAAAGAAATTAAGACCCACACATGACACTCTGAGTTCTAACCTAACCCTTGTTTATTCTTTGTGCCTCCAAAAAATAAGGCTGATATATCTATATCCCAAGCACATGGGACATTGGGATTTTCCAGCATGGGTCCAGCTAGCCAGGTCTCCTAAGGCTCTTGCTCCTTGTTGAAGCTGGTTGTAAATATTGCCACAACATTTAAGATAAAGCAGGCATTGAGGTGACCCTCTCAGCTGCAATTCTCATTTGTATTTGAATGCAAATGAGTTTCAGATCCTTCTTGAGAGAAAATTTTAGCTGGGACCAGTGGACACTCTGGCCTCAGAATGGGGGGCAAAGGGCCTGGGGGAGTAGAATGGGGAAGGGGAAAAGGGAAGGAGGCTTCTAAAAGCACTGTGCTCAGTTTCCTTCACACACTTGCTCAGTGACAGCAAACTGCCTCTGGCCTGCTTTCCCCTGACATGGACAAAGAATTCGACAATCAGTAAGAAAATGGCTTTCAAATGCACAATTTCTACCTGATTTGTATCTAATGTAAGCTATGTACCTTAGTAGTTGCATGCCTCTTAAAGCATTCCTTGCTCTGCCCTTTGGACCACTTTACCACAGAGGGCGGTCTCTTGCTATCCTCACACCAGCCATGTTCCCAAAGGCCTGGGGAGTCTACAAGACATAGCCTGAAGAATGGAGCACCTCAAGTCTTGCCACAGAGAGACTAGCAAAGTGGGAGAGCGGAAAGTCATCACTTACTGAGTACCAACTGTATACATAGCTCTGCCTGGCATCTCCTGCATAGGTGATCTCAAGGACTCTACACTCTTTCTAGATTCCCATGGGATTCTCAGAATTCATAGATAGTCACCGAAAGTGAATACACCTTCCCTGGGACATGTAGGTGAGCTGTAGTGATACCTGTCATGTGACAGCTTGGAACACATCTCAGGGAAAGAACTGATCATCAGGTTATGAATGCCATGAATTCACTCATTTAGTCATTGAAGCAAATATTTATCATATAGCTAATAATTGCCAAAAGATATATAAAAGTCAGCAGTTAGGGGACTGTCAGGACAAAGTCCAATGCAGTAGAGTTGTTTGAAGAGTTCTCTTTCCCCTTAGGGACCTCCATTCAAGTAAGGGCAGATTCTTTATTATGCCACAGGAAAGCATTCAATGGGCTAAAGAGATGGTTCAAAGCTTGCCACCCTTTTGGAGGACTAGAGTTCAGTCTCTAGCACCTACATTAGGTAGTGCACGACAGCTTGTAACTCCATCCCAGGACATCCAAGACCCTCTCTTGGCCTCCTCAAGCATCTGTACTTGCGTGCATATAGATGTCCCCTCCCCACTATGTAAAATAAAAATATAAAATTTAGGATGAAGTAAAGAGAATCAAAGTTAGTGAATTCATCCAGTATTTAGACCGAGAGTCATGTAAAAAGAGGACGGTGCACAGGTCCTAGACGTGAGCACGGGTTTCTCCACAGAGTTGTGTTTGAGTATCTCCAGCTACATTTACGACCCTGTGGTTTTCTATATTACATTGCTCATGGAATATAATTTACAACAAGGTTGAGAGATTAAGCAAAGCTTAAAGTTAAGTAAGATTTTAAAATTAAGCAAATACGTATCCTATGGTCTGATTTACTGATTTTTCTTACCTAAGAATTTTCTTTTGCAAGCCAAATTGCAAGGCAGTTTTATGAGGTGCAGTGTTTAGGTTTAGGGGTGAGACAAGTGAGCTGATATGGTAACAGTCAAGGTCACGACTGTCCCAGCCCTGGATGAGGATAGGTCATTTGTTGCTTTTAACATCCTGGTCTGAGAAGTTTCAAGGAAAGCACACATCTCTGTCAGCAGCTTCGGGTCTCAGTCCTGTCTATGTGTCTCTTGATGCCCCATTGAGAGCAGAGGTGAACTAGACTCAGTACTGGTTGAGCATTTACCAAGTGCCAGGTACTGAGTCAAACTGACCAGATGTAGCCCTTGCTCTTTATTTTTTTTTTCCTTTTTTAAAAAAAATTGGATATTTTATTTATTTACATTTCAAATGTTATCCCCTTGCCTGGTTTCCTCTCCGCAAACCCCCTATCCCATCCCCCTCCCCCTGCTTCTATGAGGGTTCTCCCCCACCCACCCACTCTCTCCTCACCACCCTGGCATTCCCCTACACTGGGGCATCGAGCCTTCACAGGACCAAGAGCCTCTCCTCCTATTGATGCCTGAAAACGCCATCCTCTGCTACATATGCAGCTGGAGCCATGGGTTCCTCCATGTGTACTCTTTGGTGGATGGTTTAGTCCCTGGGAGCTCTGGGGGGTCTGGTTGGTTGCTCTTTATGATCCACTCCATAAAAAGTTAGCATGTCCTAAAGAGCACTGAGACACAGTGAACTCTAGGAGAGTTCACCACATGTGTTTGCCCAAGTCTTGTGAAGACCTGGTTGCTCCACAAAAGTCTGAAAAGCTGAAGGATTGAAGTGTTTGAAATGTTTCAAGTGAGAGGAAAGAATAAGGCACAGGGGGAAAAAAAAACACAATCCAAAAACCAAGCAACCAACAAGACCCAAGATTGGATATGAGGGGTGAAGTCAGAGGGCAGGGCTTATCCAAAGCTTTTCCAAGATTTTTAAAGTAGGAACAAAGTATGGTGTATTTTAAGTTTTAAAAATCATTCTATTTTAAGGAGAGAGAATATGGAGAGCACAGGAGTGGACAATATGAGACAAAAGGACATTACTGCTGACAGAGGTGGGATGGCGAACATTTGAATTATGAAGGTGACACTAAAGGCAGAAGGATTGAACTAGACAGGTAAACCTGTCCCAGGGATAAAAATGGGGGCTGTAATAATTGGTCAATGGGTGGGGTGAGTGGTAACATTAGGGAGAACAGAGGTGTTTGTTTGTTTGTTTGTTTGTGTTTGGCAGAACAATTTCATTGTGTCATTTTCTGAGATTACAGGAACCAGAGTAGAATTGTTGTAAAGCCCTATGAACGGGTGTTAACTGTGCACTTTAATGGTGTTCAGTGTTATCTTTTCCATAAACTTCTGCAGTGTGCACTGAGAAAACCCAATCAGTTTTTCCATGATCTCCCGACATGTCCAACTTTCTCATCACCCCTATTTTACTTTCAAAATGGTCTGTTTTAGTTTCCACATATGAGAGGACACCTGGTACTTGTGCTGGGTCTGGCTTCTTTCACTTGCCAAAGTGTCTTCTAGTTCTGTCCTGTGAACGGTAATATTCCATTGTTTGTGGGTGCATACAACTCTTCTCTCTCTCTCTCTCTCTCTCTCTCTCTCTCTCTCTCTCTCTCTCTGTGTGTGTGTGTGTGTGTGTGTGTGTGTGTGTGTGTGTGTGTGTGTTACATTTTCTTCATCCATTCATCTATTGGTGGCACCTCCTGGCTGATTCTGAATCTTAGGTATTCTGACTAGTGCTGTCGTGAACATGGGCAAGACTACATCTCAATATGTTGATGTCATTTTTTTTTAAATATACACCCTGAAGAAGGATAGATAGACATTATGTTGGAACAATGCCCAAGTCACTGGAAGAAAACCATCTTTATTAGAGAATATTCTGCTGTAGATGACTATCTCCCAATCTCTCTCTCTCTCTTTCTCTCTCTCTCCCTCTCCCTCCCCCTCTCTCTCTCCCTCCCCCTCTTCCTCCCCTTCCCCTTCCCTCCCCCTCTCCCTCTCCCTCCTTCCCTCCCTCCTTCCCCGTCTCTCTCCTCTCCCCCTCCCTCCCTCTCTCTGTGTATGTACATGCTGTGAATTGAACTTAGGGCCTTGCATTTACTAGGCGAGCACTCTGACACTGAGCTGTATCCCCAGCCCCATTGGGCCCCCTTTTGACACAGGGCTTTCCCATGTGGCCTAGGCTGTCTTGGAACTGACTATAGATATTAAGAAGCTTAATATTCGCAGCCATCTCTGTTAGCCTCCCTAAGAGTGAGAGCACATGTGTGTGTGCCACCACCACACCCAGGTGCAGGTGTGTCTTAAAGAAGTGATGATCAAGGCATAGAATATCCAGGAGAGGAAAAGGACAATGGGGACTGGAACTCAGCCAGAGGATGGGCATAAAGAAGTTCAATGACGAGAAAGATCAGAAGCCAGTTGAAGTGAGCAGACAAGGAAACCGAGGTAAGGAAACAAACCTAAATAGAACGATTCTTCTTAGAATTGTACATAAAGATGGAAAAAGTAGAAAGACTAGAAAATAATTAAGCTTTAAGGGATTGCTCATGGTTTTCTGCTTTTTTGGTCTGGCTTAAGAAAGGGGCTAAAAATGATATCTAAAAATCTATTACAGGACAGAGAATGACTCAGCTAGCTACACAGATGGTTAAGGTGTCCCTCAAGATGTTCTTGATGAGTAAGTAAACCTCTCCAGGAGATAGTCGCACAGCAAATGAAGATGTCAGCAGAGAAACAATGGTGTATTCACTCAATGTCACCACTACCTTATTCCAGAGAAGGGAACCTGCTATGCAAGACCCTGCTACGCCTTCCCTGTATGCAATGTCTTCAGAGGAGATCTGCCCATTGTGATATCGGCTCCCTAGCTAATGCTGTTGAGAGTTTTGATAGAGTAATGATACTCTCCTAAATGAACAAACAGAGATGATGTTCCTGTAATGTTGGTTTATAATATATAATATTTTTTCCTTTATTATGAGATTAGAGTCTCAGCCCAAATTGGCCCATTTGGAAAAACAACAATAAAGAATTTTTGAATTCTTCTGTTTGAAGTTCATGGGCATCCAATTTATGTATTTCATATGACTTTTATCTTTAAAGTAGTAGAATTGGTAAAGGATTGGTGCCCTAGAAAGACCACTTTGCATATCTAATATTTCTTGTTGGCTATCTGCAGACACCCTGAGCAAGGATGAAAGCCAAGGTGTGGCCAATCTCCTAGTCTCTCCATTTGCTACTTTGCTACCATCCTCCCAGACACAGGCAAGCATCAGTATTAGGCAGAGGAGAGCCTGGCTGGAGCTGGGGAGAGGGGAGGGGAGGGCTGGGAAGAGGGGAGGAGGGGATTCAAGGAGAGGAACAGGGGTCAGGTCAGTACTTGAAGAGCAGTTAAAATGAATGAATTAATCTTCATGAATGTCCTGAGACTATGAGAATTAAGTAGCTGCATTAGGAGTTTCAGCATGTTAGACCCTCACAGCTATCTTTCATACAGACTTGGTGTGGATTTTCTTTATAAAAGAGTAAAAGATATAAAGACCCCATAAAACTTCCTGGAAGAAAAGAAGCCACACACATTAATTGGATTCTTGGCAGAGGATTGAAAAAAATGTCCCAGAACTGATGAAACGAGTTATTTTTAGACAAGTCCGCTCTAAAATATGCCGGCTCCTCTCTGAGTGAGTTCACAGAGCATGCCACAAACTGTTTTGGCCTGGTACATTTGGGGTGGGGATTTAAAAAAAAAAAAAAAACCTCCATTTTTCCTTTTTATTGTGCAGTAAAATAAAATGAGCAGTCTCCCGGTGCCGTCTGGGGAGCATTCCTCCTTGGAAAGCTCTTCTGTCAGCTTCTCTCTGCATTCTTGTCTTCATGCGAGCGCTTTGCTCTGCTCTAACAGCCCGAAGCCATTAATAGATAGATAGCCGTGCTTCCCACCATTCATTCAGCTTGCAGTTGTGCCCATTTTTAACCCATAAATTCACCCTAATGATCCGTTGGCTTTATTTCCTACTTGGCAACTCTCCACTGGTTGGGTCTTTCTTACATCTATGTTTGCTTTTCCAGGGCTTTCTGTAGCATTTAGTGGGAAGAAGAATCACGTGGGTGGGTCGAGATATGATCACGTGATAAGAGATCTGCCAGAGATTAGCAGGCCTCACCTTCTTAGTCTTAAAATGGCATTAGTGCAGACAGTCCAGATGGTGCCGGGGGGAATTACCTGCCTGCATGGTCTCAGAGCAAACACAATAACTGCTTCACGGAAGCTCTTAATCTCAGGGGCAAATGAGGGAAATGGGGCTTTTGGAGGCCTCACTTCCCACTCTCCGGTGATTATGCCAGCAAATAACTAGTGACTTAAACTGACTTTTTATCAGATAGGAGAAGTCTTCTAAATTGCCAAGGGATTACAGTGGTCTCTTTTGCAATCCCTTGTCGTTAAAATCAACAGGAGTTCAAAGTTTACTTATGTTCCTGAGCCTTTACCTGCTGAGATTTAAGTGTATCCTGTAGATATATATTTACGCATATATATAATGTACACCAATCTATAGCACATATAAATTGTATTGTGTATTTCCTGAAAAAGCAAGTTTCGTTTTTTTCAGCAAAGTATGTGTGTCTCCTGTATACTTTGCTAACAGTATCTCTATGGAACATTGGGAAGCTAATACAGGGTGCTTCTTCATGTTTCCAAGAGCCTCTTGTTTACCATGAGAGTTAAAAAAGCCTTGATAAATATACAGCTTGCAATTGTTTTATTATGTTTATCTATTGCTGGGCAGGGGAGGTACACATGCCCACCATGTGCATGCGTGAACTTTTGAAGACAACTTTTAGGAGTTGATTATTTTTTTCCCTCTCCCCCATGGGTTACAGGGATCAAGCCCAGGTCATCAGGCTTGGCAGCAAGTATCTCTCCACTTGCTCAACCATCTTGACATCCCCAAACATCCCGTGTTTCCAAGGTCAGGAAAATCTGGAGGCAGTCTGAACACATAGATGCTCTTCTTCCCTAAATCATTCATTCTCATAAAGCTGTGAGAGGACACAATCAATGGAATCTAGTGTTGAGCTTCAAGCTTGAATCTGGTAAGAGCGCACCCACCTTATTGAAGCAAGGTGTATACTGTGATCGTTTGCTATGCATCAACACTAATGAAAATTTCAGACTTTCTCTCCCATTTATTTAGTGTGTGAGTCTCTCTGTGTGTGCGCACACATCACAGTGCACTGTGTGGGAGTCAAAGGATAACTTGCTTGCAGGGTTCTCTGTTTCCACCATGTGTGTTCCAGGATTGGAAGTGGGTGCAGCAGGCTCGGTGGCGAGAACCATCAACTGCTGAGCAGTCTCTAGGTTCTGGCCCAGTTCTAAGATTTTGACATGAAGTGGTGAAGAGTTCAGAGTCCTGTGCTGGTGGAGGATAATGAAAGAAGGTTGTATATTGGTGGAAGTGGATAATTCCTGATTCTGAACTTGACAGTGAGTTACACAAATTAGTGAAATTCCTTAAAAGGCGAGAAGCTTCAAAATCTTGGTACACTGCTTCTCTGAATGGGAATGGAACATCACCCAGTTCTGGCGGCTTCTTGTGGCCATTCACAGATCAGTGTCAGTGTCGGAATGAAAACCCTTGCTGCTAGAAGGCCCTCCCCGCTGGCTGTCCGTGCCTACTGCGTAGTCTTTGTGACTTCTTCACTGTGGGTTTTGGCTTTGATCCCTAGGCTTGAGTGACGCAAACGCCCCGTCTAACATCACATCATTTGTGGTAGTTTTCTTTCCTTGTGATATTTCTGTCTGGTTTGATATCAGGTAAATCTAGCCCCACAGAGAAAACCCTCATCATCTGTTATGTTTGAAAAGTTAATAAAGGATTGATGTTTTTTCAGTGATGCTAGAACTGGTCAGTGAAGTTTCTTGGATCTGGACTTCTCGTTATGGAAAAAAAAATTAGTTGCTGTCTGTGAGTAGAAAAGAGATACTTTGTTGACTGGTGACTCAAAGAAGTGACTGTTTGTCTTATAATTGCCAAGGGTCACATGGTTCCTTTGGAGGACTTAGTGCATTATGGTGGTGTTACACTATGGTGAGAATCTCACTACCAAGTTGTTCCCCTTAGATAACTGCCTGCCTTACCTGACCATCTTGGTTAAAATCTGCTTAGATCAGTTTACTTGATTATATCTTGCCTGTCATTATTGACCTTAATTTGAATGAGAAAAGGCTAGCCAAAGTATGTATTGACTACTCTAATTGTGAGGCCTCTTTACAAGCCTTACTTAAATCAAACTTCCAAATTGCTTCAGAAATTCTTTGAGATTAGTTGAATTCAACCTGTTCTTTATTGGGAAAGCAGAACAGGATACTCCAGAGACTTTCTCCCACATAAACATCACACTGAGCAGCTATCCATGCACAAAGATACCTTCCCAAGTGCTAAAGACACCAGGTGAGATTCTGCACTGAGATTGGGAAAGGGTGGGGAAGACAGTTCTGTATTACCCGAATCACTCTCTCCCCCAACCCTAGAGGGCACAGATTAGAGATACCCTCCATTTGGGAGAAATAACAGCTAAACTTATGACCAAAGTCTGATGAGGGGCTTAGTTCAGTGAAACTCAAGCTGGGAAGGCTACCACAGTATCAGGTTCCAAGCTGGTACCTTTGGAGTGAGCCTCAAATCTCACCTTGTTCTCAAGCCAGGTCATGATTCCAAGCATCAGTACTGCCTAATAGACCCAATTCTAAAAAATTGAAGTTCTTATTTCTCTCAAATTCCATACAATGAATTGGTATAAGATTTAAGAAAAAATGATCATTATGCCAATTGCCACTTTAATTAATTGTGGAGTTGAGCTTGATTTGTTAACAAAAGCATCGTAAACTTTTGGCAGAGTTGAAATGGAGTCAGAGTATAGAATACAATAGTGTTAAGATCTTGAATGAAATTAATTTCCTTTTAAGTTTCATCTTCCTCTAGATGAAGAGCATTCAATTTTATTAACTATTCCAACAATGGCTTTCACACATTGTCTGAATGTCCAGATATTGCAGAAAACTAGATAAGACTATTTAGATGGGAGAACTTTTGTATCCTTAACCAAATGTAATATTAACAAATCTTGCTGCTTCTGGGGCATGTAGTCCTCTCAAAGGACATTGTTCTGTTATTACATGGCTAATTTTCTAAAGGATGGGACCACCTTCTTGGCAGATCCCTAAATCATGCTCCGACAGTGGTGTCTATTTACACAGCTTAGACACATTGAGAGTCGCCAGCCTCCTGATGTGGCGGCCGATCTTTAGCCATGCTAATTTTTCACATCTTTGGGAACTCATTTGCTCATTGGTAGCGGGCTTCCCCTATGACTCTCTGTCATGTCATAGTAAATGAAATCAACACCAGTAATCATGTTGTTACATAGCTCTTCCCTCACGGGAATCTCCAAATGCCTTCCAGATTGGGAGGAATCGGTTTTCAAAACCCCTTGCAGGGAAAGAGGCTGATTTTCAGTCAAGGTGGGAGTAATTATGGTTCTCGGGGTCAAATCACCACCCGCGAGCCATCCAGTCCATCTGTGTGGTAACATTCCCACATTGACAGTGCTTTCTCACAAGCTCATACGCACCTTTCTGACAGAAGATCTTATGCTGGCCGGGGCAGCATCGTAGTGTCATTGCAGCTGCTGTGACAGCTTCCAGACCTCTGGAAATTGCTCTTGACATGACCGGAACCATTTTTTATGCCCTGTCATAAGAAAATACATCATTTCCTGGGTGTTTTTTTTCCCTGTAGCTCTTGCTATAATGTGGATGCTGGATGGTCCTCAAGGCCCACATGCCAAAAGCTTGGTCCCTCCTGTGGGAATTCGGAGGGTGGAACCAAGGAAGAGGTCATTGGTTGTTACGCATTTGAAGGGGATTCTGGCATTCTGGCCACTTCCTCCTCTTCCACTGCTTTCTGACCATGCAGTGACCGGTTTGAACCGCCTCATGCTCGCTTGTCACTGACGCACTAACGAGGGACTTAAAAGTAACACACCTGCCTGATCACAGACGTGAATTCTCAGACCACGAGACAAAATGAAGTTTCTCTCTGTAAGCTAATCATCTCAGACATTTTCTGGCAATGACAGAAAGCAGACCCCATGGGACATTAGCTATCTGCGAATTTTCTCTCTAGTAGCGAGTATATAACAGAGCCCTAACTCACCTTATTCAGGGCTGTGCATCCAGAGCCTCCCATGCCATAGTTCATTTAATAGCAATCTATGAAGGGAGTGAGGGGACAGACTAGTCACGTCTTCCTTCAATATGGAGGAAGAGCTAGTGACACCCAGATGAAATGACTGCAGCTTGGGAGCTGGCACATGTCAAGCAAGTTGTCCACGTCATGCAACTTTCAGGTTGGTTGGGGTTAAAATACAGTAATAATACATATATTATAGGTGACTGGAGATTCAGGCCATGGTAGGTCCCAACTCAGATTAGACATGTAAGAAGAGTTGTTAGGGGGTAAAAATATTATTTAAAGCTTCATCATTCACCATTCTAAGGGGTCCTCCAAGGGGAGTTTGGACATAGAACCTCCTCTTTTTTTTTTTCTTTTCTTCACTGTGCTTGTGATCCCAAAGCTAAGATACAATAGCCAGGGACACAAACTTTGGCATGCATGTCAAGGGCTTCAGGGACAAGTATGTCTAGCAAGTATGAGCACAGCCTTTGAGAATTCCTTGTTCCCCACACATAGGCCACCAGGCTTCATAACACAGAACTCCCACTAAGAGAAAGTTCTGAGAAAGGCATGGCAGGTTCATAGTATCCCACACTAGGCGGTATTCACCAGAAGGAAGGGAAAAGGGGGAAGGGTTGGCTAAGCTGCCTAAGGCTGGGGATTGACATTGCTGAATGATGCTATCCCTTTATGTGGGCAGAGCAGAAAGCCAAAGGAGACACTTGCATTTCTAGACCCCCGATCGACAGTGCCCCTCGCCCTTCCTGTTGATTTAGCAGCAGCATCAGAGTAGAGCCAGCTAACTAACCCATCCCAGGGCCTGGGCCTCATAGAAAGATGCTTGCGAAAGCGAGTGAGTGTTAAGTATGGAACCTTAGCATCCTCTAGGCACCGAGGGCATGCTTTAGCAGTTACTTGAAGCAAAGGATACATTGTGGATGCAATAACAAAGTTACTGTGAGAGGCATGCTTCACACCTCAAGAAGTAAGTGCCTCCGGAGTGTGTCAACCTTTTAATGGTGCAAAGACAGGAATAAGCTTTTAAGGTGTGTGCTTCCTGCTTGTGAGAAGCGTTTTATCATTGCTAGTACTCAGTCTATGCCTTTCAGATTGAGGAAAGAGGCTAAAAGTATTATAAAGGCAGGATGTGCAAATAAAAATTGTTGTTCAAACAGCAGCATGTGCATATATGCTCTATCATGCATGCACACATAATGTATGATCATGTGCTGCCTTTGCAGAGCTCCTATGCCCTAAATTTCTGTCTCCTGCATTTCTGCTCAAGTAGCCATACAGAAAGCCTGACATCATTTGCTATTACTTTACCCAGAACTGCCCCATTCCCTCAACACCAGTCTCACTCATTCTTTTGACTCTAGCACTGGACTCAGACAATCCTTCCCAAAGCATTGCACAATGGCCTGCATTCTGCTTTCTTTAAACTTCTAAGACGTGTGTATGCAACGGGAAGTTTGTCATTGTAACTGGAAGAGTGGAGTAAGTCAACGCCCTTCACAGTACTTGGCCCACTGCCCCCCATCTCCAACAAAATAAGGAAAGTATGTGGCTGTCTCACAAAAGGCTTATAAATCCTGACTTCTTCCTCTAATGCAAGGGAATTCTCTGAAGTGCTCCCTCAGAAATATGAAGTGCCCAACAATGGAAAAGAGCTTCTAGAGTCATCTGCAAGGTTTTATGTGTCCCTTTCTGACTCATGGTCCTGACTGACCCCAAGATTCTTAGCTGGAAGTTTAGGGGCAGAAGATAGCCTACTGCCCATCTTTGGAGAGACTAGAGACATTCAGTAGGAGTAAAGGAGCTTATAAATTTGAAGAGTAAATGCTATGGAAGAGAATTATATTAGCACTGCATACATAGGTTGAGTGATATTAAGAAAGCATGGGCTGGAGAGATGACTCAGTGGTTAAGAGCACTGACTGCTCTTCCAAAGGTCTTGAGTTCAAATCCCAGCAACTATATGGTGACTCACAACCATCCGTAATGAGATCTGACACCTTCTTCTGGGGTGTCTGAAGACAGCTACATTGTACTTACATATAATAAACAAATAAATCTTTTTTAAAAAGAAAGCATACAGATATCTTTGATATTAAAATAGAGAACATGATTTTGAAAGGTAATACTTGGATATTGGAAGGTTCTGGTAGTGATGATAATGGTGGTGGAGGTGGTGGTGTGTGTATGTCTGTGTGTCTGTGTATGTGTACATGTGCATTTGTTTCCATGGTTGTCTGGGAAACACTGAGAACGTCCACTGTCTGCAGCTAAGGAGATAGCTAGGAAGATCTTCTAGGAGACTGCAGTTCAAAGTTTCCCTAGAAGCCATGAAGGGTACTGTTTGCTGAGTTCTCACACGGTATCAGGCAGAGTTCTCACACCCCTGGGAGGTCCCACCATGCCCCAAGTGAGAGAACTTGACAAAGGATCTGATGTAGATCGGATCATCTGTCTCGGTTAAGGCTGACAGTCAACTTGCCTGCATCTGAAGTCATTCAGGAGACAAGCCTCTGGTCATGCCTGTGAGGGAGGCCCTAGACAGGGAAGACCCATCCTAAATGCTAGTAGTACCATTCCTTGTGCTGACACCTTGGAATAAAGAGGAGAAGGTAAGATTGACAAAAGCATTTGTCTCTGCTTCTTGACTGTGGATTGAATATGAGCATCCACCTCAGGTTCCTGCTGTCATGATGAACTGTATTCCCAACAACTGTGAGCCAAAATGCCTCTCCCACACACACACCCCCATGTTCCCTTCCTTAACTTGTTTCTTGTCAGTCATCTTGTTATAGCAACAAGGACATGGAACTAAGAAAACAGATAATAGGGGTGGGAGGCCAGCTGGTCATCCCAGTGAAGATGAATACTATTACTGCAACATGGATAGGAAAGCTAATTATAGAAAAAATATCTTCTGTCTGTATTGTAAGTGATTTCCTGTAACCACCTTATAGAGAAATCTAATCTTAGGAGTTTTTTTTTTATTCCATGCCTTCTGACCTATTTTTTCCCTGACATTTTTGTTTAAACATCTATTAGATTATGGGGCTTTGCTAAGATCATTTAGTTTCTTGGGGGCAGAAGGAGGAATGACACCATCCAGGTCCCCATTACCTTTGCACCTATAGGGGTCAAAGAATTGTCTTTCCCTTCTTCAGAGTCAATATGTAAGACCTAGAAATTAGCTGACTGTAGACATATGAATGGGAGAAAAACTTACTCAATTCTTTTGCCCATTGGAGCATCATGGGAAGATGAGTAGCAAAAGTACAATGGAATCTAGAAGCTTCCATACCATAGTGTCTCCTTGGGAGAGGGGCAATGAGGGCTGTAGCTAACTTAGAGGAAGAATAAATAATTTTTAGAAGAGGGAACAGGCCTTAAACACTGATAATGGCCTGAGACACATATCACCAAGGCTCTGAGTAATACATGACTTCAGGGTTCCCCTCCGTAGAGTGAGTTCTGTTTTCTTTTGTTGGGACATTTCAGAAGGACACGTTCCTCTGTGTTGGACCTGTGCTTCAGGTGATAATCTGGTTTTAGAGAAAGCTTTCTGAGAGTTAGTTCAACTGAGTCCAAGGGGTAGCTTTGGAGAGCCAGCTCTGAGCATCTGCACTTCCTCAATGCTAGTTCTCTCTCTCTCTCTCTCTGTCTCTCTCTCTCTCTTTCTCTCTCTCAGGAGCTCCTCCTCCTCCTCCTTCTTTTAAAGCTAAAGCAGGCATGGTACATTCAATGAGAGCACCCAGGGCTCTGTGCATTCATAACCAGCAACATCTCCAAAGATCCCAAGTCCTCTCCCTCCTAGGCAGTTTGACCACAATCCACCCCTCTCAACACTTTCTCCTATTTCTGAGCCCCTTATCCACCAACCATTCTGTCTCCTGAAAATATCTGGGCCTCTCGTTCTCCAGGTTCTACTATGTCTCCTTATCTGAAGGAGCTACCCCTTTCCCTTGTTCCTCCACCAACCAGCATGGAGCCCTACCTCTTTCCGAAAGCATTGCTAAAATTCCATCTCTTTGACATAGTCATTCCCAGTCACTTCTCACCTGGGAAGTGCTTGCAATCCTCCTGAGAAGCTGACCTCACTCACGGACTTGACAAATATTTGTAGATCACCTAGAATTTACTAAATAAACACAATGGGAGGTGTGGGAGATTAGGTGATGATGGGAATACCATCAAGAACCTTTCTGTCTTGAAGCCCAGTTATAGGCTCATCATAGGTTCCAAGTGGATCCAACAGCTCGTTGTAACTCCAGGAAGACAGTAAACGCTCAATAGACTTTACTGAGCTGGTGGACTCTTAAGTATATGATTTATCTTTTTTCATGCTGTGCTTGGATCCAAACCATAAATGACCCCTTTAAATAACTATGGCTGCATGCAGGGAAAAAAAAAAAGAGGAAAACACTTAGTTCTTATTATAAATACCAACTGATTGTTTTCTCCATCAAATTTAGAATTCTGGTTTTACCAAACGTATCTCAGGGAAACACCCAGCGACCCACAGTAGACAGGACTTTTAAAAAGCTTCTCTTCCTATTCAAAGATGGTGCTGATCTCCAGAGGCAGGTCAGCGAGATCCTCACTCTCCTTTTCCTCTACGGGGATGTGAGTTAAGACTCAAGTGTTTTGGGGTGTGTAGCCCCTAGTCCTAGCCCAGCAGCAAGCTCAGCCCACAAACCACCAGGCAAGGAGTTGAAAACAAGACAGACAGACTTGGAGCAAGAGGAATATCATTGCTCAAGGGCCTGGAATCTCCACGCTGGAAGCCAACGTCTGGTTAACCACACTACTTCATTAGTGACCTTGTTCTTTGGTACACAGAACCTCCCTTGTACACTCTGTCTTTTTCTTTCTCTAACCAGACCCTTCTGTCCCACCAACATTGGTTTATGCTCAAAGATGGCAAACAGCACATGTAACTGGTATTTTCCTAAGGTTTAAGAGATGGCTGCGGTTCTTGATGACTTACATGAAAAACAAATGACATCAGCCGCTTCCTTCTCGCGTGGGCTTAGCGTTCGAAAAGAACTCTGAGGTTTTGTTTATAAAAATATACCGATGATTATGCAACTAGTGAGATCTATGTTTCCACCCATTTTCGTTTCAGTTCCTGGAGATTCAAAAAAGTTCCGCCCTCATTTCAATGGACTTAAGGTCTCTCCACGAGATAGAAGCCACCCCAGACATTGCTCAGGTGGCCAAGAACCCAAGACTCAATAGGTGATGGAACTTAACGAAACCCAAATACTACTGTTCTGCTAAAGGAACATGGTAATAACGTGACTCCTAGCGACATTCCACTAAACTCATAGATCAGCGTCTAACTCATCATCAGAAAAGCTTTCTCATGCAGCAGATGAGAACGAATGCAGGGAGAGACCCATGACAGGACAATGTACAGAGAGAGGCTTTGAAACACTCAATCCCAATTAGGATGTCTTCATCAAACCTCTCCCTTCAGTGTCCCGGGAATGAATCAGAAGAGGCAGAAAGACTATAAAAGCCAAAGGGGATGGAATAGCCTTCAAGGAAGCAGTGTTTTCCAGATACAGCAGGGCTGGCACACGTATGAACTCACACAGACTACAGCAGCATACATAGCTATTGTGTAGGTCCAAGCCAGATGGAATCCCAGCACTGGGAGGCATAAGTGGACACAAGCTTGTATCCCTAACCAAAAAAGCTATCTCCAACTGACAACTGCTCATGAAGAAAATTAATTCTCTCCAATGGAGTCTCACTGGGTATATAAACCACACTTAAGGGAGGGCCCATACCTAGCAGTAGAAGGCCAGCACAAAACTAACTCAATGGTACTCAGTGGTATTTGGGGCTTCTTTTTAATAACCTTCCTGGTCGTTTTGCTTGTATTTCATGGTTTCTGATTTTGTGGGGTTTGTTTTGTTTGGAGCATGTTTGTGTGTGTGTGTGTGTGTGTGTGTGTGTGTGTGTGTGTGAGTGTATGAGTATGTGAGTGTATATGTGAATGTGTGTGAGTGTGTATTGTGGTTATGTGTATGTATGCATGTGTGAGTATGTGTGTGGTGTATGTGTGTGAGTGCATGTATAAATGTGTATGTGAATGTGTGTGTGTATGTGTGTGTGGGGGGGATATGTTTTAACTCTAGACTGTTCATCATTTTATTTGTCTGATTATTTTCTAGAGAGAAAAGAGAGTGAAGTTGGATGGGTGGGGAGATGGGGGAGGATCTGGAAAGGGATGGAGAAGAAATTGTGATATACTGAAAATATATTGAAAATTGTTTTCCATAAAAAAGATAGAAAATAAATGTCAATTCACCCCCTCCCCTCAAAAAAAAATTCAGCCCTGAAACGTTTACACTCGCTTGAGTAGCAGACATAGATTCGATGAGACTGAGAACTACAGGAAGAAGACAAGATGGGAACAGACATGTCTGCTGCCCTACATTAACACTGCCCACAGCATGTGGGGGGACCCTGTGGCATCAGTGTAGGAGTGGCATGACAGTAGGAAAGGAACTGAATGATTCTCCCAAGGCTCACTGAGAGCTTCACCACCGAGCTGGTGATATGCTGTGCCTGCCTCCTGCTCATCCTAGGCTGGGCACACCAATGGGTTTCTGGAGAAGTACTTGTATGACTAACAATAAAAGATTGCCTTAGAGGGTTTCTGGAGAAGTTTTTGTATGACTAACAATAAAAGATTGTCTTAGGTATATATCTATGCTTAGACCATCTGAGGAAATATTACTGGAGTCCTGTTTACTGGTTGTGGATTTGAGTAGGAAGAATCTTGTGGGTTGTAGTGGTCCAGCCCATAGACATCAGAGGGAGGAGTGAGCTCAACAGATCTGCACCATGCACCCCATTTCTCGTCTTACAACAGTGGGTACCAGTGATGACTGTGCTGTGACCAGATGTTTGTGTCTGTCCTTCCCTCCTGCCCTGCCTATTCATATACAGAAATCCTGGTCACCAAGGTAATGATTGGAGGTTAAGCCTTTGGGAGGGATTAGGTTTAGATGGTACCAAGACAGTGTTCCCATACTCTGTGCACCGTAATAGGACTAGTGACCCTGTAAGGAGAGGAAGAGACTGGAGTTTTTACTATGACTGTCAGGGGAGATCACAGAAGACAGCCATAGACAAACCAGGAAGTGAGCAATACCAGGGACCAGGTCTGCTGCCGCTTTGTTCTGAGACTTTCCAGGTCCCCAAAGTGTGAGAAACAAAGGTCTGTCGTTTGACTCGTGCAGCCTGTGGCACTGGGTTGCAGCAGCCTGACCTAACTGTACCCGGTGAAAAGAAAAACTCTCACGCTCAGCTCTTGAAACCCAGAAATGTCCTATCTCTCTCTCTCTCTCTCTCTCTCTCTCTCTCTCTCTCTCTCTCTCTCTAAAGATTTATTTATTTATTTATTATGTACACTGTAGCTGTCTTCAGACACACCAGAAGAGGGCATCAGATTTCATTACAGATGGCTGTAAGCCACCATGTGGTTGCTGGGATTTGAACTCAGGACCTCTGGAAGAGCAGTCAGTGCTCTTAACCACTCAGCCATCTCTCCAGCCCTGTCCCATCTCTTATTCACTTACAATTTCTAATACTCAGAATTTTATGCACCTTCTTTTCACCTGTCTAGTCTTATCGCCCATTCCCAAGCCTCCTTCCCCACATTGGTATCATTGTCTAGATAGACCCAGCTGCATGAATATTAAGATGTAGCTCAAGCATTCTCTCCTACCTATGTCTTTTAAAAGAATTCTCCTCCTTCCTCCAGCCTGCATGTGGCTCCAAAGAAACTGATGTCAGATTCCTCCAAAACCATTCTTGTGTTTCACATTTCATTCTCCTTCAGTAACTCGTAATTTTCATGGAAAGCAAGTGTGTGTGTGTGTGTGTGTGTGTGTGTGTGTGTCTGTGTGTCTGTGTGTCTGTGTGTCTGTGTGTGTGTATGTTTGAGAGTGTTATGTGTATGCACACACATGCACATGCACTGAGCTCCAGGAGGAAAGAAAAGAGAATAAAAAAATACTTATTGCTGGCTTAAAAAGATGGCTATGTGGTTAAGAACACTGTATGCTCTTCCAGAAGACCCAGGTTCAATTCCCAACACCCACATGGGATCTGACAACCATCTGCAACTAATTTGAATTCTAAGGTGTCCAGTGTCCTTTTCTGGACACTGTGGGCACTACACATATGTGGTACATAGACATACATGTAGGCAAAACACTCCTACAAAAAATAATAAAGTTAAAATAATTATTGAATGACACACGTGTCTCTGTGGCACCTTTGTCTCAAACACTTAAGTCACCAACGGAATCCAGTATTTCCCTGTTTTTTTAAAAAAAAAAAGGATCACAGACGTTCTGGGCAAGGATTTAGAGATTAATGTATATCTTCATGTCAAAATAGGACTCTCAAATGCTTGGGGAACAGTTCAAACATGACAGCTGAGCAGCGGAGAGTTCTGACGTGGAGCAGGGTGGTAAGCGGAGAAGGTGAAGCTTAATGTGCAGGTTCAGAGTCTTGGGAATGTCTCTCCATTTGAACACAACTTTGATGTGGACTGAAATGTGATACTCACAAAAGACTGAAGTCTAACTTCCGGCAAGACCAATTTGTCTCTATTTAGGAACAGGGTCAAGGTGAGCTGAAGATGTCAGGGTGGACGTTAGTCCAATAGGGCTGGTATCTCTATGCAAAGGGGAAATTTAGGCATTGAGCCAGACACATACTTAGAGAAGGAGAGGTGAAGACATTAAAAGAATTCCATCCACAATCCTAGGCCACCAAAGGCTGGAGAAGGACCGGAAGCAGGTTTATGCTCAGAGTCCCCAAAAGGCAGTCCTGTGTAGGCCTTCGGTTTGCACTTCTAGTCTCTAGAGCTGTAAAACAGCATGGGTGTTGTGTGATCCACTTGGTCGTGGAGTCTCCTGTAAGCACCTCTATCACAGTCACATACGTTGGTGCTTGGTGTTAAAAGATTATCCCAGAACCTCCCATACCCTACACACTCATTAGACATTAGTGCAGGTCTGAAAAATAAAAGCATCATGCTAAATGTTTCTTGGACTTCAGGCTGGAGGCTAATAGTTGCAGCAGGTACCAAAGTGAAAGACCAAAAGCCACTCCTTGCCCTCAGGCCACTGTACTAACTTCTATTTGTGGTGGGAAGGCCATAGCCAAAGACACAAGAAGCCCATTTACTCCTGAAGCCATGTACTGAGCGGATGACTGGGAGGCAGCGTCCTCATCTGGGGTCACAGCACTCTCTACCCTGGGGCTTAGCTACCCCGTAATTTCATAGTCAGCTCCTATTTTGGATTATCTAAAAGTTACATAAATTAATTTCTAATGAAAATGTAAGAACCCCGGAAAGGTGATCCAGGGAGACTGCTTTACTTTAGGGTTATAGCGGCCAACTCTGGAAAAATCTGCCAAGTTTAAAACCAGAGTGAAGGGTCGCTGCGGTTCCCTGACCAGTCTGGATGCTTGTAATAGGAATAACAGAGGAAGAGAGTACAGCCTCAGAAGAATTTTCCCTCTACTCAGCTGAAAATTAAACCAGACAGGCAATTACCAGGGTTTTACCATAATATATACGACACGAACACCACTCTGATGGCACGTTCCATACCAAGTGGCTATTATTCTGAAGTTTTCATCTAATCATCTTGTTAGGTTTGCTATTTTTCATGTGGTGAATGGCTAGAAGCTAGAAGTCAAGGGAGAAAGGCATTGGGGTAGGCAAAGAAAGTACAGATCTAATAAAGTAAGGCCTGTTAAAATATGACCACCGTGGCAGAGGACCACAAATGGCATATGAGGGTGTTGATGGTAAACTCTCGGTGGTTGGAAAAGTACTGAAGTATCAAAGTGGAGGAGCGCTGACTTTATACCATAGTTACTGCCCTGACTCGTTTTGTAACTCACTCAACTATCAAGCCACAATTATACTTGGACTCTTTTTTTCAACTTCATGATTTGAAGGCATTCTGAATGCTTTTGTGGTGCTCTCTCCATTTAATGGGGGGGGGGGGATACAGAGAAACAGAGAAAGACAGAGAGACAGACAGACAGAGACATAGGCAAACAGAGGCAGACAGAGGCATGGGCAAACAGAGAGAGACACAGATACAGACAGAGACAAACTGAGAGAGACACAGACAGACAGACAGACAGACAGACAGACAGACACAGATTGTTAAAATATAATTCATTGTATTTTCTTTTTTTTCTTTTAGTTCCAAGATAATGTTCTTGAACACTCTGCCCTGTCATTAGCAAGAAAGGAAACAGTTCTACCAGCGCTGAACATGAAGTCTGATCCATCTCAATGGTTTATGCAAGCGACCAACACAACGAAGAAGAGTCAGAAAATTAAAACAAAAGGCACTAAAAGAAGTTTCTGGAAAGCAATCCTTTACTTTGCATATCTGTAATGTATTAGACAGTAATAGAACCCGGGGCGTGCTTTTAGGAACTCAAACCTGATTTCAAGAGAATACAGACCCAAAGCTAGGCAGTGCCTCAAGAATTCTTTACAACCTGAGGATAAATTGATAGAGAACATAGACACTTGGTTCTGGTCCTTCATTTCTTTATAACTTGCTGAAATCAGTGAAGAAATCATTAACTGTGTTGCCTTGGTAAATGGACTTTTCATATACACACTTTGTCATATGAGGTTAAGAAAACCAGCTCAACTCAAGGGGCTGCTAAGAGCAATACCACTGAAGAGGTTGACCAGATGGCTCTGAGGGAGCCTTTTTTTTTTTTTTTATTGAGATCAAGATAAATGCATTCTTGGGTGAGGAGTAACTTAGAGCTTGGAGCCATCTGCTGCGTTACTCTATCATCTTCTCTGCAGTACAATGTAATTTTTTTAATGTAATGTTTTGAATTCCATAGACTGAATTGTTGAACCAGGCACTGGATCCATTCAGGCTAGTTAGGAGATCCTGGCTCTGCTTAGACATTCAGATAAAAGTGTGTTGGGGAACAGGGATCAAATTTAGATAAGTTATATAGAAGGTTTAATTCAGTACAGCGTTGTAATCAAAGTGACCCTTGGCTTACAAACAAGCCTGTTTGAACATTGCTCCATGTGAGCTGTTTGGATATTTTTTAGCAATCTCCTCTGTTGAATAGGGAAAACATGGAATTTAGAGACAGTCAGGCTTGTCTTTTAAAAAAAGAAAAGGAAGGAAGGAAGGAAGGAAGGAAGGAAGGAAGGAAGGAAGGAAGGAAGGAAGGGAAAAGAAAAAAAATAGTGGTAGAATTTACTGGCTGCCCTGGAACTCACTATGTAGACCAGGCTAGACTTGACCTTACAGAGATCTGCCTTCCACTACCTCCAGAGTGCTGGGATTGAAGGTGCCACCACACCCAGATGCTATTTAAATTCTTTGGACATCATTTCCCTCATCTCTTTATTAGAAATTATACTTACCTTGTGAGCTGTTACTGGTTCAGATCTCTAGGATCCTAAAAGACGAAGCTCACTGGTTCAGATCACTTAGCAAACACCAAGCACCGTTTTTTTTTTGTTTGTTTGTTTTTCTTCATCACGTTTTTTATTTTGTTATCCCCACATTTCTTACTTCTCTCTCTTAGATTCTGTCTCTATAACTGGAACAATTACAGTATCCAGTATAAAATGATCCTGTATAGAGTAAGGTGTTTTCTTCTTTTTCTTTTAACAGGGCCAACTTAAGCTGGCATCAGAACTACTGCATGTCTCCAGGCCCAACCAAGTGAGATGTGATTAAGGTAGGTAAGTAGTTTCTCGTTCCCCCCCTCCCCCGCCTCCTCCCATGTGTGTGTGTGTGTGTGTGTGTGTGTGTGTGTGTGTGTGTGTGTGTGTGTGTATTACTTACTATTCATGTTGCTGTGGCAACATAGTTGACAAGCAAATGCAACTTAAAGGGGTCATTTTGGCTCATGGCTTCGAGGACATACTGTACCATGGTAGTAAATCATAGCGACAGGCATACTGGCCAAGTTGGATTTCCCGACGGGAATCAGCAACACATACATTCTGATGCTTAGCTCTCTTTCTCCCTTTTTTCCATTTTTATTCACTCTGAAATTCCAGCTCAGGGGATGGTGCTGTCCACATTGAGGGTGATTCTTCCCTCTTTGATTAAACCTCTCTGGAAACACCTTCACATCCTTAATAGAGGTGTATCTCCTAAGACAACTCCAAATCCAGTCAAGTTGGAAAGTCAGCCATCGTAAGGGACAATGAAGCAGACTTTCAATTAGCAATTTAATTTATTCAATCATATATTTATATAGAGTGTGGGGAGATTGTTTTGGGGTGGATGGGTACATACTCTATGGCATGAATGTGTAGGTACTTGGACAACTTTCAGTAGTTGATTCTTGCCTTCCACTTTGTTGAAACAGGGTCTCTCTTACTCTTACTAATGTTGTACTGAAGATGCCAGGCTGGCTGGCCCGTGAGCTTCTAGGTGATTGCCACCTCCTATTGCTCCATAGATATTCTGAGATTATAGAGTCATACCATCACATCTGGATTTTTACGTGGATTCTAGCATGATGCTCAAATCAGCAGGCTTGTATGGCAAACACTTTTACCTGCTAAGCCATACCTCTGGCCCAGGCTAGACTGGATATAAAACTACAGTGTGGAGCCTGCATATTTATGCCTCATTATCACTACCAGTCCTTTGCTTCTTGAGGAGGAGTTGACAGGTGAGGTGGGGTTGACTGTATCTTTTCTGCAGTCTCTTCTATTCCTATGCCCTGGGGATACATGGAAAGAATGGCAGAATGTTCTAGGAAACAGATTTATACCCTTATTAAGTTCATTTCACTTGTCAGCTTCACATTATTGCAATAAAAAGCTCAAGTCAGCTAAGTTCCTATGAGAAAAGGAGTGTTGGAGGCCAAACATGGCCGCTTGGGGTGGCTGTTCCTTAGCTAGATCACCCCTAGATTAGGACTACAATATAGCTGCCTATGTGGTAGCAAGCATGTGATGCACTCTAACCAGACACAGAGAAAGGGAGAGAGGCCCAGGTCCCACAGTTCCCTTTGTACATACATTTCCCATGAGATCAGAACCTTGTACCAAGTCCTATGTCCAAAAGACATCCCCACCTCCCAGGAGTTTCCTGGGAGCCAAAGCCATGTCACAGCAAGCACACACAAGTTCAGGGGCTTCAAAGATCTGTTGCCCCTGGCCAGTCTCACCCCCTTCTAGTCTTGTGCTCTCCCACCCCAGCAGTTTCACCTGATAGATTCTCTTGAGATTCACATTGTGCAAGGCTTTTTTTTTCACCTCCCTAGAGGAAGTAATGGTTCAGACAAACAGCAGAGACTACTGGTGTTGGAACACAGAGATGAAAAGCAGGTCTTGGATACACTGACTGTCCATAATGAAGTCACCAAACTTAAAATGTAAGATTAAGCTCATTAAATGCCAACATAGAGAGGGCTCATCTCTCTGCTCTGCTCTTTCATCTATTCTATTTGGCATGGGCAAAGAAGGAAAAAATAAAAGCCCTTGCTTCGTGTTTTTACAGTGTGAGGTCTTACATCTCAAGTGAATGAATAATACCCTTTGGGCTAATAGTATTTTGGTTTTTGGTGCTGGGTAACAAATTATCCCCAAACTTACAAGTTTCAACTAACTATTTGAATGTGCTCATGGCTGTGCATCTTAGGAAGTTGGGCAGGGCACAGAGTCCAGGGTGTTTGGGTCTCAATAGGGACATTCGTTGCAGTGGCTTAGGGTCTGGAGCTGGGCTATCTGGAGTGGTCTTATTTGCTTGACAAAGTTCTTGCAGGCTGGCCTGTTGTGTGTCTGTGCTGTTGCCAGAACACTGACACCATGTCTTCTCCAGCATGACAGCAAAGAGATAACTGCCCTCCACATGGGATCTCTGGTATCCTTGGGAGCCAGCATTTCAAAGAAAGAGACAAAAGATACATGTCTCTTCCTGACCTGGTCTTGGAAATCTATGTACTCTATGCAATTCTACTGACTACTAAATTCAAAGGAAAAGAATTTGACTCTCCTAACTTCTGCTGCCAACTCTAGTTTCTTGAGGGACAAAATAAATAGGACCATGTGGGGTGTGAGGGAACGCTATGGGCATCTTTATAAAATTTGGTCTTCCAAAATAACCGTAAAATTGTCAGGGAAGTAAAGGAATGTGTGGGGAGACTTGATCCTATTCTTACTGTCCATTGGGAAGTTTTCAAAGAAAGTGCTCAGCACACTGAGGCTCCATGGAAGTTACCCAAACACAGACTGTGTGTGAAATGGTATTTAAAACAAATGGAACATGGCAAAGACCCAGAGTCTGCTGGGAGCCAGGCCATATATAGTACTGAAATGATTTCCATATGGCTGTCTTACAGGGTATAAGTGTGGAACCTAGAGAGGAAGTGTGTCATGGGGTTAGTGGAAGGGACAGTAGCATGATGGTAAATTCCTGTAATTTTGCATTGCTCTAATACCTTTTATGAACACAAGTTGAACTCCCTGTTGAGCTCAGGACATGGTCAGCACTAATACATTTCAGTTTCCTCCTCTTCTGGGTTCCCATTTGGTCAGTCAGTATGTTTTTGTTTGAGCAGTTGCTCCCTGCTGACCATCTCTCTATGGGACAGTGACTGGCCACTGCCCCAACTATGGCTTAGATGTGGTGTAGTGACCTCTTTTCAATCAGTGGGACCACTCCATATGTGTGACTATTTGTTGGAAACCCAACCAATTAGTATTCACTCCAGAGAATAGAGGTTGCCCTGTTAAGAGAGGTTAGTCAGACATGGGGGGGAACAGTAGTGTATGTTTTCTCTTATATATGAAATTGATCTTTTTTAATGATGACTTGAATGGAGAGGATCAACTTCAGGGAAACAAAAGAAAACAAAGTAGTTAGGGGAGAAGAGAGGGCAGGAAAGGAAGATGGTATGTTTGCATATTCTCAAAGCAAGATAGGCATCTACATGCAAATATGCATGCAAATTTTCTCGGTAAAATTCATTAATTTTATAACTAATGACTGCACAACTGATGAAAACAGAACAGCTATTAAGAAACCCTATTGGGTAACACTGCACCCCAATAAGGGCCTTTGCCCATAGCTTTCCCTCCTCTTGCCTTTCTCTCTCTGTGTTGTTCCCCATCTGTTAGTTGAGTATAAGCTCACCAGCCACTGCCTCTTCCCCTCTGTCCCTGAGAGGCTAAGAACCATGCTTAGCCTCTACTCTCTGGGATCCCTGAGAAATAAGCTGCTTCTGGCTTTCCTGGGCAGCCCCCTTTGCATTTTACTTAACCAACATTGCACTTCAATTTTTGTCCAGGCAACACTAACCTAGAGAATGCAGTCTCTGGAAAAATCAGGTGGGCAAGGGCCACAAAGCAGTCTACTTAAATATTTTCTACTTATGTCATTGGTGTGCCAAAACACCTGACAAAGGTGACTTAAGGAAGGACAAGTTTCTTTTGACTCACAGTTTGAAAGTTCAGTCTATCACAGTAGGGCAAGTGTGATGCTAAGGACAGGTCTAGCTGGGACTGCAAGAGGGTGAGGCAGCTAGTCACGTTTGTCAACAGCCAGAAAGCATAGAGATAAATTCTGGTACTCAACAGGCATCTACATTCTTCCCTTTTTATCTGGTCTAGGATCCAAGCTCATAAGATGAAGCCACCCAGAGTCAGGATGGACTCTCTGGAAATGCTCTCAAAGACATACCCAAAGTGTGTCTCCTAGGTGACTCTAAATCTAATCAGGGTGACATGGATGATTCCCCATCCTAACCAGTATAAGCAAGTTTCTATGATCAGGACACCTTGATGTGATTAGAAACTCATGGATCCAGTCCATCATGATAGAGAAGGAGCCATGGGAGGCACATTGCAAGTACTTGTGGCCAGCTTTCCTGATGAATTACACTAGAGAATCTAAACAATAACTGACNTTACCAATCCTAAATCTGATAGGGGACTGATATCCAATATATATAAAGAACTCAAGAAGGTGGACACCAGAAAATCAAATATCCCCATTAAAAAGTGGGGCACAAAGTTAAACAAAGAATTCTCAACTGAGGAATACTGAATGGCTGAGAAGCACCTGAAAAAATGTTCAACATCCTTAATCATCAGGGAAATGCAAATAAAAACAACCCTGAGATTCCACCTCACACCAGTAAGAATGGCTAAGATCAAAAAATCAGGTGACAGCAGATGCTGGCATGGATGTGGAGAAAGGGGAACACTCCTCCACTGTTGGTGGGACTGCAAGCTTGTTCAACCACTCTGGAAATCAGTCTGGCGGTTCCTCAGAAAATTGGACAATGCAGCTTATTTCTAACCCATCCCAAATACCATTCACTACCCAACTGATTTTGGCCATGCCTAGCATATATTAGTGTGTGTCCTCAAACCGTTGGGCATTTGCTGGTTTAGATCATCATACCAGTCTATCTTGCTTTCCTAAATATCAATACAACTAAGATGCTTTCAAGTGAAGATATTTGGAGGTAAACTTGCTATCAAAGCTTTCTTATCTTCCTAGCCCTCCTGGGAAGTGCCTGATTTCTTAACTTCAGTCTTGTCCTTGTTTCCCATATTTGCTTTCTATTTTTATTTTTTAAAGAAGGTTGTTAGTATTTTGATTTGGCTTACATCAATATACCCAGAAAACAGACACCTTAAAAATTTAAACTCTCTGAGCTGGGTGCAAAGTATCTATACTTATTTTTATCGTCCAAATTCTCATTTCTCTCAGCAAAGTTTCCTAGATTTCTGAATGCATCTTGTCTTAGTTACTTTTCAATTGCTGTGCAAAGACATCATGCAGGGAAACTTACACAAGAAAGAGTTTACTTGAGGCTTACAGTTTCAGAGGGTTAGAGTCCATGACTATTGTGTCAGGGAGCACGGTAGCAGGCACACATGGTGCTGGAGCAGTAGCTGAGTGCTTGCTTACATTTTGAGATATAATCAAGAGGTAAAGAGAGATACACACACCAGAAATAGTGGGGATCTTTTTAAACCTCAATGCCTGTCCCCAGTGACACACCTCCTCCTGTAAGGCCACACCTCCTAATTCTTCCCAAACACTTCCACCAACTGGAGACAAGTATTCCAACATATGAATATATGGAGACCATTATTCTTGTTTAAACCACTACATACCCTATGTCAGATTATCCCCTAAGTTTTTTTTTTGTATTTTTGTGGTTTTATTGATTTGGGGGGGGGTTCCAATTTTTAATTATTGTCAGCTTAAAGAAGCAGCATTGTTTTTGAGTATTGACTGACCTTGTATGCTATAAATTTGCTAAACCAACATACTAGTCTAGAAGCTTTCTTGTAGATTACCCTGAGTTTCTTATAGAGATAACCAGGCTGCACTGGGTCTCCTTCCTGATCCAAACTTAACCAAAGGTCCATAGCACATAAAAATAAAGAATTCTAGTATATGGATTATTTTCATACAGGAGAGCCATTTCCTTCTTTGTCCTTCATCTGGCCACATAAAGGCCTTCAAGGTGCTTCTACATGAAGCCTTTCTGCACTTTACTTCAGATAGATCATATCTTTTTTTTTAAATTTATTTATTATTTTATGTAAGTACACTGTAGCTCTCTTCAGACATACCAGAGGGCATCATATATCATTACAGATGGTTATAAGCCACCATGTGGTTGCTGGAATTTGAATTCAGGACCTTCAGAAGAGCAGTCAGTGCTCTTAACCACTGAGCCATCTCTCCAGCCCCGATAGATCATATCTTAAAGCAGAACATATTAACACTAATTTTTGTGACAAAACAAAATCATACTTAAAGTATTTTTCTAATTTCCAAAGCCACTCCTAGGTGCTCATGGCTAGGACTCTGTAGGGAGTCAGAGGATATGTGTGTGTCAGGGGTGTGCCTTGTGCTCATAACACATGTTTAAGTGAACGAGAGTATGGAAAATCGAATTGGATGACAATGTCATCTTTAGAAAGAAATGACTGTTAGATGGCTAGAGTTCTAAGCATAAATGAAAGTCAGGACTCACAATAGTAAAACCGAAGTTTCAGTATCTTAACTTCAGCCAGAGCTTTGATCTGGCTGTCAAAGAGCCTACAAAGATTTTAAAGGCAATTTGACTCATTTAATAGATTGTCTAGACCCAAGCTGGCCAGCAAAGATGGCCTGGGGACCCTTAAAATGTCTCATAAGTATAAAATTCACACTTGCTTGTAAAGACGTAGTATGGAAAAGAGATTGCTAAATATTAATAACAATTGCATTTTATAGACTTTGGACCAACCGCCATACTATTGAAATTAACTTACCTGTTTCTTTTTGCATTTTAAGTTAATTTTGTTCTTTGACAATTTCACATGTACACACACACACACACACACACACACACACACACACATTTATAATGCCCTTATACTTTTCAGATGGTCCCATCAGAACATTGAGAATCACATATCTGAGTTGTTTCTGTAGCTTACCTGTGTCTATTAGGCTGCACTGGTGAAAAGCCCATGGACTTGTAACTGGTGTTCTCTTTTAACAGTCAAGATTTGGGCATTTATTCTCTTCTTCTGGGTTAATAAGTGAGTCTTACTCCTATCCTAACCCTCAACATTCTGACCTTAACCCTCACCTGAGCCAGGACAGGGAGAACCATTATGCTTCTTTGAGAATTCTTTTCTCCTACCAAGCTGGTGCTCCTAATAATTTTTTTTAGGAAAACTAAAATTTATAACAAAGAGTTGACTGTTAAAGTGGGCAAACTTTGCTTTGTAGTATCAATGAGTTTATCAACTATATTACACATTAATAAATGACAGAAAACCTTCGATTTGGGGGGGGGGGGTTACCAGAGTCAGATATTCATGAAGGGAGAGAAATGATTCTGAGAAAACCAAATTTCTTCTAGACATTTTTTCATAACCAGGCAACTCATTTGCAATGTGATAAAATACACACACACACACACACACACACACACACACACACACACACACACACATAATGTGTTGGTCCCTGAGCTCAGCAGAGACTTAATCGATGGATATACTAGACTGATTTTGCTGTTTTAAGTAGAAAATCCGAGGGATAGAAGACTGAGGGGTTAAGGAGGAACAGGCAGGATTAAGGATGGATTCTGGGGCTGGAGAGATGGCTCAGCAGTTAAAAGTACTAACTGCTCTTCCAGAGGTCCTGAGTTCAACTCCTAACAGCCACATGGTGGCTCACAACCATCTGAAATGGGATCTGATGCCCTCTTCTGGTGTGTCTGAAGACAGCTACAGTGTACTCATATACATAAAATAAATAAATCTAAAGAAAAAAGTATTCCATGGTGCTCTGTCAAATATACACATCAACCACATATAATGTGCATTAACTTTTAATTTTTGAAATGAAGGGCTGCCAATGTGGGTAGCTGGCTGGCAAGTGAACCAGTGGAATTGTAGAATATCTTGACTATTTCAACTTACTTGATGCATGGAAGGACAGAGCTAATCTATTTTAACTGTATTTAGTGAATTTCCATAGTTTACACTTACAATGTGAGTGCATAAGCTAATATACCTTTTTATAATTTATTTCTAATTGTATGTATATGGGGAGAGGGCATGTGCCTGTTTGTACAAATATTGGAGGAGGCCAGGAGAGGCTGTCAGCTTCCCCTAGATCTAGAGTGGCAAACAATTGTGACTCATCCCATGAGGGGACTGGGAACCAAAGTTGAATTTTCTCTAAAAGCAGACAGTGTCTTTCATTGCTGGAGGCAGCTTCACAGCTCCTAAACTCATCAACCTCATCATACCTACAACTCCATGATTCCTCAGAGGTTACTGTCTGTCACCTGGCTCCCAGAAAAAAAATGAGAAGCAACAGATACACTTAGAACGTTTTAAAGCAAACATGTTTCCCTTGTACAGTATACAATACTCTGATAGTCTTATTTCAAAATCATAAGATGTACAGACTATTTTTCTTGTGTAGTATTTTATTGTGTCTGGAGCAGCTACTGGTTTTTCTGGATGAAGTCCAAATGTCTCTACCAGTGTTTGACATTATAATAGGAGTCAATGGTGTGTGTGTTTTTTTTTTCCACCATAATTTCAGCTTTTGAATACACTCCAAAATAAATGCAGCCCACAGTATGTCATTGCCATGAAGAACATAGGTCATCCAATTCGCCACCACGCCTGAGGATTGATCTTTGGAATTATAAGAAGCAAATGAGGCTCGGGAGGTTATTTCCTGACGTCACTCGTGGTTTACTTGACAGAGCTTGAAATAAGTACTGAGTGAAAAATAATGCTATATTTATTTTAATGTTTGTTAAAAGGAATGTGGTAATGCTGTTTCTCCGGAACGTAGCCCAACTTGGAATTTTAAAATAAGAGCCTAGGATAAGAGTAGATGACCACTTTAATCTATTTAATGTGTCTTTGACTTGGCGCTAAAGTTATGGTTCTTATTATTATTGCAATTTGACCTCAGCTTTAACATCACATTTCTATCTAATGGTGTAGTAGCAATGCATGGCGAGAGGCACCTTCTGCAAATACCTTTGTCTTTGTTCTTGGGGAATTTCTTCTGCCCACACAAAGCCCGAAATAGAGTTCAAACCCTCAGAAATAGCTCGAAAACAGTGCCAAATGGGGGAGAGGATGGCTGAATGCCCCAGTTTTCTTGTCCCTTCATTTGACTTGAGACCACAATCTACCCTGGTAGCCAACAGCAATTCACTGCTTGGGGGGGAGCACTATTAAAACTTGTCACTCTCGCTTGACAGATGTGGGGAAGAGCTTGAGAAACTGCTGTTAGTGATGGTGTTGATGATGGTGATAAATTTTGAAATAAATTCTAAGAATACTTAGAGTAATGGAGCTACACTTGCCACCAGTGGTAATTTCCTTGACAACTTCCTGTTGAGTGGTTATCTTCACTTCCCTGGTGTGAATTCTTATCACAAGAGGATTCTGGGGAAATCCAGACCAAGAGTATTTATCTACCTGGTTTAGCTAACTTACCAACGAGCCGGAACATAGCAATACTGTATAGACTTTTAAACATTCATTGTATGTTTAAAGTTTTCTTTTTGTTTTTGTTTTTCGAGACAGGGTTTCTCTGTGTAGCCCTGGCTGTCCTGGAACTCACTTTGTAGACCAGGCTGGCCTCAAACTCAGAAATTCGCCTGCCTCTGCCTCCCGAGTGCTGGGATTAAAGGCGTGCGCCACCACGCCCGGCAAGTTTTCCTTTTTGTTGTTTGAGCATCTCTTACATGCACTTCGTGGGTTTTGATCAAATCCACACCCCTCTCTCCTCTCCAATCCCTTCCCTCCTCCTCACCTTTGCTCATTCCTAACTTCATGTCCTCATTTTTTTAAAAAAAAAAACCCTCTGAGTTTACTTGGTACTACTGCATGTACATGAGTGTAAGATAACCAAATCCCTGAAGAAAAATCAATCCCAATCTCTCTCTCTCTCTCTCTCCCTCTCTCCTTCTCTCCCAGCAGACATCAGGTGCAATAGCTCCTCTGCTAGGGGAGGGACTCTATAACTCCTCCCCCATCCATATTGAGACTTTGGCTGCCTGGCCCTTGTCTTGTGTTTGCTGTTGCAGCCACTCTTGAGTTCTCCTGTGTCATGGCACCGGCATGCCTGACTCAGTACATCCTCTTAAAGAATCTACTGAATTAAAGAACAGGAAGTAAAAAGAAGGACCCATCCAAGAGAGGGTAGGAAGGAACACAAATGAATATGTATAAGCGGTACAACTCATTCCCTTACTGCTACTGTAATAGGTGACCAGCAGAGTCTCAGAGAGCCGCTGGGTCAAGTGTTAATCTTGGAAAGGACAGAAATCCACATAAGAGGCACAATGAACAGAGGGGACTAGAATTTCTGGGCTTGGGTGTCAACTAGAGGAGAGAAAAAAAAAATCTAGTGACTGGGCTTTGCAGGAGGTTAGCTAAGATATCTTGGAGATTCCACATAGTCAAGACCATTTATATTTATTTTATGGAATTGGGAGTGAAAGCAAAACCCTGGAACCCTTCAGCTCACACTTACCTTCACTGCTGTCTACTTCCACTACTTCAGAACGTTATTCCAGTGGCTGGCTGAGAGTTCTCACGGTTTTGCAAATACTCCCCAGAAAGCTGAGGAAAGAGTTGGCACTCTCTCGGTAAGATCCAGGTTACAAATGCACAAACTAAATGTGGCATTTGGAGAAAGCCACTGGAACAGGGCTAGGTAAAGTAGCACACACCTTTTAACAGCAGCATTCAGAGGCTGAGATAGGAGGACCACAAATTTGAGGTCAAGCTGGGTTACATAGTATACTGGCTAGTTTTTGTGTCAACTTGACACAGCTGGGTTATCACAGAGAAAGGAGCTTCAGTTGGAGAAATGCCTCCATGAGATCTAGCTGTGAGGCATTTTCTCAATTAGTGACCAAGGGGGAAAGGCCCCTTGTGGGTGGGACCATCTCTTGGGTTCTATAAGAGAGCAGGCTGAGCAAGCCAGGGGAAGCAAGCCAGTAAAGAACATCCCTCCATGGCTTCTGCATCAGCTCCTGCTTCCTGACCTGCTTGAGTTCCAGTCCTGACTTCCTTTGGTGATGAACAGCTGTATGGAAGTGTAAGCCAAATAAACCCTTTCCTCCCCAACTTGCTTCTTGGTCATGATGTTTGTGCAGGAATAGAAACCCTGACTAAGACACAGAGAGAGAATCTGCCATGGGGGAAGGGATGATCACAGTTCTTAGCTATGCATGACATCTTTTCTTGAGTAGATAAAACACCTGCTTTTGGTGGAATTTAAAGGGAAACTTAATTTAAAGCTCTTGCTTCCTTTACTCACAGGAAGTTTGAAACTGCTATAAATACGTAGAAGATACAGACCCAAGTCCCAGGGCATCTGACCAGAAGGTCCCAGGGGAACTTAATAAAGTATCCAAGTTCTTGTGTCCCACTTTAAAGAGCTGGAACAAAGACACCAGGTTAAAGATAGAGGCTGGGCAGTGTAGCCATGTGCCTTTAATCTCGCCGGCATTAGGGAGGCAGAGGCAGGAGGATCCAAGTTCAAGGCCAGCCTAGTCTACAGAGCTAGTTCCAGGACAGCCAGGGCTGCACAGAGAAACCCTGTCCTGAAAAGGCCAAACCAACCAAAAACAAAGAGAGATAAATGGAAATATAGAGATAGAGACAAGTTCATTGGCAAAGGAAAGTAGCCCCAACAAAGGGGATTAACAGAGAGCCAAGGGAAAAGCAGAAGTCTGTAGATCTGGAAGAGTCTCCAAAAGCCTGAGACAGGAAGCACGTGACTCTATGGGATGCTTACCCAGCACCTGCCATCCTCCAAGTGTATGAAAGGCTTTCCTTAAGCATGCTCTTGGCTACATGGAGCCCAGGTGAAGAACGGCTTCCACCCTTTCTCTACCAACTGGCTTCCTTTATATGCTAAGCTTTACATAGCAGTCCCTGTTTGCCTGTTACAAACAGTTTCCCAGTGAAGGCACTGCTAGGCTTCTCCAGTTCCCTCAGAGGGCCCTCAGAGAAGAATCCTTCTTGCCCGGGTTCTAATGTAACTGCCAGTCTAGGCTCTAAAATGGTTTGGTTTTTGTCACAGCTGATGTGACACCTGCTGTGACTCCTCTCCAGTATCTTGACAGGTTGGAAGTGACACTTTAAAAGGCCAAGGGCAGGTCATTTCTTAATACTGTATAAAAGGGAATCCTCCACTGCACGGAACCTTTTGACTCTGAAGCCCATTTCATCTCTAAGTCCTTTGAACATCACTTCCTCGCTTTAGTCAAAAGCTGTCCCTGGCCCTTCTCGGAAGACAGTGGGTGCTGATGGGAATCACAGATGTGGCCAAAACTCCCCAGTGACAGTCTGGTCAGAAGTTATTTGGCTTCATTCCACTAATGGGTAATACTTGGTTTTGAGAGTTGATTTGGCTTTTTATGAGACACTCGAGGCGAGAGCTGTCATGTTGCAGGTTGATTTCTGTGGAGCCGATGATGAGCTATCGAAAGCTGTGTTTGGGGAGAGAATGTAATATAGAGATGCCATTCTTGAGACAAAAATCTGGGCTCTCTCATTGCTGCCCATGTTGCTATTGCCTCAAATTACATTTTAACGTAACACATAGTACATACACCAACACTTCAACATGTATATGAATGAAAAGCGTGGAAGAAGTCAAAGAGGGCAGAGTCATACAGAATTCAGGCTAGTGTCTAGGTAAAGGAAAACAAACACCGCATTAGCATTACTATTTTAGGGGCTAATGCTTTGCTGGTTAACTGATATGCTGGACTTGAAGGCAGCTCTCCTCTGTTTTGAAGCGTGTAATGTTTGTCTTCGCTCCTCCAATGCAGGAGGAGGATATTCAAATATCCAAAACGATGGATATTCAATCCACACACTTGTGAAATCCAAACTTCTTTTTTAAGGGAATTAACAGGCAGTAATTTTAACCTGAAGGGTTGAAAACAGAAATCTAAGAGAGCCCTACTAATGAAGAGACCCGACCATTTCCTGCTGAAGAAATTGGTCCAAATAATTTGCAGATGTGACAGGCAGATGCCATGAAAAGACATGGATAAGCATTGCAGTGCCACCTAGGGCTCTACTGATGTCACCAAGGGCAAAATCTTCACTTCTGACAACTGTAAGATTTCACATAACTGCCCTGCAAGGAACACAGTCCAACCTTCCATATGGAAGGATTCCCCAGGGTCACCAGGCATGTCCTCTACACACAGACCTTTATTTAAGGTTCATATTTTGTAAGTCTCTAAAGAAAGAATCCAAGGCTAAAGGTAGTAGGCTCACACTCTTATTTTGATAGAGGAGGGCAGACCACAGCTGTGGCACACCAGAGATGAGACACTGGCAGGAAAATCATTGATAATTTGTTCAGACTGTATAAATCAGTAACAACAGATCACACCCGTCCCTGCTAACTGGAGGAGGCTACGCTGGTAGCTATAGTTGGTTTGGTTGACATCTGTATGTATTTATTTTTTAGTTACTATAAAATACACATAACATAAGCTTTATCATCTTAGCCATGTTTAATGTAAAACTCAATAGCTATAAATACTTCTGCATTGCTATGTAACTGATCCTCAGAACATTTTATCCTGCAAAACTGAAACTCTACACCTATTAAGTAGTGACCCATCTCTCTTCCTCTGCCCTGGACAGCCACCGCTCTGTGACTTGGACTAACATTCTTATCTCATGTATGAGGAATCATCCAGGATTTGTGCTTTGCTTGACTGGCTCATACCACTTAACATACTAAGGTCCATGACTGTTGGAATGTCCCTCCTTTTAAAGCTAAATAATACCCCAATTATATACAGCACAGCCTGTTTAACCACTCCCTTCTTAATGGACCCGTAGCTGTTCCCACCTTTTTCCTATTGTGAATAACGGTTGCTATGACTTTGGGTGTGTATAATAATTATCATATTCAACTGCAACAGGCACAGACTCTCTTTTTGTTGTTGTTGTTCTGTTTTGTTTTGTTTATCTTTGTGATTGGATTTTCTTCACCTGAAAACAAGTATGGTAACAGTATCTACACACCTTAGTGGTAAAATCGTATAAAGAGTTGGAGAAAGGATATCTGTAAAGTTCTGAGCTTGTGCTGGGCCGACAGCAAGCAGCAGTCCTCCTGAATCTCTTCCTGGTAAGAGAACAAGATCTCAGAGAGGATGAAAGTGTTTGTATAAAGTCATGGAGTTCATAAACACGTTCATGTCTTCAGTTTCCTTGTGTACACAGGTACTTAGGACCTGAAATGTCTCCTTTGTCTTCTGTGTTCTGCCAAGATCTGATCCTAAGTATAAGAGACACACATGTTAAACCAGAAACCAAATGACACATCCTGGTAAGAAGCAATCCAGTGTTTACTTCAAATGGAAAAGGAGCACAAAGGCCAGGAGGAATGACAGTATTGAGGGGTCACCTCCATGCCACCGTCTAAGCTCTAGAACATGTGAGGATCTGCTCGAATCCCCCCAGAAAAGATTCTCCCAACATTGACCTAAACCTATCTCTGGTCAGTGGGCAAGAAGGGAGGTTGAAGTGTTCTAGAATCTTAAATAAAGTAGGTTTAGAGAAAAATCTAAGCCTACATCTGACTCCAGGACATGTGCATGGAGAGTCACTAAGTACTCGTGTGGTTAATGATCAATGTGCCTGACAAAATAAACTTGAGGAAGGAAAGGAAGGTTTGGTCCAGTTCATGGTGCAGCCCACATTCAAGGTGTGCCTTCCTTCCTCAATTAGGAGTTATCCAGAAACACCTTCACAGACATAGCCAGGGGTGTCAGAGACACAGCCAGGGGTGTCACAGACAGCCAGGGGTGTCAGAGACACAGCCAGGGGTGTTGCCTAAATTGACAACACCAGATCCTCCCCATCAAGTAGACCATCAAGATTAGCCATGACTCTCTCCTCCAATTTTGGTGGGATTCAAGCAGATACA
This sequence comes from Mus minutoides, assembly GCA_902729485.2. NCBI lineage: Eukaryota > Metazoa > Chordata > Mammalia > Rodentia > Muridae > Mus > Mus minutoides. Next base: position 515,987 of record LR749880.1, on the reverse strand, counting down.
ACCACTGTGAAAATCAATCTGGCAGTTTCTCAAAAAATGGGACATAGTACTACCTGAGGACCCAGCTATACCACTTCTAGGCATATACCCAAAAGATGTTCCAACATATAACAAGGACACATGTTCCACTATGTTCATAGCAGCCTTATTTATAGTAGCCAGAAGCTGGAAAGAACCCAGATGTCCCTCAACAGAGGAATGGATACAGAAAATGTGGCACATTTACACAATGGCTCACTGATAAGAGGACATTAGCCCAAAAGCTCAGAGTACTCAAGATACAATTCACAGACCAAATGAAGTTCAAGAAGGAAGACCAAAGTGTGGATACTTCAGTCCTTCTTAGAAGAAGGAACAAAATACTCCAGGGAGGAGATACAGAGACAATGTGTGGAGCAGAGACTGAAGGAAAGGCCATCCAGAGACTGCCCAACCTGGGGATTCATCCCATATACAGACACCAAGTCCAGACAATATTGTGGATGCCAACAAGTGCTTGCTGACAGGAGCCTGATATAGCTATCTCCTGAGAGGCTCTGTCAGGGCCTGACAAATATAGAGGCAGATGCTTGCAGACAACCATTGGACTGAGAACACAGTCCCCAATGAAGGAGTTAGAGATAGGACTGAAGGAGCTGAAGGGGTTTGCAACCCATAGGAAGAACAACAATATCAACCAACCAGACCCTCCAGGCTTCCCGGGGACTAAACCACCAACCAAGGAGTACACATGGAGGGACCCATGGCTCCAGCTGCATATGTAGCAAAGGATGGCCTTGTCAGGAAAAACTGGAAGGAGAGGCCCTTGGTCCTATGAAGGGTCAATGTTCCAGGGTAGGGGAATGCCAGGGCCAGGAGGCAGGACTGGGGATGGGGTGGGAGAGCATCACCATAGAAGCAGGAGGAGGAAGGATGGGATGGGGGGTTCCAGAGGGATAACTGGGAAAGGGGATAACATTTGAAGTATAAATAAATAAAATATCCAATAAAAAATAAATAATTTTAAAAGAAGATTAGCTGTGACAATGATTAGTGGGATTATGACCACTGAAATTACCAAATGGGATTGAAGAGAGATGTACATCCCTAAAGGGAAGAGGAGGGGTTTCTTCACAGAGACCAGAGGAACACACATAGGCTCTACCTACATTTGTGTACATGTACATAAAGAACACATTTTTCATGAGGTTTCTCTTTTCTCTTCTCTTCTCTTCTCTTCTCTTCTCTTCTCTTCTCTTCTCTTTTCTTTTCTTTTCTTTTCTTTTCTTTTCCACTGACAGGGCAACCAAAACCTAGGAAAGTCTGGAACTGACTATAAGATGAATTCTGTTCCCACACCTTGTTACCCACATCATCAGATACCACATCCTGCAGGCAGATAACGGCAATGGAGTTCAGAAAGCAGGGATGGGCGAGTACATTACTTTTCTCCGTTCTTTTCTTATTTATGACCAGAGATGACAAAATGGGTGTCCAATCCTAGCTAAGCAGCATGCAGGGTCAGGCACTTGTGAGTATAAATATTAATTGGGGGGCGGGGAGGGAGGGCTATCGTGCCTGGAAATGTATCAATCTTATGTCTCTGAAGATCCACAGCCAAGTCTCTTTCTGTGTGTTGGGTTTAAGTTTTCTGATGTCTTCTCTTGAACAAGCAGGTACCTCCTTGGGAGTACGGAGAGGTCTCTTCCAGTGTCTGTTCCAGAACATGTTTGTTCCTTACACCAACCGACCTATACAACTGCCTTTTAACTGCTATACAAAAGCAGGCAGAAAGAATTTGCATTTTAAGTTCTGGAGAGCGCTCTTCTAGTTACTGAGTACCATAGAATGCTAGGGGATGTTCCTATCTTAGACGTGAAACCAAGCACCATGAGCCAGGGTACTAGCTGTGAAGCCAACAGTGGATTGTGGTTGGTAGTGAGAATTCACCTGCCTTGCTCCACTGAGCCACATTTCCCAATCCCTCGAGCAGCTGCTGTAAGCTGCAACTCCGAGGAATTAATTACTCTCTGCAAACCCAAACTGCCCTTTCCCTCTCTTCTCTTCAAGAACCCGCCCCACTCCTCACATGCACCTCCTCACAAGCAACTCACCAGATCCACGCAGTTCTACTCCCGAAAAGGAATTCTTTCAACTGAGGAGAGCATCAGTTTCTTTTCACAGTCCTGGGCCTAATATCTGACAAGAAGCAAGTTCATGAAAGACAAGGTTAGAGTTTAAGAGAGAATACGACCTATCCTGGTCGGGGAAGGAATGGTGTCTGGAGAAGGCCTCAGCAGGTCACCCTCCCTCTGCAACGGGAAGTAGAGAGAGTACAGGAAGTTAGGGCTGGGCTATCAAACTTCCAGGCCCTCTTTACCGAAACTCCTCCTCCTAAAGGTTCTACAACCTTCCAAAACAGGAACTCCTACTGGTGATCAAGTGTTCAAACACCAGAGCCCACAGGAGAGTCAATTTTCAAGCCCATGACACTTGGCCAGCATTTGGAGACAAAGATTTTTGATAGATAATTTTGAAATCCTCTTTCTGTTTCCTATTGGCTACATCATTGAAATTGAAGGTTGTGGGCCTTACAGGCCTATAAATTTCTAAACTGATTTAGTCCTTCACTTCTCAAAGTATCACCTTTTAGCTCCTCTTCCTCTGTGGTTTCCTTCTACTTAGCGCCTGGTGACTCCTCTGTGTATAGCTAACCCTCCTATTCATGAGTTTGATCCCAGAGCCCCTTCAGATTTTCCCACACCCCAGGGGCTCAGAGACATTATTAAATTGGCACGGTATTTGAATCTTCCCTCTGTAATCCTCCTATATATTTAAAATCATCTTTAGATGACTTTTAGTATGTTAGATGACTATTTGTCACCCAAATAGGTGACGTATTGTATTGGGTGAGGAATGGGGACAAGAAAAAGTCTGTATACGTTCAGTACTGTTAGGCTGGAACCCCTGCTCATCCCCTACACAGGCTGAGAAACCCCATCTGCCCTCCTTCCCCCTCCTACCCTGCTCACACACAGAAAACTCCCCTTCCGGCTTGGAAAAAAACTCCTAGCTAACCTGTCATTACTCTTAGACTCCGCATTTCCAGCAATCCACCCAAGAGTGCCCACAGAGGGGCTCAGTTTTTTATTATGTATGGACATAGTCCCAACTCCTAGCTGACACCTCATCTCACCCTGGCGCCCAAGACCCATAAAACCCCTTCGCTGCTTTAGCCTGGATTCTTCATGCCATTGACCTCCACCTGTGAGATTGGTGAACCCACCCAAAAGCTGCCTCCTAATGAGCCTATGTTTGTCTACTTAAAAAATGTATTTTATTTACTTATTTTGTGTATGTGTGTACACTGTAGCTGTCTTCAGAAACATCAGAAGAGGGCATCAGGTCCCATTACGGATGGTTGTGAGCCACCATGTGGTTTCTGGGAATTGAAGTCAGGACCTTTGCAAGAGTCAGTGCTCTTAACCTCTGAGCCATCTCTCCAGCCCCTTTTATCTATTGTTAATCAGGTCTAATCTAGCCTATATCTGCATCACTAAGGGAGAGAAAACTCCTAGCAAATACAAATGCAAGGAAAAGCATTTTTTATTGGTGCATGGCTGAATTCATGGATGCTGAACCTGAAGATATGGGAGGCTGGCTCTTTTTTTTCAATGTTTTTCTCTGTATCACATGTTTAAAATGCGCTCTCTCTCTCTTTCTCTCTCTCTCTCTCTCTCTCTTTCCCTCCCTTCTTCCTTTCCTCCCTCCCCCCCCCAGCACTATATATATTTGCCTCTCTTTGAACAAATATTTGTCTATTATTAAACATCTACTTTAGTCTAAGAATTAGGATAGGTATAAAAAAATAGTAATGAAAATCTTTGTCGTTTAAGAAAACAAGGTCCTTCTATAGAGTTTTATGTCTGTCCTTTAACTATAAGACAGACTTTCCTAGCTTTTAATCATGTTTCTCATTCATAACTGAAAGAAGAAAAAATTGTGTGTCAAGTTCCTTATCATAAAGACAACAACAAAAATTCAACTGCACAAGTTATAGTCCATGCCTTTACACAACACACAACTGATTTTATGAGTTTTGATTTATAAGGCCAGTTTGTGTTTGCATTCCTCTGTTTTTTTTAGGCATAATAAAAATTCTAGGAATAGAGTTCAGGTGCCTTAGAGACACCTTGGCTTCTCTAGCTCACCGACAAGCACCGCTACATCATTGACAAATATTCAGACACCAGGTGGACTTTTGCACAGTGAATTGGATAAAATCAAATGTACTTCAAACTTGACCCTGCCCTTAGAATGACCTGGGGGAAATTCATTCCATGCTAAGCATCTACTGCTCCACAATTCCCAGGTTCTAACTCAGTGAGTCTGGGATAGGGCCTGAGGCTAAACATATCCGACAGTCTCCACTGTGCCCAGCCCTAGAGTGAAGAAGCAGGAGAATCAAGAGTTCCAGATCATTCTAAGCTACATAGCTGGGTTGAGGCTATCTGGAGTTACATGAGAACCTGTTTCAAAAGGAAAGAAAGGAAGAAAAGAAGGAAGGAAGAGAGGGAAGGATGGAGGGAAAGAGGAAGGAAGAGCAAAGAAAGAAAGAAAAGCTTACTACATTTACTGACTCTTACTCATATATTTTTCTATGAATGAAGAAACCATTGAAGATGTATTTTATCTTAGAACAGTCTTAACATGGGCCCAAAAGTCAGGAGGGTGTTACATGTTACCTGGAGCTTGTACCTTCTCTCCAACTAGGCTGGGAAGGTTTGAGGGTAACTCTGATGACATTTGCTTTTCTAAGCAAAGGAGCAAATCACAAACAGGTCTCACATTATTAAATATTGACTTGAATGGCGTCCTGTTCCCACTATTATTAAAATTTTAAGATGTCTCATCTCTAACCTCCCCTATTGTGCCTCTGGCTGACATCATATTTGTTTGAGCTTGGGATTTACCAAGATCAGGATTTTAAAAAGAAAGAAAAGAAAGCAGGCTCTTAAAAGCCAGAGTTTCTTTAAAGCCAGGCTGTGGACAGGCCAGCTGTGTGGGCGAATCGGTAGATGTGTACATACCTGTAAAGGGCGCAGTGTGGGAGGGAGCGCCAAGGGCCCTGCTGCCGCTAAACTTACTGAGCAAACAAACTCTTGAGGCAGAATGATCCCAGGAGCAGGTGCGAGCACAGGTGGGCTGTGGCACAAGGAAAGTAGAAAAAGAAGTTCCAATCTATTTAGATCTCCAAGATAACTCTTTAATTTCCAGCCCACTGTGGTGATAGCAAAACCTTGGTTTCAGTATTTCTGGGTGTTAAAATATTCTCCATTTGGACACTCAGTTCTGGGAGTTCTTCACTTTTGAATATCATGCTCTCCTTATCTATTCCACAGATTTAACCTTTGGATTCTGGGGCAGTAGCCCGAGAAACATTTCATCTCAGCTCAAGCGCTTGAGTGGTTGTTTGACAGTTGGACTTGGGAGAACTGGCAAGTCCCTGACCAGACTGAAAAGGACAACAGTTTTGATGTCACAGCTCAACAAGGAGGCAGGATTTCCAGCTTGCATCTCGTAGTTCCCCCAAATGTGAGAGAGGAGCGGTTCACTTTTCCATCCATCATCTTTGATCTTCCAAAGAACCTTGGCTTTTGTGGGACATAAACAGAGAACTCAGAGAAAACAGAGTGAACCCAGAAGGCGATTCCTTCTTCCACAATGGAGCTAACCCAGATAAGGTGGGTCACAGCCTCACACCGGCTGTCTTCAGCCCCACTGAATCTAGCGGGATATTGTCTACACTGCAGCTCACAGGGAGTGACCCTGAGAGGAATAATGAAGGGAAAGAGATGATGCTAACCCCAGATGAAGCATCAGGCTGCCTGAGGACTCCTGATGGTCTATCTATGTGTTGATGAAGCTGAGTCTGCCTTTCTGTGACTATGTATCACCACAGAGCTGAATTGTCAATTCAGCTGGATAGAGAGACAGTTACAAGGTTGGTTAGGTACAATTCTGGATGTGTCTGTAGACCTTTCCAGAGAAAACTGGCCTGTATATCAGTGAGCCGCCTTGAATATGGGTGGCACTATGTGATAGGCTAGAGGCTGGGACAGAACAAATAAAAGGGTAATTTTTACCTGCACAAACCTTCTTAAGTGGGAACAATGTCACTGCTGCTGTTGCCTGCTGACAGCAAACACAAGGTTAATTTTAAAAAAATAATAGTTTTTCTCGTGTATTTTCATATCACACACTCACTTGGGTTAGGCTCTCTCAACTTCCTCATGTCCCTGCTGCCACTGACTTGTCAATTTCCAGCTTTGGCGTGTGGCTTCAGACCGGCAGCTCTCCCAACTTCCAGAATTTTTGCTTGGGTCCAAGCTGAGCTTGCATCTTTGCTCCCGCTTGCTTGAGTTTCCAGCTTCTTGAAATGAGCGACTACTTATTCCCCTGCTCTTCAGCCTGTCGGCATGAGTTATAAGAATACTCAGCTCTCTCTCTGTCTCTCTCTTTCTCTAACACTTGTATGCATACATACATACTCCTATACTCACACACACAGCAATTGCCATGTGATTTCACTGAAATCCAGGTCTGCCTTCCCAGTCAGCATACGAAATGACAGCGGGAAATACTTCTGATATTTTATTCCTCTTCCCATATAAATGCTGTGCCAGGATTTGTAACTCTTTCACTCCCTTTCACTGTGATATAAAAGCTACAGAGTGGAGTGCAGTGAGACTAGAACTCACTGAAGAGTGGCAGAGATGGTCTAGAAGACGGCAGATCCGAAAACTCAGGCTTGGGGAAAGAGCGTAGGAGAAAGATTGACAACCCAGATCCAGGGAGACAATGGTAAAGGGGTGTGAGAGACTGGAGACCCGTCCGTCCACAGCACACGGGGTGCAGAGAGAGTCCAAAAGCTAACACGGAGCCACAGGAAGTCAGTCAGAGCCACAGGAAGTCAGTCAGGTCCCTAGAGCATATCCAAAGAGAGACAACCCAATGGACCCAAATCAGCCAGTTACTTCTTCCCTAAGTTGCTTTCCATATGGTTATTTTATTATCACTACAGAAAAATAGCAAGTATAACAGGCATGCCCCACCACCATCCCTGGCTTAGAACAAACACAAGGACCAAAGACACCCATAAACGATAACTTCAAACGTGGTTACCTCCAGCATAAACACTGAGTGCCACATTTAAGAGTCACATAAATAACACCCTCACTACCAACATCCCGACTCTTAGATGGGCGGCAGGATCCTGGACACTTGTTAAATCATTACAGTTCAGTTAAGAGGCCGGAAGGATGGCTCAGTGGTTAGAATGTTTGCTGTTCCCCCAGAGGAGCAGAGTTTGGTTTCCAACATCCACAGGCTGGAAACTGCGTTTCCAGCTCCAAGGGGATCTGATTCCCTCTCCTAACTTCTGTGGGAATCCTCACCCACACGGTGTGCGCATGCTCAGAGAAGCTGAGCAGCCTTCAGGAATTGTATGTGGTCATCTCTGTGGGTGTGCGGGGATGGTGTCAGAGAGAAATGCGGTGGGAAAAATAGACCCAGGGCCAATTACAAATTGCCAAATGGTATGTAAGAAATGAGGACGTCGGTGCAGTCAGTGGAAAATCACGAACAGTTTTTAAACAAGGAAGTGATGTTTTAAACAATACAGATTATGAAACAGCACGGGGGGGGGGGGGCATCATAAAAAGAAACTGGGAGGCAGTCTGCTCATCGGAAAGCGGCGGAAGGGCCAGACAGGCAAGGCAGCTCTGAGAGCTGTACACCTAATCTCAGCACAAGGAGGCCAAGGCAGGATTGTGAGATGGGGCCAAGCTACACAGGTAGACCCTTTCTCTAAAAACGAAGAAAAGAAGGGGAGCAGGAAAGAGACAGAGACAGATAGTGACAGAGAGCGAGAGAGCGAGAGCAAGAGAGCGAGAGAGACAGAGACAGAGAAGTGGAGGTCTCGTTGTATAACATGGTGGTGACGATGACTGGAGGACCCGGAGGTAGTTTTGCAGGAAGTAACTGTACTGTTGAGGAAGAAAATGACGGTCTGCTTCTTTTTTAATCCAGTGTGATCAAAGCTAAGGTATTGAGTTAGAGGAGAGCAGGGGATAAGAGGAGACTGCGGTACAGGCGAGAAGTCTGGGGTAAGATAAAGGCCCCAGATGTTTCCAGTAAGTGGGGAGAACTCAAGAGCAGACAGAAAAGGAGAAACTCCTTTAAGAAAGTGGTCGATGCAGAAAGAATTGTTGAGCGATGGGAGGAAATGGAAAGGGAAGACAGGCTGGCGGTTGGAAGGTCACAGGAGAATCCCTAAGACTGTGGAACCAATGGCTTATGGAGTGACATGGTGGCTTCCTCCTCCTCCTCCTCCTCCTCCTTCTCCTCCTCCCCCTCTTCTTCCTCCTCTTCCTTCTCCTCTTCCCTTTCTCTCCCTCCTCTTTAGAATTCACGTGGTAGAACAGAGCCTAAGGGTGGCAAAGATGGTCAAGACAGAACTGGAAAGAGCTGGTTCCCAAAGGAAGGCTAAGGACGGACACAAAACAAAACAAAACAAAAACTAAGAAAAGGAAAAAAATACTAAAATATACAAAAGTGAATCAAGTTGGGACTCTTAAGAAACCGGCTCGAGTTTCTTCCTCGAATCAGTCATTGTTTTTGTTAGTTTGTGTGTGTGTGTTTGTTGGTTTAATTCTTTCATCTCACATTCAACCTTGAAAACAGAAAGTTTTATTTTTAGGAGGTATATGGCTCCTCGGGAGTCCTCATGAGCAAGATAGGGAGCCTTTTCTGAGATAGGATGAAAGCTGATGTGACTCTGTAGACACAGCTGGGTGTGTCCCAGAGTACTGGATCAGGCACTCAATCCAGAGGATCACTTGTTCCAACTAAACCTGGTAAAAGCAAAGCAAAGCAAAACAAAAACACGGTTTCTGGGTGTTCATCGGGGTATATGGTTTCCACAGTCCTGGGGAGGGAACTTAGGAAGTTTATCCTCAGAGACTCTGGAAAACCAAGCTAACCGTATGGGTCACCTTGCTTGCCTGCCACTTTTAAAGTAGGATGTTCGAATGCTCTTGGTGGTCCAGAGCTTTGCCGGGTCTCCTGAGTGGAAACGATGGCGCCTCCTGGCTTTGCCCTGCCCACATCTCCACTGAATTTACCTGTGAACCTTGCTTTGCCTGCATCCTGGATCTGTTTACCTTCCATCCCTTCCAAAAGCAATTTGGGAAAGAGAGGGTTTCCCCGGCTCACAGTTTGAAGATACAGCCTATCACGGAGGCAGGAGGCCTGACAGCAGGCCTGTGAGGTAGCCGCTCACATTGTATCCACATTCTGGAAGCAGAGAAAGATGAATGCTGGACTCAGGCCGGGCCTCGGCCTCTGGAACCGTGCTCCACAGGTTCAGGCTGGGGCTTCTCTTGTCAGTCAAATCTCTCTGGCAACATTCTCAGAGACATGCCTGAGGTAATCCAAACCCAGCCAAATTGACAATAAGGATGCTCCTTCACTAAATCATCCAGGGTAGAGTTGATGTCTTTTTAATCTGTATATTTCAAGATTTAGCACCATTCTTACTCAAGTAAACTCCTAATAAGAATGGAAACATCAAAAGATGAAGGAACCAGATTGTTTTCTGAGAGAGTCGAGGGAGAAGAAGTTTCAAAATGGTGGAAGGGAACAGCCAGCTGCCTCAGAACTGTAAACACACTCTTGGAGAGAAAGCTACTGTACAAGAGCTGGGTGTTTTATCACCTTGGTTGATGAGCACTGGCTGCAGCCTGGTAACTGACGGAGACCTGGCCCTATATAAAAGAAAGGAGCAAAATGGAGGTCTTCAGAGATCTTTGATAGACACCAAACAAGTCCCCCTCCCCAAGACCTCCTTCTGTCCCAGAAACTAGCGACAGAAAATTCTTGAAGCCAGGGTACCTTCAGCCCCACCTCAGCCTCAGAGCCATTTTTTTTTTCAGTGTCAAAGAACGTGACACATGTGTTATATCTGCTTCCCAGCCACCTGGCACGGGAACAATCAAAAAAAAAAAAAATTCCCTCTGCTGAGCAAAGGCCACAGTCCAAGATTTCAGGTAAGGAAGAGGTCAGAGGCACTATCCTGAGGATGCCAGTTGGCTCTGGGGTCTCAAGTGATGTCTCATTCCCTGGGCCAAGTCTTCTGTTTTGTAACAGCTCAGTCAAGGCTTTTACTGGAGGAGACAGGCATGAAATGAATTTTCCAGAGAAGTTTCCGAATTGGGGGAAAGTTCACAGCTCTGAGGTCTCCGTGGATAATGAAACCGGATGGCAAGCTTCTGGTTTTTTGTTTTTTGGGTTCTTTTGTTTTTTGTTTTTTGTTTTTTGTTTTTTTTTCCCCAGAAACAGTTTTCCAGTCTCTAAACCCCAAATCTAACACTTGAGCTGGACTTTGCAGTCCTGGTGCATCTTTGCTCTCTAACCCCGTGTGACAAGTACTTCCAAACTGCCCAGGTGGATGCTTCTAGCCCCCATTCTGAACCAGAATGTCCTTCAAGGCTCTCGGCTGGCTGCCTCTGCTCCTTCACTTGGTCCTGTGTCCTCCCAGTGAACTAGGCTTGCTCTTAAAATGTTCTAGTGCCGTTTGTGGATCAACATGTCCAAAGAAGAAAAATTCAGAATACATGGTTTATCAGTACCACTGTTTTCTCAATTATGCCACTCAAGAAAATGGTCCACTAGACACAGGCAAGGTACTTAAGCAAATTGCCTTTCCCTCATCCTTTTTGCCTTTGCTTCTTTTTCTCCAGTCAAACAATATTTACATTGGATTATTAATTTTGATCAGCAATGTTTACATTTAGCCGTGTGTGTGTGTGTGTGTGTGTGTGTGTGTGTGTGTGTGTGTGTGTATGCGTATGTTTGTGACGGAGTGGTCTCACTGTATATATAGCCCATTATAGTCTGGAACTCACTATGTAAACAAGGTTGTCTTGACTTTATGGCAATCCTCCTGCCTCAGCCTCTTCAGTGCTGAGATTATACTCATGAGCCACCACACCTGGTGTTCACTTATCTTTTTCTAAGATATTTTAGGAGTATTTACTTACCTTCTTAAAGACTGTAACTGAGCTGTCTTAACCTGACAGCCTTTGCAGACATGATCTCAAGTTAGAATTTACGACTACTGAGTGGTATGCTGGAAGCTCCACACCTGCTAGCTGAGACTTTTGTTTTATATTTTCCTTTGAATGATACCAAAGCTATTTTAATCACATACTGTGCCACAGAATGATTTAGCATCCATTTGAGATTGTGAGCTCAGAGCATTGCCTCACTGTTTTATAGATACAATTTCATACCCCAGGGCTTTGTAGCAATGAATTTTATATCAACATCTTTACTTTGTAATTCTTGAGAATAAGGTTAGCATGACATAGTCTTGGAATTGATGTGTTTGAAATAAAATGCTAATTTCGTAGCATTTCTAGAATTTCAACAATTGAAAATTACATCTAAGTGGTAACACCCATGGTTATGACTAAATTCTAAGTTTGGATAAGGTAAAACTCAAAGCCAGGAAAACAGAAAAGGTTTAAGGATGTGTGCTTAGGGAAAGGTTGAAGGCTTATGCCTGAACCATATCTTTCATGTTTGCCACCAGTAAGGAACAGCGTGCTTTTGGAGGGAGAGGGGAGCAAGTTGGATTTTTTGTTGTTGTTTGTTTGTTTTGAGACAGGGTTTCTTTGTGTACCTTTGACTATCCTGGAACTCCCTCGGTAGACAAGGCTAGCCTCGAACTCAAAGAGATCCACCTGCTTCTGCCTTCCAAGTGCTAGGATTAAAGGAGTGCACCGACACCGTTACCCTGAGAGACAGCATTCTTGAATGCTAAAGATTAAAAGCAAACATCTCTGGCCAATATCTCAGACTCTCCCTTCTTTGAATTGTTAAGTTAGAACTGAAACCTGCTCCTCCCTGTAATAGACACTTCCCCCAGAAATAGAATGTCTATAATGAAGGGATACACGTGGCTTTATGATCCTTGGAAGTGACTGATTCCTTTGAGTGTTTATTGACTATCTACACGGGCAGGATCTGTTTGGGGTAGGTGAGAGCCATGGAGGTGTTAACACAACCTCAAGCCTCTGCTCTCCTGGAGCTCATGGGTGCTGCAGGCAATGAATCTCCTGGCAAAAGAAAGCAAAATCCACCTGCAGCTGTAACCTAAGTGGAACCCAAGTCAAGTGGGAGCAGGAGGCAAGAGCAGAGGCTTCTCTGAAGCAAGCGTTATCTGGAAAGCCTGTTCTAAGAAACAGGCACTGAGTCAGAATTAAAACCAGAATTAGGAATCTATGAGGCAAAGGAACAAAGAAAAATACATGTAAGGACCCCTAGGTGTGAATTGCATGGCACACCAGAGGAGCAGAAAGACCGGAGTATAGGACTAGATGGGAAAAGAGATGAGGAGAGATGGCATTGGGACCAACTCAACAAGTGGCTGGCAAATTGCTGGAAAGTTGATCCAAAGTGCCTTTGGGAAGGAAACACCTGGGTGGTCCTAAGCATTAGCATGCCGCGGTGGGATCTGTACCCCTCGCACATCTCTATGGCTGCTGTGTGGAAATGATCTGAGGGGCAAGCAGAAGCAGGGAGGCATGTGGAGGCCACTGCTGTCATTCAAGGAGGGGGTGCTGGTGGTTCCAGAGAGTGAGTACAGGGGTGCAGAGATGAGGCAAGTCGGATGACAGTGAAGCAGGGGCCACCAGACTCACTGTAGATTAGAAAGGATCAGAGTGTGAGGACCAGGTTGTTACTTCAGTTGGGGACAGTTAGGGGAGGAACATGTCGGCGCAAAGGAGAAAATCAATTTGTATCTCAGGTATTGTTTAGACATCCAAATGGAGATGTTGAAGGAAAAAACCTTTGTCAACTCCAGACAAACATTTAGGAAAGCGGTCAGCGTTGAAAAGGAGTCCCTTGCATACTAATGACTCCTCTCACTGAGGACCTAATTCCTTTCGCCATGGACATTGTAGGTACAGAGAACCGGCCCTGGGGAACTCCAACAAACTAAAGCTGAAAAGGAAGTTCCAGCGAGACGGAGATAAAAAGTGGACAAAGGATAAATAAAGACCACAGAAGGGCTGTTTCAGTGAAGAAAGCGATCCGCTGAGTGAAAGGGACTCAGTCAGGGCTGAGAGGAGGACCTGAGAGAGCACAGTTACATCTGCAGTATGTGACACACAGTGTGGTCCGTGAAAGAGTACACAGACAATGGGGGCTCCCTGGATTATCATGGGGCCAAGAGACGCCAGCCATCTCGTGGTGCCACAGCTGTGATGGTGCCATGCACGGTGACACTAATGTAAACAAATCCACCGAGCTGCACATTGTATCAAAGCATAGTTCATATACTCGCACATCGCTTAGCACTTGGTACTGGTGATAAAAGACTAGGTTGGCGTTTTATAATTTTTACTATGTACTGTTTTATGTATATGTGGTAAATGTATGTGTTCATGTGGGTGTGTGCATGTGTTTGTGTGAGCATGTCCATGCAACTTCTGGTGTGTTTCTGGATTTTCCTCTACCTTATTCTTCGAGACAGGTTATTTCACTGAATCTGCAACTCACAGATTTGGCTAGCTCTGGAGTCTATCTATCCCTGCTTATAAAATCTGTTTGCAATGTAACACTTATCATCACTCTTGATTGCACCTTTAGGTTTTGCCGTGCAATTCACCCCAACCACCTAAGAATATATGAGATAGCTCAACAACAAAATTTTCCACGAAACAAAAGTCTCTCGTGACACATTTCCCAGATAGTACGGCCAATGTTTTGACATGTGGCTCTAACTCAGCAGTTCGCAACCCCTTCCACAGGGGTTGCCTAAGACCACTGGAAAAACACAGATATTTACATTATAATTCATTTTTGGTTGTGAGCCTAGCCATTAATAGCCTAGCCATTTCTCCGGCCCTACATTATGATTCGTAACAGTAGCAAAATTGCAGTTATGAAGGGGAGCAACAAAATTATTTTATGATTGGGGCGTCACCACCACCCGAGGGATTGTCTTAAAAGGTCACAGCATTAAGAAGGCGGAGAACCAGTGCATCTAACTGGGTGTGACAACACAGAAGTTCTCAGGTCTAGATAGGAATATCTTAGAAAAATTGCTGGGGAGTGACACTCTATCATTGCAAGTGAGAAACCAAACACAGACCACAAACGATTCTGGTTAACAGTGTGCTAAAAAGGAGAATGGAGACCTGCAGCAGTGGCTAGAACAGACTGTGGGGGCCCAGGAGGGCTTTGGATTGTTAGTATGTTTTGTTCTCTCTGAAGATGAGAGCCATCAGGAGGCCTGCCAATTATGGAAGTGGGGCCAGGCCTCAGTCACAGAGCATGTATACTTCCCTAAGTAAAAACAGGGACTCAGAGCATAGCTAAAATTCAAGCTTGAAACATTGAAATAGATCATTTGGATTCTGTAATATTTTTTTAAAAAAAAGTGTGAGTCTGAATAAAAATGGTTTAATTTGTTTTCTATAATTTCTGAATCTGTCACGACATGAGAGCCTTTATCTCTCCACTTTCTGCTTCTCCTGCTAATTTTCTGTATCTGCTCTTAAATAGACCAGAATCAACATTGGTAAAGCTTTGCAAAGCTGAATCGAGCTCAGAGGAAGAATCACATTTCCTTTGTCCCAGAATTCCACCTGCCTTGGGAAATGCTTGAATGTAATTGATCTCAAACCAAATGACTCTAAGTTTAGAGGATGATTAACTAAAATCTAATTTAGATGAGTGTTAAATGCATACTGTGTCAGAGATAGACCTGAACAGGTCTGCATGTGTGTTTTTCTAGAATGTCTGGACTCTCTGAATGACAATAAATTCACAAGATGCAAAGGGGTTTGGTTCCATCAACAGCAATTTGCCAGACACTTTCCCTTTCTTTGACCACCCTGGCCCAGGCAAACACAGCTTCTTTGATTTCAAACTAATATTAACTCTCAGCTCCCACATCACACAGAAAAACCTTCTATCTTTATCTATGCATATATGTAGGTTACAGAATGTCTGGGAAGGCTTAAAGAGGCGAGGAGTTTCAAAACGACTTGAGAGGTCAAACCGATCAAAAAGTGCAAATAGAGTTTCTGTTTGATGTAAGAGAAGCCACTTACTGTGGAGAAATTGGTGGGGATTCGGGCTCCTCCTGGGTTACAGGTGCGAGCAGAGCTGCATGGCTGAGTCCAGCAGCAGAGATAAAAAGAGCAAAACTTGGCCTGGACAAAGGAATGATATGTTAGTAGCAGGGACAAGGCACAGCTGAAGCCACTCTACTGGGCAAGTGCTCTACCTGATGGTCCCTTAAGGCACACACTGGGCAATAAGAGCCATTGTCTGGGTACCCACCTCTTTGGAGAGTCCATGTGAGTGAATTATATCTTTGTCTCAGCCTGGTGTGACCAATAATCTCAGGTACAGTTTTCCTGATATGATTTTTATTATGTCCATGTGGCCCTACATGTGGTACCAATTGACCCTGATAAGTTTGTATGTTGGCACCCTTTCTACTCCCAAGAATAAGTCATCACATGGTCAGCACTGGGCAGATGCTGCCACTCGTGTGTACAGAGTTATCTATCCTCGAAACAGTCAAAATCTGCCAGTAAATGCAGTCTCTTGGGGAAGGTGTGGTCTGAAAAACCACCATTTGTCTCAATATGGCAACCAGGACTGGTCTCGGCCTGACTTCAACACTGAGGAAACGGCACACACAGTCAATGAAATGCAAGATTGGTAGAATAACTACTGATTCTTTGTCAAATTAATGTGCCTTTTAAAAATCACAACTCCACTACACAAATGTGAACAACGTTGAGCCTGGAAAGACCTCAGGACCATGAGTGCAATGTATAAAAGGCAATGTATTAGAACTCATACAAAGGTGGAAGGAGAGATCTGTCACCTCAAAATGCCTCTTAGCCTTCACCATGGCATGCGCGCGCGCGCGCACACACACACACACACACACACACACACACACACACACGCAATCATAAATTATTGTATTTTTAATAAAAAGAAAAAAAGAAAATCAGCCAGGGTCATGGGGCCCTGACATGAGAGACACATTTCTATTAAATGCTTTAACTTTGACATTCTGAAGCTTCTTCAGTTTTAAGAGCACATATATATTATTTCATTTTTGGCTTCTAAAAGTTTGTTTTGTTTTGTTTTTCAAAGGCCAGGAAAGTTCTAGCAACATTCACAAACAGTACACCTCTGAGAGTAGCTTCACATCCTATTATTTCTTGGGATATATGGTGTTCTACTTACAATGGCTGTGTGCTGAGATATTCCAAAGCATAAAATAGCCATGTAGTAAGCCTACAGGTTGGACAGCAGTGGACAGCAGGGGCAGGAGGTCGCTGCACTATAATATCTGGGGTGTTGGTTTGTCTCCAGGTTGGTGCTTATTATTGGTGAGAATTTAGCTGGCTTATTGGCTCGAATGGCCACAAATGAGCTGAGCTTGTAGCCTGAGTTCCCAAAGTGATGACACTGGGAAAGAGATGGGAAGAGGAGAAGGGAAGAGAGAACGAACCAGGCTCTGTATCCTTCTGTATGGTTGTCCCAGAAATCACTCAGTTATGTTTCTGGGGAATTCTGTTCAGCAGCAGCAAGTCATAAATCACTGCCTAGGTGAGTAAGGGGGGGGGGGGCGCCTCCTCCTCTCCTTAGTATACCATCAACACAACATTGTAAGGAAACCTAGTGAGTGGAAAGAATTGTCTCTTGCCTATTTGCCAAGTATGACTTGCCAAACAGCCATGTTCTGTGTCACCTAGAGTATTTCCATATGAGGAAGTTTCCACGAGTCTGCTATTATAGAAGATTTGAACAGACGTTTCCAACGTGAGGTTACATTGCTTCAGGAAGACCTAGAAGCAGATATAAAGGGGGTCTGGTTTTGCAGTTGTAAAAAGTGTGTGTGTGTGTGTGTGTGTGTGTGTACATATATATTATGTATATGCATGTCAGTGTGTTTATTTTCTTATTTTTGGTCTTTGCTATCTATGGTTTGTATATATGTCTCCCAAGAACATAGCTTTTAAAAGCTTGGTTCCAAGCCACTGGGTGATGGTAGGACCTGCAAGAGGTAGGGCCTAGTGGGAAGAAGCGAGACCACTAAGGTTGTGATCTTGATGAGATTGCTGTGATACAAGTCTGTTCTTCCCTTTTCATTTCATGGCACCATGAGACACACAGTTTTCTTCTCACATATTCACTCCATGATGTACTGTCTACCAGAGACAATGGCACCAAGGAGACAGAAACCTTGAGTCAAAAATACCTTTTCCTTATTAAAATAATTGTGGTGGGTATTTTGTTATAGTACCAGAAAAACCCAATAAACGTGATTCAAAAGTCTCAAAATTATATTTTATTATGTAGAGCTGTTTACTTAATATAAATGTGCAGCATTTTAAGCTTATTTTCCTTGGATATTTCTTAGTATCGAGGTAATCTAAGCAGCAAATAGCAACTCCTGAAAAATTAAAAAGTCACTGGGAAATCGAGAAATAATAAAGAGTCTAAGCTTACTGGAAAATGATGTAAGCTAAATTTGCAACCTCAAAGAGGTTCGAGTCCTAATGTTCAGTTTCACGATGAGGCATCAGTCTCTGAAATGAGGGCATTGCAGTTGCCATTAGCTAGGCTAAGACAACATGGGACCACTGTGTTGGTCGTCATGAATGTGTTAGCGCTTGACTGAAACAGACACCTGGTCAGTGCAGGCTGAGTGTTAAGTTCCTATTAGAAATAAATATCTAGTATGATACTCAATGAATAGTATTTCTGACAATCATGTGAATAGCATTGATCTCGGCTCTTAATGATTCACACTGCTAAGTAGCCTAGACTATACCAGGACAAGTGTAAGAGTCTCTAAGCATTGTGTTTTGTTTTGTTTTATTTTGTTTTGTTTTGTTTTTTGGAGGTGCTAGGAATTAAACACACTAAGCAGGTTCTCTACCATTAGGTTAAATCCCCAGTTATTTATTATTTTTAAATAATTTTTATTCTTGAGAATTTCATATATGTACACAATAAAATGTGATTATAATCCACCCTAGCTAACCCTCCCATTTCCCCAGATTGCCCTCAACACACCCCCTCCCAACTTCATGTCTTTATTTCTTCCTTTTTTTTGATAACCCATTAATCCAGTTATTAGTGTTCATAGGTACATGACTGTGGAGCCATCCACTGGATAATTGGAACCCTACCAGTGGCCAGCATCCTCCAAGAAGAAGGATTCTCTTCCCAGCCGCCATCAGTTGCCAGTAGCTCTCCAGTGGCAGATGGGACCTGGAAATCACCTCCCCTGTCTATACAGATGGCTTGATCTTGTTCTGAGAGTTAATGGGTGAACAACAACAGCCATATCACATCCAGAAGGCACCATTCACACCCCTCCTCCCATCCTTCAGCCCTTACATCCTTTCCCCCTCTTCTTCTGCAACATTCCCTGAGCCATGGCACTGGGTGGGAGGTTGCTAAAGATGTCTGGTTTAGACCTCAGCATGCAGACTCTCCATAGAACGTTGCCGGTCTTGCATCTCTGCACTGACGACCGTCCACTGGGAAAAGGAGCTCCTCTGACAAAGGCTGAGGACTTGGGACTGATCTGATCCCCACCCTGGGTCTGCAGCATCTTTTGTTGGCCACTGTGAAGAAGAGGAGGAGGCAGAAGAGGAGGAGAAGGAAGGAGAGAAGGAGGCAAAAGAGGAGGAGGAGGAGGAGGAGGTGGTGGTAATGGAGGAGGGTGTTGACGAAAATGAGGAGGATGTAGAGGAGAAGTAATTCAATATATTGAAGTTGAACCTCTCAATTCTGCCACTGTTCCTTTTTTCTGGCTTCCTTGCCCTGTGGTGAGAGAGAGAGAGAGAGAGAGAGAGAGAGAGAGAGAGAGAGAGAGAGAGAGAGAATTGTTCTTTTTCTGTTTATGACAGTTAGGAAAGTATGTCTCTACTCATTCTCCCTTTCTCTAGACTAAACATTTCCATTTCCCCTAATGCTTTCATTTTGATCCTCATTTCCAAATTACTTATCATCTCTCTGTACTTTCCCCAAATGCTCTCCAGAATTCCAAAAGTCAAGCCACACATTAAAGAAAATTCTCCTGAAGAGGGCTAGATAATAGAAGATAGATGCAACAGGAGCTTGTCCTGTCTTTCTTTCAAGGCCTGGGAGTCATAAAATCTGAGGAAGTATCTTCCTTTAATTTCTACTGCTTAGGAGCCAGGTAAGATGTCGCTTTTATGTCTCAGTGCCCCAGTATAGAAGAAAATCAATGCAAAGAGTCTCTGCTCCTAGTTTTAAAAAGAAGTATTTGTTTAAGAACTAATTACTTCAATAACTAATTTACAAAGATAACTACTATTTAGCTTGTGTATAATTTCTTGGTTACCGCCTAACTGGGATTTTTCTAGGGAATAAAATGTAAATTAAAACATGCTTTAGAAGTTTATTTAAGGGGCTGGGAAAATGTTTCTTTTTTTTTTTACACTAAGTATTAAGTACCCTGATAAAGCTCAGAGGCTTGGTCACCACAGTTCTAGTTTGTGGTGCTCACAAGCAGGACAATCATGGACAATTCATGTAGACAGGGATCAGTGGTCCCCCATGACACATGTTGGTTAGTGCTTGTGTCACTAAAACCCAAGTCACAGTAGCAAGGTTCACAGCACACAATGTGTCAATGACAGGATCTGCAGAGGTCAATTAAAGAAACTTAAATGTCACCTATTAAGTTAGAAAATGTCATACTTTCCAACCGGGCCGACACAGTGTGAAGGAAGCATCACCTACTTCTAGGACACCAGGGACACCCAAGACGCCTCTCTACAAGTGTGGNAAACCCAAGTCACAGTAGCAAGGTTCACAGCACACAATGTGTCAATGACAGGATCTGCAGAGGTCAATTAAAGAAACTTAAATGTCACCTATTAAGTTAGAAAATGTCATACTTTCCAACCGGGCCGACACAGTGTGAAGGAAGCATCACCTACTTCTAGGACACCAGGGACACCCAAGACGCCTCTCTACAAGTGTGGCTCAGTTAACCATGCTCCTCTCAGAGGCAAAAGCTTGGCCTTATCTCCAAATAAAACAAACGGAAGACAACCACTCAAAGACAAAACTGGAGATTGAGGGCACCCTGGGATGTGATCACAGCAACAGTATACCAAGGGACAGGAAGGCGGCAAGAATGAGTCCCGAGGCTCCCTAAAACTAACAGAGCTGTGCTTTTAAAAGCCTGTCATCTGAAACTAACAGGGGATTGAGAGAGAAAATGAGCCTGGCATCCTGAGGGCCTAGTGCCAACAAAAGCTAAAGGCTACACGTGCTCTGAAACAATAACAGAGCGTAAATCTAAAGCAAAATTAAATCGGGAATACTTAAAGACAACCCATTCTTCTCACTAATTCCGCAGCTGCCCCATGGATATCCCACCTCCCAGAAGGCTTTGGAAGAGAATCAGCAGGTCAGAGATGTAAACATTGAGGGAAAGAGGTGATCTTCTGGTGAGATCTGGGCCCATTAGCCTGAGTTGGTTTAGCATATTTAAATATCATGCTGAAATCACTCTGGAATGTCTGCATGCAGTCATTTTCTCCAGTTAGAAACAAAGTGGGAATAAGAATCTACCCCAGCCTAAAAGCCAGGATGAATAAGGTAGACCAAGAGTCAGAGGGTTCTACAAGAGGCTGTTGAGTCACAGGATAACTAAACTTCCCATTCCTTCCACATGATGAGTTAGACTTCAGGGCTGTGTCTTTCCAGGCCCTCTGGCATCCCACTTAAGAACTGCAGCAGATCGTAAAGCCCTTGAGCTGAGAACAAGGACCCCTGAACCCTAGGACTTAGCACTGACACAAGCCATTAGACTTGACTCTTGTCTCCAATTCTTCAGGAGTGAAACTAAAAACACTATCCATGCCCTTCACTCTCAGTGTTGTTAACCCTTCAACTCCCTAAAATCCAGGAGCACCACCTCCCAGCCTACCTTTCTTTCCTTGACCCCAGCTGAAATTAAGTCCTAACTGGAATGTTCCTTGTTTTGCGTTCTTCAGACTTTTCACTGTGTGTACAAATAAGTATTGGCTGAGGCCTGCAAGCCAGCTTAGATGGTAAGAGTACTTGCCACCGAGACTGAAGAATTAAGCTTGGTCCTCAGAACCCACATGGTGGAAGGAGAGAAATGACTCCCTCAAATTGTCCTCTGACATACCTATGCCATGACACGTGCAGGACCCACCCCAATAAACTAGAACAAAGAAGAGAATCCCCAAACCACTGACTGCCCCTGGCCTCATTAGGTTCCTGACCTCAGCCTCTGTGGAAACATTACCAAGGATGGGGAAAGTAGAAGGCTAACTGGATGGCACGGGTGGACCTGGGCACGAATCCTGACTTGCCAATACTCTATGGAGCATTGTGCCTGCACCCATTACTCTTGGGATAACTGTACCACAGGGAACAATCACAGGTACTACCAGAATTTGAGATGTATGTATGCTTTGCTAATCAAAGTGAATAATCTAATATAAACCTGACAGGTAGTTAGAGGCAAATATCTCTTGATCTCACAGTTTTGATTCTCCCTGATGTTTTTTTTTTTTCTTTCTCCATTCCCTTGGCCATGGCTGTACTGTTGCATCTCATTGACCTCACTGATGGGGGCTACTGCCACACAGGCTTTATATTGTGTTCTGCTCTCCTTACTCTGACAAACAGAACATAGAGCTTCCATAGTAACAATATAGAAGGTCAGGAGACAGAAGCAGAAAGAGTGAAAGCTTAGGGCTAGCTTTTGCAACATGATGAGTTCGGGGCCAGCCTGGACTATACAGTGAGACTCTGCCTCAAAAAAAAAAATAGGAAAGATACTCAGAAGATGACAGTTATTGCCATGGGTCATTCTGAGATGGCCCACCCCAGTGAAATCGTAGCAAGAGCACAAAACTGCACAGGTGCTAGTTGTCAGGATCATTGATCATTCATTGTAGACTGAGCTACAGTGATTTGCAGGCTTAAGGCTTCCAATCCAAGGTTTACAGTGACAATTTTGGAAGTTTGGTTTCTTTGAAAAACACAGAAATGTTATAAAAAATGCATTGTCGTTTTGATCCCAGGTATGGGATACAGGGCTGCTTCAAATTGTCCACAGCAGCTGACTATGATTTGCCTCGTGCTCTAGCAGGAGTGTGATTTTGCCAGCTGCAGATCACGTCTGCAATTGTGGGATGTCTGGAATTCTGGGGATTTTTCAGAAGGTATGTAAATAATAAGGCCCCGAGGGGTGAGGTTGTTGGTAGTTGGTTGTTCGCTGCTTGTCAAGTCGTCCTGTGCAAAGAAAAAACAGCAGCAACAACAAGAAATTTGATATCCTAATGGTGGAGATCAAACTTGCCCTAAGGAGCTCAACACCTCTAATCATCAGGAAGGAGTCTAATGATAAGGTCACCCGATTTCTGACCCCTGACTTTATTCAGTAATCTCTTTCCTTTCTTCTCTATCCTTTTTTCTCGCCTTTCTAATGTTAGAGGGTTGAAAGGGTGGGGGGAAGGTGGAGAAGAGTGGAAGAAAGAAGAACCCATAGAGTAGCCACAGACAAGCTACAAAGGGTGGTACGGGAACTGCCATGAACTGAGCCCTACTCAAGCAAGCCTCACTCAGACTGGGTAGAGAAAGACAGGGTAGGAGGAGAGTATTTGATATGAAGTTGAATTATCACAGACATCAATAAAAACAGTTACAGAGTTGGCTCTGGAGCAGCACAAAGTGTGTGATCAGTGAGAAAGCCTGCTCCAGAATCCTCTGAGGGACATCAGTTCCCCTTTATCCCTCATTGGAGAATCCTGCCTGGAATTCCAACTGCTGATTAGGTCTCTAGGAGAGAAACCTTCTCTCCAGATGGTAATGATTATACCACAGGCACCATCAGGAGGCAGGGGACTGGGGATGCTGGCGTGGGTATCACCCTATATTCTATTTAATCCCTTTGTTCGTAAATCACTGCACAAAGAGGAGAGATGGTCCTTCCTGGGGCTGCACACACAACAGGCAACTTGCCTACTTTTAAAAACAGTTCTTACATTCTTTGAGTCTGATGTCACGTCTTTAGGCCTTGATCAGCATTTGCATGTGGTCTAGCTTACTTCCCCCAGCTACTCCCCCTAATTGCAACCAGAGAACAGATACCTCTAGTGAAGGCCACCCCGTTTAGCCTTTCTTCTCCTAGAGAAGCCAGAGCTTGTGATATACCAAGCAGCCAGGGGAAAGGTAGCAACTGTGTACTCCTCTGCCGAAAGCAGTCCTCTCATACTATCAGACTCTGAGAGGGTCACACGGGTAAGCTTGATGAAGTGACAGAGGCATGTCCCACTCGTATTAAGTCACAGGGAAGCAGAGTCTGGCTGGAGGATTTAAGTGAAAGGGAAAGAAGTGAAAAGAGGGGTCAGGCAAGGAAGGACTGACAAGGGCTTCCTTGGTAAACAAACGGCCTGTTTCCAGGTGGTCAGCGTCCGAATCAGTTCATGAACCTGCTCCATTATTACAAAAATGGAATAATTTTGCAAGGGCCATTGCAAAACTCACAGGAAATGAGCATCACTCAGGTTGCTAAATGGAAGTCTGGGTGGAAAAGACCAAATTGACCCGCCTCTGAGGACATTCTAATGTTGACAGGTTCGAAGAGACAGGTAGGAGACATACCGCTTGGATGCAGAAAGGTGCAAAAGTGTGTGTGTGTGTGTGTGTGTGTGTGTGTGTGTGTGTGTGTGTGTATGTGTCTCTGTGTGTGATGTGTACACCTGTTCATGCACATATCAAGACCAGAGGCTGGCATCAGGAGTCTTCCTCTGTTATCTCCACCTTATTCTGCGAGATAGAGTTTCTCAATGATTTCCCTAGATCTTACCAACTTTCTGGGCAAGCTGACCACCGAGCCCTGAGAATTTTCCTGTCTTGCCTGCCAGCACTGCTTGCCAACATTACACGTCATGCCAGCGTTTCCAGCTTTTATGTGAGTACTATAGATCTTAACTCAGGTCCTCAAACCCTTTCCTTACTGAGACATCCTCCAGTCCCTGGTAGGTACAGGATAGGTTCAGTCTCCTCTCCTCTGATCTCAGAGAACTGTCCTCATCTATGAGCTGACATTACTAGACAACCCCTTCCAGTGACTCCATCCCTTACAAACAGGCCAATTTGAAAGTCCAAATACTGATTCAATCCCCATCTATAATAACTTACTGCCAAAGAAGGTAGTCACTGAGTCTTCTACCTATGAAACCAGGTACCTTGCTTCTCTGTGCCCACTATAGAGTTGCATAGCCAGGGGGAAGGGAGAGCCCCACATGTTAGCTCACTGTGGGGCTTTAGCTTCCTGAGGGGCAAATGACTTACGGGAAAGGAAGCATTCCTTGGCACAAGTACAGACGCTGGCCACAGAACATCGCCTTTTCATTTTTTTTAAGAATCCGGGAGGTGTGAATGGCCATTAGTACCACAGAATGCCTGCTTAGCATCTCACAGGCTTGCCAACTAACGTTAAACATGAGGCCATAGAAACCAGCCTAGGAACAGGGCATATAGAAATGCTTCGTTACCTCGGTCTTCTTGTACTGACGAGCCGCAGGGATCAGGGGACAGAAGAGAAGCCACGTGACAAGTGTTATGGCCCACCTGAGTGACCTGAGAATCCCAATGTTTTTGTCAGAGCTTTGGAGACCCAGCCAACAAGCCCCTAAATAGTATGAGGACTTATTACCCCTCCCACTTTACAACCACAAGTCAGTTTGTGGACCAAGACATCTCAGGAGCATCTCAGAGCAGAATATCTTTGGGATTTTGAGAAGTAACTGGGAGGTTTTCAAGATATCCGGAGACTCTCATAGCCCAAAATTTGTAGTGAAGCCTCAGCAGACAGCCTTTGCTATATAACCAGTGAGTCACAGAGAAGAATTGTCTACCTTATGTAAGTTGTGAGTGTGACAAAATGAATGTGAAGCAGTGCCATGGTAAACTGAAAATCAGCACTGTCATACACACACATGCACACACACCCCACACACAACACGTATACACAACACACAACACACACACATACACCACACACACATGTAGCACACATATCACACATACCACACACATCACACACACATACAGCACACACACATACACACACATACAGCACACAACCACACACACATATATACAAATACACACAGAGATACCACACACACAAAATTAGGACCTGAGTCCACAGATTCACCTTACCTCTGTTTTTACATATGGGTTTTTGTTGTTGTTGTTGTTGTTGTTAATGAAGTCTAGAGAAGATATGCTTTGATATGATCAGTTCTTCATTAGTTTGCCTAGTGGCTCATGAGAAAAAGTGGTAGGTGTTCTCAGGTAGGAGTTGAGTCAAAATTTAAGGATTACCAAAAAAAAAAAAAAAAANAAACCCAAGTCACAGTAGCAAGGTTCACAGCACACAATGTGTCAATGACAGGATCTGCAGAGGTCAATTAAAGAAACTTAAATGTCACCTATTAAGTTAGAAAATGTCATACTTTCCAACCGGGCCGACACAGTGTGAAGGAAGCATCACCTACTTCTAGGACACCAGGGACACCCAAGACGCCTCTCTACAAGTGTGGATCAGTTAACCATGCTCCTCTCAGAGGCAAAAGCTTGGCCTTATCTCCAAATAAAACAAACGGAAGACAACCACTCAAAGACAAAACTGGAGATTGAGGGCACCCTGGGATGTGATCACAGCAACAGTATACCAAGGGACAGGAAGGCGGCAAGAATGAGTCCCGAGGCTCCCTAAAACTAACAGAGCTGTGCTTTTAAAAGCCTGTCATCTGAAACTAACAGGGGATTGAGAGAGAAAATGAGCCTGGCATCCTGAGGGCCTAGTGCCAACAAAAGCTAAAGGCTACACGTGCTCTGAAACAATAACAGAGCGTAAATCTAAAGCAAAATTAAATCGGGAATACTTAAAGACAACCCATTCTTCTCACTAATTCCGCAGCTGCCCCATGGATATCCCACCTCCCAGAAGGCTTTGGAAGAGAATCAGCAGGTCAGAGATGTAAACATTGAGGGAAAGAGGTGATCTTCTGGTGAGATCTGGGCCCATTAGCCTGAGTTGGTTTAGCATATTTAAATATCATGCTGAAATCACTCTGGAATGTCTGCACGCAGTCATTTTCTCCAGTTAGGAACAAAGTGGGAATAAGAATCTACCCCAGCCTAAAAGCCAGGATGAATAAGGTAGACCAAGAGTCAGAGGGTTCTACAAGAGGCTGTTGAGTCACAGGATAACTAAACTTCCCATTCCTTCCACATGATGAGTTAGACTTCAGGGCTGTGTCTTTCCAGGCCCTCTGGCATCCCACTTAAGAACTGCAGCAGATCGTAAAGCCCTTGAGCTGAGAACAAGGACCCCTGAATCCTAGGACTTAGCACTGACACAAGCCATTAGACTTGACTCTTGTCTCCAATTCTTCAGGAGTGAAACTAAAAACACTATCCATGCCCTTCACTCTCAGTGTTGTTAACCCTTCAACTCCCTAAAATCCAGGAGCACCACCTCCCAACCTACCTTTCTTTCCTTGACCCCAGCTGAAATTAAGTCCTAACTGGAATGTTCCTTGTTTTGCGTTCTTCAGACTTTTCACTGTGTGTACAAGTAAGTATTGGCTGAGGCCTGCAAGCCAGCTTAGATGGTAAGAGTACTTGCCACCGAGACTGAAGAATTAAGCTTGGTCCTCAGAACCCACGTGGTGGAAGGAGAGAACTGACTCCCTCAAATCGTCCTCTGATATACCTATGCCATGACACGTGCAGGACCCACCCCAATAAACGTGTACAAAGAAGAGAATCCCCAAACCACTGACTGCCCCTGGCCTCATTAGGTTCCTTACCTCAGCCTCTGTGGAAACATTACCAAGGATAGGGAAAGTGGAAGGCTAACTGGATGGCACGGGTGGACCTGGGCACGAATCCTGACTTGCCAATACTCTATGGAGCACTGTGCCTGCACCCATTACTCTTGGGATAACTGTACCACAGGGAACAATCACAGGTACTACCAGAATTTGAGATGTGTGTATGCTTTGCTAATCAAAGTGAATAATCTAATATAAACCTTATAGGTAGTTAGAGGCAAATATCTCTTGATCTCACAGTTTTGATTCTCCCTGATGTTTTTTTTTTTTTTCTTTCTCCATTCCCTTGGCCATGGCTGTACTGTTGCATCTCATTGACCTCACTGATGGGGGCTACTGCCACACAGGCTTTATATTGTGCTCTGCTCTCCTTACTCTGACAAACAGAACATAGAGCTTCCATAGTAACAATATAGAAGGTCACATATAGCCCTTAGACGCACATGGAGAAAGTACATGGTCAGACAGCATGAGTGGGCCTGTTAGATGTCTCAGTGGGTGAAGGTGCTTGCTCTGCAAGCCTGATTGTCTGACTTTGATCTCTGGAGCCCACACAACAGTAGAAGATGAGAACCCACCTCACAAAGTTATCCTCTGACGTCCACAGACACTCGAGGGCTTACATGTAGCCACACACACACACACAGAGAGAGAGAGAGAGAGAGAGAGAGAGAGAGAGAGAATGATAATAAATAAGTTCATTAAAGCAACAACAAAAAAATAGGTTTTAGCCCCATTCTTCATTGTGACATTGTTTTAGTGGGAAACTGTTCCCAGGATGATGGGCGGGTGACCTAGAGATGGATCTTCACAGTCATAAGGCATTGCTAGTGTTCTTTTAGAAAAGAGATGAAAATCACAGCTAAGCATGCTCGGGATGGGAGGGTGCACTTAGAGGTAGAAACGACTGAGAACTGAGATTTCAGGAAGCAACATAAAGTAGTCCTTTCTTCATCTAGGGGCATCTTCCAGTGCTAAAAGAGATGACAAAGGGGGCCAATCTTATGCTGTCAAGGGTCCCAAGGTAGGGCTAAGATTGCAGTAAAAACTTTCAGTGTAGACACCCGGTAAAGATGAACTTGGCCTTTAGGGCTTGTCCATTGGGATAATCCCAGTTGTAAAGTGAAGACTGGCATGTGAGAGGTGGAACTCCGTGCATAATAAGATAGAAGCTCCAAAAAGATGTCAAGTCTGAAACCCAGACTAAGGCTCCCTTATGCTGCCTCAGAGTAGATAAAGGATAATTATTGGAACACTCACCGTTCTCACATGTTCTTCTTTAAAAGGGAGATAGTCTGGGATATGGTGGTACATGGCTGTACTCGGCCTTCAGGAGACAGAAGCAGAAAGAGTGAAAGCTTAGGGCTAGCTTTTGCAACATGATGAGTTTGGGGCCAGCCTGGACTATACAGTGAGACTCTGCCTCAAAAAAAAAATAGGAAAGATACTCAGAAGATGACAGTTATTGCCATGGGTCATTCTGAGATAGCCCACCCCAGTGAAATCGTAGCAAGAGCACAAAACTGCACAGGTGCTAGTTGTCAGGATCATTGATCATGAATTGCAGACTGAGCTACACAGTGATTTGCAGGCTTGAGGCTTCCAATCCAAGGTTTACAGTGACAATTTTGGAGGTTTGGTTTCTTTGAAAAACACAGAAATGTTATAAAAATGCATTGTCGTTTTGATCCCAGGTATGGGATACAGGGCTGCTTCAAATTGTCCACAGCAGCTGACTATGATTTGCCTCGTGCTCTAGCAGGAGTGTGATTTTGCCAGCTGCAGATCACGTCTGCAATTGCGGGATGTCTGGAATTCTAGGGATTTTTCAGAAGGTATGTAAATAATAAGGCCCCCAAGATGTGAGGTTGTTGGTGGTTGGTTGTTCTCTGCTTGTCAAGTCGTCCTGTGCAAAGAAAAAACAGCAGCAACAACAAGAAATTTGATATCCTAATGGTGGAGATCAAACTTGCCCCAAGGAGCTCAACACCTCTAATCATCAGGAAGGAGTCTAATGATAAGGTCACCCGATTTCTGACCCCTGACTTTATTCAGTAATCTCTTTCCTTTCTTCTCTATCCTTTTTTCTCGCCTTTCTAATGTTAGAGGGTTGAAAGGGTGGGGGGAAGGTGGAGAAGGGTGGAAGAAAGAAGAACCCATAGAGTAGCCACAGACAAGCTACAAAGGGTGGTACGGGAACTGCCATGAACTGAGCCCTACTCAAGCAAGCCTCACTCAGACTGGGTAGAGAAAGACAGGGTAGGAGGAGAGTATTTGAAATGAAGTTGAATTATCACAGACATCAATAAAAACAGTTACAGAGTTGGCTCTGGAGCAGCACAAAGTGTGTGATCAGTGAGAAAGCCTGCTCCAGAATCCTCTGAGGGACATCAGTTCCCCTTTATCCCTCATTGGAGAATCCTGCCTGGAATTCCAACTGCTGATTAGGTCTCTAGGAGAGAAACCTTCTCTCCAGATGGTAATGATTATACCACAGGCACCATCAGGAGGCAGGGGACTGGGGATGCTGGCGTGGGTATCACCCTATATTCTATTTAATCCCTTTGTTCGTATATCACTGCACAAAGAGGAGAGATGGTCCTTCCTGGGGCTGCACAGACAACAGGCAACTTGCCTACTTTTAAAAACAGTTCTTGCATTCTTTGAGTCTGATGTCACGTCTTTAGGCCTTGATCAGCATTTGCATGTGGTCTAGCTTACTTCCCCCAGCTACTCCCCCTAATTGCAACCAGAGAACAGATACCTCTAGTGAAGACCACCCCGTTTAGCCTTTCTTCTCCTAGAGAAGCCAGAGCTTGTGATATACCAAGCAGCCAGGGGAAAGGTAGCAACTGTGTACTCCTCTGCCGAAACCAGTCCTCTCATACTATCAGACTCTGAGAGGGTCACACGGGTAAGCTTGATGAAGTGACAGAGGCATGTCCCACTCGTATTAAGTCACAGGGAAGCAGAGTCTGGCTGGAGGATTTAAGTGAAAGGGAAAGAAGTGAAAAGAGGGGTCAGGCAAGGAAGGACTGACAAGGGCTTCCTTGGTAAACAAACGGCCTGTTTCCAGGTGGTCAGCGTCCGAATCAGTTCATGAACCCGCTCCATTATTACAAAAATGGAATAATTTTGCAAGGGACATTGCAAAACTCACAGGAAATGAGCATCACTCAGGTTGCTAAATGGAAGTCTGGGTGGAAAAGACCAAGTTGACCCGCCTCTGAGGACATTCTAATGCTGACAGGTTCGAAGCGACCGGTAGGAGACATACCGCTTGGATGCAGAAAGGTGCAAGAGAGAGAGAGAGAGAGAGAGAGAGAGAGAGAGAGAGAGAGAGAGAGAGAGAGGTGTACACCTGTTCATGCACATATCAAGACCAGAGGCTGGCATCAGGAGTCTTCCTCTGTTATCTCCACCTTATTCTGCGAGATAGAGTTTCTCAATGATTTCCCTAGATCTTACCAACTTCCTGGGCAAGCTGACCACCGAGCCCTGAGAATTTTCCTGTCTTGCCTGCCAGCACTGCTTGCCAACATTACACGCCATGCCAACGTTTCCAGCTTTTATGTGAGTACTATAGATCTTAACTCAGGTCCTCAAACCCTTTCCTTACCGAGACATCCTCCAGTCCCTGGTAGGTACAGGATAGGTTCAGTCTCCTCTCCTCTGATCTCAGAGAACTGTCCTCATCTATGAGCTGACATTACTAGACAACCCCTTCCAGTGACTCCATCCCTTACAAACAGGCCAATTTGAAAGTCCAAATACTGATTCAATCCCCATCTATAATAACTTACTGCCAAAGAAGGTAGTCACTGAGTCTTCTACCTACGAAACCAGGTACCTTGCTTCTCTGTGCCCACTATAGAGTTGCATAGCCAGGGGGAAGGGAGAGCCCCACATGTTAGCTCACTGTGGGGCTTTAGCTTCCTGAGGGGCAAATGACTTACGGGAAAGGAAGCATTCCTTGGCACAAGTACAGACTCTGGCCACAGAACATCGCCTTTTCATTTTTTTTAAGAATCCGGGAGGTGTGAATGGCCATTAGTACCACAGAATGCCTGCTTAGCATCTCACAGGCTTGCCAACTAACGTTAAACATGAGGCCATAGAAACCAGCCTAGGAACAGGGCATATAGAAATGCTTCGTTACCTCGGTCTTCTTGTACTGACGAGCCGCAGGGATCAGGGGACAGAAGAGAAGCCACGTGACAAGTGTTATGGCCCACCTGAGTGACCTGAGAATCCCAATGTTTTTGTCAGAGCTTTGGAGACCCAGCCAACAAGCCCCTAAATAGTATGAGGACGTATTACCCCTCCCACTTTACAACCACAAGTCAGTTTGTGGACCAAGACATCTCAGGAGCATCTCAGAGCAGAATATCTTTGGGATTTTGAGAGTAACTGGGAGGTTTTCAAGATATCCGGAGACTCTCATAGCCCAAAATTTGTAGTGAAGCCTCAGCAGACAGCCTTTGCTATATAACCAGTGAGTCACAGAGAAGAATTGTCTACCTTATGTAAGTTGTGAGTGTGACAAAATGAATGTGAAGCAGTGCCATGGTAAACTGAAAATCGGCACTGTCATACACACACATGCACACACACCCCACACACAACATGTATACACAACACACACCACACACACATACACCACACACACATGTAGCACACATATCACACATACCACACACATCACACACACATACAGCACACACACATACAGCACACACACATACCACACACATACACACACATACAGCACACAACCACACACACATATATACAAATACACACAGAGATACCACACACACAAAATTAGGACCTGAGTCCACAGATTCACCTTACCTCTGTTTTTACATATGGGTTTTTGTTGTTGTTGTTGTTGTTGTTAATGAAGTCTAGAGAAGATATGCTTTGATATGATCAGTTCTTCATTAGTTTGCCTAGTGGCTCATGAGAAAAAATGGTAGGTGTTCTCAGGTAGGAGTTGAGTCAAAATTTAAGGATTNGAGGGAGGGAGGGAGGGAGAAAAGAAGGAAGACAAAAACAACAAAACCAGTTCTTCAAAGCTCAATCTGCCCCTAGCCCCTGTCTCCCTTTGATTTATACTCTACCAGGTTGTAAAGCCTCAATCTTGTCTTTGGACACTCAGAGGTTCTGACCACAAGCTGTCTTTATTCTCCAGATCACTGGCCAGCGGAAGCTTGACTTCCCTTGGTCCAGCTCAGAGCCACTGCGGCGCTCTCCCAGACTCACATAGAAGCTGCCATTTTGACTACAGGTTGCCGACACTCTCGGATTACCTTGCACAATTATGGGCAAAATCTGCTTCCCATTTGTCAGGAAAGCAGGAGTCTTACAACGTGTTTGGTTCCTGCAATTAATTCACTGTAAGCAATGTGGTCCCCGGATTCCCTGCAGTGAGAATAGCCAGCCATTTTCACAGTCACTGAACCATTAAATCCCTGTGTATCAAAACAAAGAACTAGGAAAGAATGTTGATTAAGAGTTACTTAAAATGGTGATACAAGTGTTACTCTTCCTAGCGTGATCTGTAATACACAAATATAATGATGCCCACGAGCATAGAATATGTATACATATTCAGACATAGTGTCTGTGTTGTGTCAGAAGCCAGAGGCAGCACAGATTGCAGTTGTCACAGTCACATGTTAGTTAAAGCATTGTCTGGGAATTACAAGCTTCTAGATCCCTTCTCCTTTTTCAGGAAATGCTACCTGCTCTGCTGCACTCAAAATACAGGAAAGGTAGAATTTCTCTCCCTTCTGTCTGTAAACCAGGATGGAGGCTACTTGTCATAACAAAGCGTCTTGCATTTTAGGAAGTGTTCAGGGAGCATTTTCTCCACCCCTTCCCTGTGGGACAGAGTCTTGAATTTGAAGACTTTTATCAAATTCCTTTGGTCAATTTCCTCTTGTCAATTTCACCTTCTCAAAGGGACAAAGATAAATTAGGAACCGGTTCCCCCTGGTGTTTGATTGTGGAACTACACTTCCAAGATTCACGGATGGGTTTCTGTTTGTGGCGGGACAGTTTGCCCTCTGGTGGAGACCACAAAAAAACCAGCCAAGATGCTAATTAATATTTGTTTATAAGGTTTAAACCTTAATAAACTGAATATTAATTCAAAGCACAAACTTTTAAATACGAAAGTTACAAATTACTAATTATCACACACACACAAAGAGAGCACGCAATTACTACATTTGGTAGGCATAGTGCTTAGGACTTGGTTGGTACAGGTTTATTGCTGGGGAGCGATCACCCCCTAACGCAGGAGACTCACCGACAGTAATCACCTTCTCTCTGACATGGCATCTTGGGCCCTGGAGCAGGCAAACGCCTGGTTCTTCCTAGAGATTTGTTTTTCATACAGTGTAACCAGCTGTTGCTGGCTGGTAGGTTTATCTGGCTGGTGGCTGGCCAATGCTAAGTAGATGGAAATGGGAAAGGCCTGTTGTGTGAGTCTTCCTGGGGAATCTTTATCTTTCCCCTCCAGTTAGAGGGCCAAGGCAAAGGACACCTGTAGCCAAGTTCAGCTTGGTGAGCCAATGAGTTCATTTTGCTCTATCATCGGCTGGGTAGAGTTGGCAGAAATACGGCTTGAGTCCGCAAAGGCAGCAGCTGATGCTGCACTCAAGGATGCTGGATGAAGCAGCATCACCAGGTGGCAGGTTCTGCGGATGCCACATGGGTCAAGTATGACAGGCATAATTTGTTTCAGAACAACCCTTGTGGAAACAATGTGTAAAATCGGTAAAACGGTGATTTCTTCTGTACCTTCTAGTAATGGGTATTTAAGTAAAAGTAAAATGAGCTAAAGTTTATAGAGCAGTTAGTGGACCCCGAGGCGGTCACGTGGCTTCTGCCTCAACTCATTACTTGTCTCATTTCACAGATAAGCAAAGAAAATAATGAGATAAGTCCAGACACTGATTTGATTCTCCAAGTGGGAGTGATTGGGGTGGAGGGAGCCAGTCCCATAGGGTCCACGGATTTAGGAATTATTTCACTATTACATCAATGCCACCGAGATGATATGTTTATTTCAGTATGTTAATAACTAGTCTTTGGATGATCTTGAAAATAACACCAGTTTAAAAATTCTACTTCCTGGTTTCTCCTTGCTGGTGAATAGACTACAGTTGCCCCTGTAGTATCCTGAAATATTGCCAAACCAAACTGAAGGATTTTTAAATCTATTCTGTGGTATTGTCTCTGTACACAACTATTGCTCGCCAAGTAGAAGTTTTCTTTCTTCTTGATCTATATTTCACTTATCTAATTCACCTTGACTTTTTATCCTAGCTAAGAAGTCCGGCATAATGCTAACTTGGGTATTAGGAGTAAATACCTTCCTTTTTTTCAATCTTAGGAAGAAAGTCTTCAGTATCTGATCTTTTCATTTATATATACATACATACATATGTGTATACATATACGTATATATTTCCTCTTTTGACTGTTAATATATTAACTGATTTTATAATTTTTTTAGTATATCAGTGTCTTACTTGCATGTTACAGCTGTACATCACATGTGTGCCTAGTCCCTGAAGAGGCCAAAAGAGCATCAGATTGCCTGGAATTAGAGTCATGGATGGTTGTGAACTGCTCTGTGGGTTCTTGGAATTGAACTCAGGACCTCTGGAAGAATAGCCAGCACTCTTGACTACTGAGCCATCTCTCCAGCCCCTGAATTGATTGTCTAATATTGTACCACCTTTACATCTGGAATGAATCTCACTCAGTTATCACTATATATATATATATATATATATATATATATATATATATATATGGAGTTAATTTTTAAATATTTATTTGGAGTTATACTTAAGAGAGGTACTGTCCTGTGTCTCATTTTGGTAACATATTCACTTGTTTTTCTTCTAATGTAAAACTGGCTTGTTAAAGGGCAGAGAGGGTTTTGTTCTCTGCTGTGTTATTAAAGAGTTTGGAGAGAAAGAGTACTATTTCTTTTTTGATCTGGTAGAATTAATCGATAAAGATATTGGAATTTTATTTGTAGAAAGGTTCATATTACGAACTGAACTTACTCAAAGGCATTGGAACAGTGGTTCTCAACCGTCCCAGTGCTACAGCTCTTTAGTACAGCTCCTCATGTTGTGGTGTCCCCCAACTATAATTTATCTTCATTGCTACTTTATAACTGTAATTTTGCTACCATTATGAATCATAATGTAAACATCTGTTTTACCATGATCTTAGGTCACCCTGTGAAAGGGTTATTGGACTCCAAAAAGGGTCTCAACCCATAAGTTGAGAACAGCTACATTAATGTATCTAATCCCTTCTTAAAGAAAATTCTGTATTTTGAGTCTTTTAAGGATACTACTACTATTACAAAAACTAACTAACTAAATAACTAACTACCGGCTACTATTACTATTGTTAGTTTACTTTGAGACAGGATCTCAGTTATTCCAGGTGGGCGTCTAACTTGCTCATTAGCTGAGGATGACATTAAACTGTTGATCTTCCTGTCTCCACCTCTTGAGTGCTGATGTTACAGGCGTGCACCACTTCTTCTGGTCTATGCAGTGCTGAGGAACCTGACACTTGTACATTCTAGAAGAATGCTCTACCAGATGAGCAATGTCCATGGCCCCTTTATTTCATTTATCAAATGTCTGCCATATTCCCTTAGCTGTCCTTCGAATGTCTGTGGCGTCTGTAATGCTGGTCATTTCTTATTTCTGATATTGGTAATTTGTGTCTTCTCTGCTTTCAATCTAATAGGTATGGTTAAAGGTTTATCATCTTTGTTGTTCTAAATCACAAGCTTTGGGTTCATTGATTTTATTTATTGCTTTTGTGTTTTATATATTCATGTTCCTATATTTATTGTTTTTCTTTTACTTGGTTATGGGTAAACTTAAAGCTGAAAATTGAGGTCATTGAAATGAGGAAGTTCTTTCTCATGAGCTGTTTAATGCTAGAAATTTCCTTCTACAGTCTACGTTAGCCATAAGCCACAACCACCAAAGGTCATTTAAGCTAATGAAATTTAACGTTAATTTTTAAATTTTAATTTAAAATATTTTCCAGTTTTTATTTCAATCTCTTAAAAAGTATGCTATATATTTTTTAAAAGTGCTATTCAATTTTCAAATCCTTGAGGATTTTTCCAGATACCTTTCTAGTATTGATTTCTATTTTAATCCTGTTATAATCATAGACTATATTTTATATGACTATACTCTATTTAAATTTGCTGAAGTTTATTTAGTGGGTGCATATAATCTTTCTTGATGAAAATTCACATATATTTGAAAATAATATATTCTACTATCATTGGATGGGTGCTTTGAAAATGTTTAGTAGGTCAATTTGCTTAATAATAGTCATGTCTCCTGCATCCTAATTTTCTGTCAGCTTGCTTAATTATAGAAAGAGGTATTAAGACAGCTAATCTTGATGTCAACTGCTGAGTCCTTGTGACATGGTTTCCTGGCCCTAGAGCAGAGTCAGCAGGAGTTGGGCCTTCACAAGTATTAACAGTTGCTGTGGGCATAGAGCTTGTTTGTATAATAATGTACATAATTTACTTTATGTTCCTCCTTTGGGAGATGTTTTCTCTGCCAAAGTTATCAGGGAATGTTCTCCCTGCCAAGGTTAATGACTCTCTGATAATTAGAAATAGCACAAGTCCAGGAATTGAGGATATCAATATTCCTCAGCAAAAATGGTAAATGCTGTGACCTTCAGAACATCTCTTGAGGCTGTGGAAAGAACTCTGAAAACATGAGTTCAAAAATACATAATTTCTCAATTATTCAAAATATAAGGGAGCAATATTAATTGTATGAGGGGCTTCATGAACCTAAAAGAACAAAGCAGGTGCACCAATAAGACAGCTTGTTAGAAAGATACAAAGGCAGGCAGATTCCTGAGTTCAAGGTCAGCCTGGAACAGAGCAAGTTTAGGTCTAGGTGTGGTGGAAATGGTAATTTTGGGGTGGGATATCACCTAGTTAGTTTATTGTCTTTGCTTACGAAGATAGGCAGATCTCTGAATTCAATTGCTATGTTAAAAATTGCATTTGCTCTCTTTTCTAAGAATCAAGGGGCTAAGGTCACAAGATGCTAATTCACGGGATAATCAAAAGGATACCTGGGATGGATGGATTATTGATTTGATAGATAAATAAAAGACTAGGCTTTGGTCCTTGAGAGCTGAGCTATCTTGATGAGCTGTCTGTAGAGCCAGGAAAAGCAGAACACAGAACTGTCAGCTTGTGCCCATGATTTGACTTTAAGTCATTTCTTTAGCCCTCCCCAAGTACCCCTTCTTTAGGAACCCCTTTCCAAGCCAAGGCTCATCCTTGGCAGTCAAACTTCACACTTGGGTAGAGGATGTCCCCATTGAAGAATGGCCTCCGTGAGATTGGCCTGTGGACATGTCTGTGGGCATTTTCTTGGTTGTTCTTTGATGCAGGAGGGCACTGCCCACTATGGAAAATACCATCTCTAAGCAGGTGGGCCTGCGCTGTATAAGGAAGGTAGCTGAATGTGAACCTTGGGGCAAGCTAGTAAGCAGCATTCCTCCATGATCTCTGCTTCAGTTCCTGCCCCCAGGTCCTTGCTTGAGCTCCTCTATCCCTTCCCTCAGTGATGGACTAACGTGTAGCTGAAGTAAACTCTTTTCTCCCCAAGTTTCTTTTGGCCATGATGTTTCCTCACAGCAACAGAAAACAAACTGAATGTTCAAGTCAACCCTAATTACTAATATTTTTCTTCTTTCATTTTTGTTAGTTTTGGCTTCATGCATTTTGATGCTCTGTTAGGAGTTGCATACACACTTATGCCTTCTGAATTTATTCCTTCATCATTACCATATTGTCTCCTCTATCACTTTAACACATTGTATCATTACACTTATGGAAGATTTTGTT
The DNA here is from genome assembly GCA_902729485.2 of Mus minutoides. Taxonomy (NCBI): domain Eukaryota; kingdom Metazoa; phylum Chordata; class Mammalia; order Rodentia; family Muridae; genus Mus; species Mus minutoides. The sequence continues at coordinate 478,016 of LR749880.1, read as the reverse complement.
TTGTTTTGTTTTACACAGACAGAATGTAGTCAGACCTTCCTTTTTTCTTTTCCCATTCTTTCTTTTATAATTTCAGGAATAATGTGAACACACCATCTCCAGCCTACACAGATTCTATAGCCATGCTTCCACATTGGGGAGAAGCTTCCTGGAGAAGTTATTGTATCTGGAATACAATACACAAAACCTGCTTTGGGAAAACCACCATGTCCATGTGGTCTACCCCAGCAAGTACTTTTTTGTTTTTTCCTCCCAAGATGTGAATCTCATCATCTCTGCATTTAAATGCAGCAAGTTAATGTAATTACTGATATGGCTAGACATACATTTTATAGCTGAGTTTTGAAAATAAATAAGAGAATCCCTGAAATTGAATGCAGTACAACTATTGGTATTTTATGGATGGATTTAAAAACTAAATCTGACAGTCTCTTTTTCATTTTCATGTAGTAATTTAATGTAATTATTGGTGTAGCTGTTAATTGGGGTTTTTTTTGAGTCTGTTACTTGTTAAGTCTTAATGATCCTGTTTTCTTGCTAACAGTGTTTATTTCTTTGTTTCTTTGTTTTTGTTTTTTGTTTTAGATATCCTAATTACTTTTTAATTTTTTATTAAACTAATAAAATCTATCTTAAAATACAAAACTCAGTATTGACATTTTAAGTCATCATAATAATTTATAATAGTTAAATGCAAGAAAGTAATCTTCTTTCAACAAACCCAAAAGAAGACAGCCACACAAACATAAAAATGACATCAAAAATAACAGGAAGCAACAATCATTATTCCTTAATATCTCTTAATATCAATGGACTCATTTCCCCAATAAAAAGACATAGAATAACAAATTGGATACATAAACAGGACCCAGCTTTTGCTGCATACAGGAAATGCACCTCAGGTTTAATGACAGACACTACCTCAGAGTAAAGGGCTGGAAAACAATTTTCCTAGCAAGTGGTCCCAAGAAACAATCTGGAGTAGCCATTCTAATATCAAATAAAAGCAACTTTCAACCAAAAGTTATCAAAAAGGATAAGGAAGAACATTTCATACTCACTAAAGGAAAAATCTGTCGAGAAGAACTCTCAATTCTGAACATCTATGCTCCAAATGCAAAGGCACCCACATTCATAAAAACACATTAAAAACACACATTGCACCTCACACAATAATAGTGGGAGATTTCAACACCCCACTCTCATCAATGGACAGATCATGGAAACACAAACTAAACAGAGGCACATTGAAACTAACAGAAGTTATTGACCAAATGGATTTAACAGATATCTATAGAAATGTTATCCTAAAACAAAAGAATGTACCTTCTTCGAAGCACCTCATGGTACCTTTTCCAAAGTTGACCATATAATAGGTTACAAAACAGGCCTCAACAGATACAAGAAGATGGAAATAATCCAATGCATCCTATCAGATCACCACGAACAAATAGGAACAAAAACAAAAGAAAACCCACATACACATGAAAGCTGAACAATGCCCTACTCAATGATAACTTGGTCAAGGAAGAAATAAAGAAATTGAAGACTTTTTAGAATTTAATGAAAATGAAGGCACAACATACCCAAACTTATATGACACAATGAAAGCAGTACTAAGAGAAAAACTCAGCTCTGAGTGCCTCCAAAAAGAAACTGGAGAGCTAGCTGCTTAACAGTACACCCGCAAGCTCTAGAACAAAAAGAAGCAAATATACCCAAGAGGCAGGAAATAATCAAACTCAGGGCTGAGATCAACCAAGTAGAAACAAAAAGAACTGTACAAAGAATCAACAAAACCAGGAGCTGGTTCTTTGAGAAAATCAACAAGATAGATAAACCCTTAGCCAGACTAACCAGAGGGCAAAGACAATATCCAAAGTAACAAAATCAGAAAAGGAGATAAAACAGCAGAAACTGAGGACATTCAAAAAATCGTCAGATCTCACTACAAAAGCCTATATTCAATTTGGAAAGTTTGGATAAAATGGACAATTTTCTAGACAGATACTAAATACCAAAGTTAAATCATGATCAGATAAACCATCCAAACAGTCCCATAATCTCTAAAGAAATAGAAGCAGTCATTAGAAGCCTCTCAACCAAAAAAAAAAAAAAAAAAAAAAGCCCAGGACCAGATGATTTTAGTACAGAATTCTATCAGACCTTCAAAGAAGACCTAATGCCAATACTCTTCAAACTATTCCACAAGATAGAAACAGAAGGAACACTACCTAATTCATTCTATGAAGCCACAATTAAGCCAAGTATTCTCTCTTGGAGATGGAGTGATTTCGGTCTAATCAGGAACTTTTCACAATTTCCTTCCATAGAGGACTTCATAAGAGATCTTTTTCTACTTCTATCATGTTTAATGTTCCAAATAGATTTTAAAAACTAGTGTTTATTTCTTATATCTCCATTTTAACTTTTATTGATTCCCTTAGTTTATTAATATAAACAATCTACCTTCAAACTATTTTACATGCAGTTGCAGAATCCCACAACTTACTACATTTTCCCAAATCCATGTCTTATTCTTTGTACTACCATTTTATATATTTTAGCAGTTATATTCTATAATATACATCGATTGGCTACCATAATTATTTTGGCTATCTGATGACCTTTTAGAACATATAGCAATATAACTTTCTCTTTAAGTTTGCCTGTTGTTGGGGTGACCTTTTTGTATATTATGTTAATTTTGTCTTTGTATTTATTTAATTGTTGACTGCTGTTCTGTCAGAGAGTCTGAGAACTGAGTGCTGTACCGAGTTTGGTATTGTTATTCTTAAGGATCATCGCATGCCTCTGAATTTTGTAAGCATACACCTTTTCACTATCTGATTGGTTTAATAAAGAGCTGATGACCAATAGAGAGGCAGAAAAGGAAAGGCGGGACTTCCGGGCTGAGAGAATCTCTAGGAGAAGCAGCAGAGGGAACAAGATTTAGCCAACAGTCTGAGAGGTTCCTAGACTTGAACCCAAGCAGATAGACAGGTTAGATGAACTAGCTGGGAGGTAGTCTGAGCTAAGGCCTAACCAATAATAGAAATTAATAAGTCTTTGTTATTAGTTACACTGCTGGTGGGTCCAGAAAACCCTGCAATAACCTACTTGCCACCCCCATTTCTTTGTGTACTACTGAGCTCCTGGTGGTATATTTCTTCTGCTCAAGTGTTTATTTAACTTTGTTTCAGTAAAGATCTACTTACAGATATGTGTTGGCTACAGCTTTTAGGTGGATGTTGGGTTTCTGAACCGGGTCCTCATGATGGTGCGGCAAACACTTGACCTACTGAGTGATCTCCCCAGCTCCTTGACTGGAATTCTTTTGGAGACAATGTTCAGACTTCTAAGTTTGGTTTGCAGAAGTTTGAGTATTATTTTTTTCATGCTTGCCCTACTTGGGGCTTCCAGGATTTCTCAAATATCATTAGAAGCCTTTTATTATTTTTGTTAGCTCTTCAAATAACATGTCTGTCTTTTTGTTCTGATTGAATGGCATCCAACTTTTCATTTCTTCCTGCTGTGATTCAAATATGCTAGTGTTTTCATTCTTTTGAGGGCCCAGCTTTCTTTAAATTCCAGGCTTCTTGAATATGCTAAAGCCATACTTCTCCAATGGGATCAAAGGGTGTAATTTTACTATTTACCTGGAATTTCATTTTACATTGGAAACCGTGTGTGTGTGTGTGTGTGTGTGTGTGTGTGTGTGTGTGTGTGTAATCTAGAGAATTTTTAAATTGGAGTATGTTCCATTATCAAAACCAGGAGTTTATAATAATATTTTAAATTGTAATCAAATGTTGCAAGGTACACTGTCACTTCACATATTTCTACATGCAACTCTTTCTCAACAGCTGGAAAGCTCACTCATTTTCTTCTCTCTCTCTCTCTCTCTCTCTCTCTCTCTCTCTCTCTCCCTCTGTGTGTGTGTTTACATAAATGTCTAGGATTCATAAAAACATGTCTTGGTTTTATATGGTAGGGAAAACAAACTCACTAATTTTAGCTCAGTTTTTCTTGATACTTTCTAGGGCAAAAAATACATGCCTTGAAATGCCTGAATCATAAGTGTTTAATTGAATGACCTTTTCATTTTTGTATGTTTCTGATAGCATACTACATTTAGCCTCCTCGGAAGAAAGTCTAGGATAGTCTCCACTTGTACCTTTGACATCCAGTTTTTAGACAATAATTGCAATTATTTCTCTATAGAATATATTAACTAAAATATAAATCATTAGAGGAAGGGACTCTGTCTTTTCACCTTTGAGGTTCCCTCTTTGAACCAATATCTAGAATAGTGATTCTCAACCTTCCTAATGCTGTGACCATTTAATACAGTTCCTCATGTTGGAGTGACGCCCAACATAAAGTTATTTTGTTGTTACTTCATAATTGCAATGTTGCTACTGTTATGAATCATAATCTAAATATCTGATACGCAGAATATCTGATACCAAAGTGATTTTGACTCACAGGTTGAGAACCGCTGACCTAGAATGTACTCAAATATCAGTAAATGTATTTATGATCATAAAAATTCCATCAGAGCAAATAGCTTGTAGCTTTAAATAAGGGGGTGTGTCAGGTTTAAAGATCTGTTCATTAAGTCTGCCAACTAAGGGAGTTATGACATGAATTGTCAAGACATGAAAAGAAACAGAAGGCAGAAATTGGAATGCTAATAAATCATTATGTTCCTGTGACTGTTTACAGAGATGTGGGCTTCTTTTATCACTGCTGAACTGCTTGGAGGGCAGCGAGAGGTACTAAGTCATTTTTCACTTTATATATTAAGACCTTCAGTTCTAAAGCTATCTAAAAGGGAATATAGGCTGCCTATCCAGATGTTATTGAGCAGAAATGTTTCTGAAGTTCACCGTTGATATCCTGACAGCTGAGATTTAGTATTTTCAGTTGTCTAAATGTACAGGTAGTCAAGCTTGTTGGCAGATCTATTCCTTCGGAGTCATTGACTCTCTTGGAAAAGGGAGGGGCCACATGTTCTGACATTTGATTCTGCAGTCGCTTTGAAGTCATGTCTAGAGCTGTTTGGCTTGTCTTTAAATAAAAACACTAGCAGCAGAGGCCATATATATATTTTTGGGCCTATAATTCACCAAGTGCAAGCTGGCAATTACTGTTAACATACAGTACATTGTTAGACTCTGAGTCAGAGAAGACTGAAACTTACCTACTTTTATGCAACCAGTGCTTATGACATGGGATATGCTCAGAAGTGAGTGGTTAATAAATTAATTAATAAATATTTCGGGGGTAGAGAAAAATATTTTATGTCATATAAATACCAGGTGACTACTACATGTAGTTAGTGAGAAAAATTAATAAAGTACTAACTTCTTGGTAAATAAAATGTTTCTGCAAGTTAGTTTCCAGTAATTAAGAAGTCGCTTCTATCAGGTCAGCCCACTGCCAGATGGCGACTATAAACTCAACACAAAATAGAAGTTACAAGAATCTGAAGACACCAACAGGTTTGAAGGGAGCTGGAAATACATTTATACTTGAAAGAAGGAAATGGTGCGGTACGATTCCTTTATTGACACAAATATTTGTCTGCGGGTGGGCCTTAGTCACAGTGGGTAAAATGCAGCCTTACTGACTTGGCTATGGAACAGGATTTGGGAAACCATGGTAACTGGAGAAGGGGAAGAGAAACTCTGGTCAGGAAGAAGCCTGGGCCACCACATGGGCAGGGTGTTCTGTAGATTAGCCTGGGCCAAAGTGGGTTTATTCTGTGCATAGAGAGGACATCGGACAGGCCAGCTAAGTCTGCAAGAACTAAACAGTTTCAAGCTGTCCCACTTCAGGAAAAACATAGCTGGTTGTCAAATGAAAGTCAAACTAATTGCTTGCTTTAAGTCAAAAATGGGGCTGGGGATTTAGCCCAGTTAGTAGAGCGATGGCCTAGTGTGTGTGAAGCCCTGGGTTCACACCATGCCACATAAGTGGCTATGGTGTACCGTACAGGCCTGTAGTCCCAGCAATCAAGAGGTAGAGGCAGAAAGACTAGAAGTTCGGGATCCTCCTTAGCTACGTAGTGAGCATGGTGAGTTTGAGCTTACCGGTGATACTCAAAACCCTGCTTCAAAGAGTAAAAACAAAAAAAAATGAACACACACAGATCGACTGAACAGAAACCAGTCCTAAAAATCAGTCACACTATGCGCCAACTGATCCAAATGATGATTCACACGACGGTCCCAGGGACTCAGCATTTCTAGACTTATAAGAAGTTACAAGAATCTGAAGACACCAACAGGTTTGAAAGAAGCTGGAAATACATTTATACTTGAAAGAAGGAAATGGTGAGGTACGATTCCTTTTTTGACACAAATATTTGTCTACAAATATCTCTTATAACACCTTTCTGTGTCTTAGAGATGACACAGGAAGATGTCACTAAACACAATTTGTCTTAAAAGGCAAGTATAATAGGACAAGGACCCAGACACTGGAATTAACATGTAAGGGTATAAAGTGCTATTATAACCAGTGTGTGGACTCAAAGGAACACTTACAGTGAGTGAACAAATAGAAACATCTTAACCGTGGAATCAAAACCACAAAAGAAAATTGTCAGCTTTTGTGGGGACATTGTCAGGAAGCCCAGCATCACCCTCGGAAGATCAAGGTGTTACCCTAAGGTGTTTTGGGACCTCTACTTGAGACAAACCAAGATTCATCACTTCAGCGAAGAAAACAACTTCAGAGGACAGGCCAGTTTATGGTGCTGAGTTGGAAATCAGTGAAGATATCTTAATATACATGTGATATACATTTAAGCACAAATATTTTTTTTAAAAAAAGAGAGAGCAGAAGGGTGGTCTGGTGCCACAGGCAGAGAGATCTCTGAGAGATCTTCACAGCGAGTCAGCCAAAGCTACCTACTAAAACCCAGTCTCAAACTCCCTCCTCCAAATAAAAAAGTGAAAGGACAACATAAACTCCATTTGTCTCCCTTTAAGGACAAGGCCTGAATTTGAAAAGACGACCATAAGCACCAGCTCCAGGAACAGATCACAAGTCTCAGGAACTAGGCCATAAGGGAACAGACCATAAATTCCAGGAACAAGGTCGTAAAACCCCCTCCCAAGGAACATTGTGCAGCTAACCACAAGAATGGGAGAATATCTTATCTCAGAATCTGAGCTGGGCAGAGCTATTTCATCCCATGGTTAATTGTTCTCAACATAGGGATGCAGACCACTGACCACCTGTGACCACCTGTGACCACCTGTGACCCACTAATGAAAGTTTGGATTGCCTAATCCTTCTAGAAAATTCCCCTAATTCCCTTGAAGAAGGCCTGCTCACCTTTGTCTGGACTCGCCATTTCGAAGAACAGTTGACCCCCGCGTGCTGGTTTCTGCAGAATAAATGTTCTTTGCTTTTGCATACTGTCTGAGTCTGGGGACTTCCTTCAGTGACTTTCAGGCCCTTCCAAAAGAAGAAACAGAGAGGCGCTCAGAAAGAAAGACAAGACACCCCTGAGCACGTGGGCCGGTGATTCGCTGAGACAGAGCTGACGCTTGTTTGCTTTTGCATTACGATAGTCATAGTATTTGGGTGGGATGGGAAGCTACCATCTCCAAAAGTTTGCAAAGAAGCCTGAATGGTCACAGAGAGGCCTGAACTGATGAGGTAAAAGATGCTTCCCAGGAATATGGGAGATCTTTGCTATGAACAAGGTTAACAGTTTTGCTTTGAGATTTTCAGGCAATGTCAGGGAGAGGAATAAGGCCTCACTCACCTTACATATATTCAGGCCTTAAACCTGGGCCCTTGTTACTTCAACACAAGACATTTGTGTTGTCTCCAGGATGGCAGCCTTTACAGCAAATGTTAATTGTGCTGGAATTACAATGTATTGGCTGGTGGGAGGCTTCAGGCCCCAGGGTAAGGGACTCCTTTCCCTTCCCAATTCCCCATGATTTTTCTCATCTTTCTATTCTGCCTCAATCGAATGAAAATTTATGAAAAGAAAAATGGGGCTTGGGTATATAGCTCAGTAGGCTGAGCATGCATAAGATGCCCACCCCCGTCTCACACACACACACACACACACACACACACACACACACACCAATAGTAAATGTTTGAATAAGAATATAAGAATGTCCCCCATAGGCTTATATATTTGAATGAAATAAGTGTGGCCTTGTTGAAGGAAGTATGTCATTAGGGGTGCGTTTGAGGTTTCAAAAGCCCAAGCCAGGCCGAGTGCCACTCTTTTTCTTCCTGCTGCCTGTGGATCTGGATGGAGAATTCTCAACTATGTCTCCAGTACCATGTCTGCCTGTGTGCCACCTTGCTCAGTGCCACGATGATAAATGGACTAAAGCTCTGAAGCTGTAAGCCAGCCCGCAACTAAATGGTTTCTTTTCGTAAAAATTGCCTTTGTCATGGTGTTTCTACATGGCACTAGAACCCTGACCAAGAAGAGGGAAGAAAAGGAGGAGGAGGAGGAGGAGGAAGAGGAGGAGGAGACAATGATAAAGACAAATTTGAAAGAGGAGAATTTGAAATTAAAAAGTCACAAGCAGCACATTTAAATGAGGAAGAGTCCATTTGAAGTTATCCACAGACAATATGAAACACTGAAGAAAATAATAATGAGAAATAAAAAAAAAGACCCTCAGGAGTGACGGGGACAGTGAAGAAAGAGCCACTGGATGTGTAGTATGCTACAAGGATGTGTAGTATGCTACAAAGAAAAACGTTAGGGATGGAGGGCAAGCCGTGAGGTTTATATCCGGTTCCACTTCCGGTCTACAACCAGGTGGTAACACAATAGTGAGAAAGACGTTAATTAATTCACTAGGGCTGCATCCCACACCCAGTAGACCCCACTTCCCAACACCACCAGGCCAAGGACCAAACCTTGACTCCAGTTTGTGTTTGAATCCAGTTTAACTTGAGCAGCTGTCTCCCAAAGCTGCCAATATGGTGGGCATAGCTGAAGTTGAGTGATGCTCAGGGCTGGGGAGGCTCTTTAATGGACCACACCAGCAGAGAGAGGAATGTCATCTTTCTGCCTTCCCAGGGGGATGCAGACATTTGAACCCAGGAATCCCACACTGTCAAAACTAAGAAATTAAAAAAGATGAGCATTGAGTGCTGGTGTGTGTTGCCTTGGGTGACATCTCTGGGACTTGCTTCCAGAGTGAAAGTGGAGGTCAAGAAGACCTTGGGAGAGATGGATGTAAGACCTGCACCCTCTCTGCTGCTTCTCTCCCTAGGATGCATATCTGTCAAAAATTAGTTGGCTTTTGTGAGAATATCTGTCACTTTGGAAGCAATTAACGATGTTTGTTCTTTTTTTGGCAATCACAATCACTTCTGTGTGCCACAATATAATTTTGTCTTCTTTTAGAACAAAGAAGAAAACAGCACATGGATTGAAGGGAGGGGCAGGGTGGTTTTGTAATTTGGGCAGAACTCCTCAAACTCGTTTTATATCTAGATTGTGCTTTGGTTTTAGATAGTGCATGTGATTTACCCCCATAGTTCAGGTGTTGAAATGTTGGTTCCAGAGTGGGGCTGTTGTGGAAGTGGGATTTAGATTACAGCACATTACCCTCCAAGTTAATTAAGATGGGTATTTTTATTATTATTATTATTGTTGGATATTTTCTTTATTAACATTTCAAATGTTATCCCCTTTCCCAGTTTCCTCAGCCCCCAGAAACCCCTATCCCATCCTCCCTCCTTCTGCTTCACTGAGGGTGTTCCTCCACCCACCTACTCCCACATCCCCACCGTTGGTTCCCCTACATTGGGTCATCTATCGAGGCGTCATAGGACCAAGGGCCTCTCCTTTCATTGATGCATGACAAGGTCATCCTCTGCTACATATGCAGCTGGAGCCATGTGTACTCCTTTGTTAATGGCTTAGTCCCTGGGAGCTCTAGGGGTGTGGGGTTGGTTGATATTGTTGTTCTTCTTATAGGGTTACAAACTCCTTCAATTCCTTCAGTCCTTTCTCTAATTCCCCCACTGGGGACCTCACGCTCAATCCAATGGATGGCTGTGAGCATCTACCTCTGTACTTGTCAGGCTCTGGCAGAGCCTCTCAGGAGACAGACATATCAGGCTCTTTTCAGCATGTAGTTCTTGGCAACCACAATAGTATCTAGGTTTGGTAACTGTATATGGGATGAATCCCTAGGTGGGACAGTATCCTGATGGCCTTTCCTTCGGTCTCTGCTCTATACTTTATCTCCATATATGCTCCTGTGAGTATTTTGTTCTCCTTGAGCTTCATGTGGTCTGTGAATTGTATCTTGGTTATTTGGAGATTTGGGACTAACATCCATTTATCAGTGAGTGCTTACCATGTGTATTTTTTTTGTGATTGGGTTACCTCACTCAGGATGATATTTTCTAGTTCTATCCATTTGCCTAAAAATTTCATGAATTCATCATTTTAATAGCTGAGTAGTACTCCATTGTACTGTTGAAAGACATCACATTGGGGTTCTTTCCAGCTCCTGGCTATTATAAATAAGACTGCTATGAACATAGTGGAGCATGTGTCCTTATTTCATCTTGGAGCATCTTCTGGGAGCCTAGGAGTGGTATAGCTGGGTCCTCAGGTAGTACTATGTCCAATTTTCCGAGGAAATGCCAAACTGATTTCCAGAGTGGTTGTACCAGCTTGCAATCACACCAGCAATGGAGGAGTGTTCCTTTTTCTTCATATCCTTGCTGGCATCTGCTCTGGGACCATTCGCTTGAAAAATTGTTTTCCAGCCTTTTACTCTGAAATAGTGTCTGTCTTTGTCACTGAGGTGCATTTCCTGTATGCAGCAAAATCCTGGGTCCTATTTTATGTATCCAGTCTCTTAGTCTATGTCTTTTTATTGGAAAATTGAGTCCATTGATGTTAAGAGATATTAAGGAAAAGTGATTGTTACTTCCTGATATTTTTGTTGTTAGAGGTGGAAATATGTTTGTGTGGCTATCTTCTTTTGGGTTTGTTGAAAGATTACTTTCTTGCTTTTTCTAGGGTGTAGTTTCCCTCCTTGTGTTGGTGTTTTCCATCTATTATCCTTTGTAGGGCTGGATTTGTGGAAAGATACTATGTAAATCTGGTTTTGTCATGGAATATCTTGTTTTCTCAGTTTATGGTAAATTGACAGTTTTGCTGGGTATAGTAGCCTGGGCTGGCATTTATGTTCTCTTAGGATCTCTATGACATCTTCCCAGGAACTTCTAGGTTTCATAGTCTCTGGTGAGAAGTCTGGTGTAATTCTGATAGGTCTGCCTTTATATGTTACTTGACCTTTTTCCCTTACTGCTTTTAAAATTCTTTCTTTGTTTAGTGCATTTGGTGTTTTGATTATTATGTGATTGGAGGAATTTCTTTTCTGGTCCAGTCTATTTGAAGTTCTGTTGGCTTCTTGTATGTTCATGGGCATCTCTTTCTTTAGGTTAGGGAAATTTTCTTCTATAATTTTGTTGAAGATATTTACTGGCCCTTTAAGTTGGAATTCTTCACTCTCTTCTATACGTATTATCCTTAGGTTTGGTCTTCTCATTGTGTCCTGGATTTCCTGGATGTTTGGGGTTAGGATATTTTTGCATTTTGCATTTTCTTTGTTGTGTCAATGTTTTCTGTGGTATCTTCTGCACCTGAGATTCTCTCTTCTATCTCTTGTATTCTGTTAGTGATGCTTGCATCTATGACTCCTGATCTCTTTTTCTAACTCCAGGATTGTCTCCCTTTGTGATTTCTTTATTGTTTCTATTTCCATTTTTAGATTCTAGATAGTTTTGTTCAATTCCTTCACCTGTTTTGATTGTGTTTTTCTGTAATTCTTCAAGGGATTTTTGTGTTTCCTCTTTAAGAACTTCTACCTGTTTACCTGTGTTCACCTGTATTTCTTTAAGGGAGTTATTTATGTCCTTCTGGAAGTCCTCTATCATCATCATCAAGAGAAGTGATTTTAGAGTCTTGCTTTTCCAGTGTGATGGCATATCTAGGACTTGCTATGGTGGGAGAATTGGGTTCTAATAATGCCAAGTAACCTTGGTTTCTGTTGCTTATGTTCTTATGCTTGCCTCCTGCCATCTGATTATCTCTACTGCTACCTACCTTCACTATATCTGACTGGAGCCTGTCCTTCCTGTAATCCTGGTTGTGTCAGAACTCTTCAGAGTCCAGCTATCTCTGTGATCCTGTGATTCCAGGATCCTGTGATTCCAGGATCCTATGATCCTGAGATTCTGGGTGTGTCAGAGTTCCTGGGAGTCAAGCTATCTCTGGGACCCTGAGAATCTGGTGTGACCACGCTCCCGGGATCCCGGGATCCTGGGTGTGCTAGAATGCCTGGGAGTCGAGCCTCCTCTGGGTACTGTAGGACTGGCTGAAGAGTTCGTGCCTCAAGACAGGTCTTGTATCACAAGCCATCAGCATGTCTTTGAACCTTCAGAATCATGAGATGTGAACTTCTTTTCTCTATAAAGAACCTAGCCACCACCATTTTATTGTAGCCACACAAAATGACTAGAACAGATAATAGTAGTGCTGACAACAATGCTGGATAAATAATTTTAGCTGCTTGTGCTTGTGTTATTTTCAGAGCATTAAATTATTTGTATTTAATTATTCTCAACCAAATATTAAAAAGAGCCTTTGAGGAAAGCAGTCTCCACATGATGAATGTCTCTACTGCACCATCAGCTTGACTGCAGAACTGCATCTCATGAAGGGGTGGGAATATTTATTATAAGTATTGGGATGAGGGACATATAGAGCTGGCAACCAAACTTTACACTAGAATCTACCTGTCTGGGGGTTTCCTCAGGTCTCAGCAAGAAAATCCAGAATTTGTCTCTATACTGAATCCTGTGATCCAATGCCTTCAGCTCATCTTCTTAGATCCACCCTTCACCTTAGATTCTTATCTTTGTTGTTTCAGTGACAAGACAGCTGATAGGACACGGTGACAATGGGCCCCAAGGTAACAGAGCTGAAGAGACTCTCTAAGCTTGATAACCTGGAGCATCAAGTCAAAACGCAAAGGGTTAAAAAACAAAACAAAACCCACAAAACAAAACAAAACCAAACAACAACAACAACAACAACAACAACAAAAACAGAGCCTCCATCCACCTCCTCTCAAGCTTCCTTAGTTTTACTGCAAATTTCTTTTTGTCTGTGAGTTTACTGAAGGTCCTAGTATTCTGTCCTGATGAGGTTTGAGAAAGCAACCTAGGGAATTATAGGAACATCTGAAACCACGGCTGTGGAGAACTTTGCTGGCCAGACATCTTGCTACTTAACTTTGCTTCAATAGGTTTTAATGTAAAAATACGTTTTCCAGGCATGGTAGTGTATGTATCTGTAAATCTAGCCCTTGAGAGGCATAGACAGGAGGATCAAGAGTTCAGAGCTAGCTGGGCTACACATAATGAGTTCTAGGCAAGCTTGGGCTATGTGGTGAGACCCCCCCCTTCTACTCCCCAGTTTCAACGAAAACAAAACAACAAAAATGAATATATATGGTTTTGATTTAATGGTACACACATATACTGAACTATCTATTCACACTTTATAATTACTTTATATAACAATCCATATTAACCAAAGTTAGCTTGTTTGACCTCTGATCTGTTGAAGTATTTTTTTTTAATTTTAAAATGCTTTCGTCCAATGCCATAGCTTTCCTTCTCAAACTTCAGAAATAACACACAAGACTTTCAGTGACGTATGAGCAATAAGGAAGAGAACATCAGAAACGCTGAATATATCTAAGGCAATGGTTAGAAATAGATTTCTTCTAATGTTTCATTTTCACAGGAAAGCTGCGAGGTGCATGTGGGTCACTTAATCATGGACCTTCCCCTGAATACTTCCAAATCTCTGGTATTTGAACATTCATTTTTTTGAAGACATCTTTTCCCAGAAGATACCATTAAAATAACATTTCACTTCTATGTAATTTATATTGTTATCACCTTGGGGATATTTTAGCACTGTGTGTGTGTGTGTGTGTGTGTGTGTGTGTGTGTGTGTGTGTATGTGTGTGTGTGTATTAATTAAATTTAGGTTCTTATATATGCTAAACAAAGCATCTTACCACAGAGCAATGTCAGAAACCCTTTTTATTTCTCATTTTGAGATGGGCTCTGTTCTAGTCGGCCAGGCTACCCTTAACCTCACTCTGTAGCCCACGCAGGCCTTACACTCACGATCTTTCTGTCTCAGCCTCCCAGGCATTTGAGGTTACAGGTCTGTGCCACCAGATTACTTGCTTTGAACAAAACACCATGCACGTAATTATAGGGGTTAAATTACCTGTTTGTTGGGAGATCTATCTTATAAAATATTACTATAGGGTTAGAGAGATGTCCCCATGGTTAAGAGCACTTGATGTCCTTCCAGGAAATGGAAGCAGAGGATCTGAATTCGGTTCCCAGGACCCATCTTAAACAACTCACTGTTACTCCAGCTCCACACTCTTTGGGTGTCTTTGAGTAACACACACACACAAATAAACAAAAGGTTTTTTAAGTATTTCTATATAGCACAAGTTTGACCATCATCAACTAGTAAATATTTAGTATGCTGTTAAAACTCTGCAATGGGTAAGTTAGAAAACTACCAACAAGCATCAGAAAGTGACTTGAACAAATTCAGATTTCATTAGCAACCATCAAGGGAAAATGAAGGTATGCATAGAAAGCTATCCAAAATTGACCCTTTGGCACTGTTTACATCAATTTGTTTAATTTATAGCTTATTTGGTATCAGATCAAATATACACTATCTTAAGTTTTCTAGAAGATGGACATTGAAGATTAGAGTCTAAGGTCACTGGCAATGTATTTGACTAATTTCTTTCATGAGTACATCCAGTATCTTTTCAGCTTTTTAAGAATTATTGGAGAGAAAAAAAAAAGCATTTTACCGCTGCTATTTTGGATGAGAAAGGAGATTTTTACAATTTACTTTAAACAAAGTGTGAGTTTTGATTGATTTTTTTAAAGAGAAAAATCACTAAGTTGTATCCTGTTCATAAACATACATGCAAAATGCGGACAAACTAAGGGTACCAATACATTAAAATAATGACAAACCATGGAAGAGTGGAGTTTTTAATCTCAAGAATGCAGAGCTGATTTCATATTCAAAAGTCAATACATGGGATTTGTTATACTGACAAAATGCAGACTCAAAGGCATAGGCCATTCTCGGTAAATGTATAAAACACACTTGGAAAAAGGCAAACTCTTAATAAAAATAATTTTACAAAATAAATGTTTAAGCAAATTAGAAGTTGAATATACTAACCTTGACCTGATAAGGAGATCCATACCAATCTTTTAGTTAATATAATATGTATTGATGAACGAATCTCTGTGTCGTGTTCCCAGGTGGACAGAGGGGAAAATATCCTCTTTCAATGTGTTATTGAAGTCATAGATGGTCAAATACAGTGACAAAGTGAAACAAGTGTCTTAATATTTATTGCTGATGAAAAATATAATGCCCTCACTAAGCAACAAATGAAACTGTTGGGTGCCATGATTTTTTCCTGGGGTGATCCAACACAGACAACACACACATACACACACCTACTCACCCCAGATAGGGACACAACACATATAAAACATACCTACTCACCCCAGACAGGGATCCCAGGACAGAACGAAGTATGGATAGCACCAAAGTCCAACTTGGTGAACCAATGAGTTTTATTGGGGTGACTTTCTTATACAAATAGGTGAGGGGTTACTCACAGGAGCAGAAATGAGTCAAAGACAGCCATGTTACTAACACCAACCTCAGCTGGAAACCTGGAGCCCACTGCACAGCCTGCAGGCATCTCAGCAGGTTGGAGGGCATCCTTTCCTAGTAACTCAGTCTAAACTTCTTCCAGGCAACTCTGCTGGTTTCTGCTTCTTCAAGGCTGGTCTAGTCTCAGAGTCTTGTTTGCTGGCTAGCTTAATTGAGAATGACTGTTACCAGGTTTTACTACTTGCTCAGGGAGGACGGGGCATAGAGAATGTAGTCAGTTTCAGGTACTTCCTGAAGCAATTTGAGTTGTTCAGCATCTTTCTTAAAACCTTCCCTGTAGCTTGGAATCTTTCAATCTCAGGAAGAAACTGCTACATGAGAGAAACTAATCAAAAACAGCCATGCTGTAAGTTACCTCATTGATATTCTAAAGTCAATCATCTTATACACTAGCATCAAACAACTGGCAAAACAAATATTTCATTTACAGTGGCAACGGGGGAGGCATCCAATACCTGTAAACTAAATTTAACATTGAAAATTGAATTTAAAATTATAAGACTCCTGAGAGAAATTCAGAAAACTCAAATAGCTGGAGATGTATACTATTTCCTGGATAAAAAGATTCACATGTATTTGAGAAACGATAAGGTTGAGGCTTTATACTCTCTGGATTCAACGTTTACTAAACTTACGTTCTTCATGAAGTTACAAGGCCATCACAAGAACGAATGGAGAGCCCAGAAATACAGTTCATGTCTACTCAGCAGAAGCAAAGGGAGAGCTTTCCAACAAAAGGTGGTGGGACTGTTGAATACTTAAGTGAGGAAAGTTTATGTGAAATGGAGTCAAATGTCCTTCAACACCACTTCTATCAAATATAATAATCTATCTTGTTTCTATTTACACATTGATCATCTATTAGCTAGTCAAAGTATTGTTTTTAAAACTACAGTGATGTTCTTGATGCTGCGCTATTTGTTTTTGACAAAAACAATTATAAAGGAATTTTTTTTCATTAATGACATCTCTAATGATAGCATATGAAGTAACTAGAAATTGTCCATGACCACACAACCCAGAAATTACCTGAAAATGGCATTTGGGGGTAGTTTTCCTAAGCCTTTCTGTACAATACTGTAAAATTTGTAAATTTCTTAACATAGTATTCACTTGCTTGTAGTTTTTTTCTTTGTGAGAATTTTTAGGATTAAATTATTTTGAGTTGTGTATTATCTTTTATTTCAACAGATTTCGTGAGTTTTTGTGTGTGGCTCTATTTTCAAGTGGCATTGATCTTAATGGTAAGCTAGATTCAAATCACATTTTGTTAGGTATCTGCTCCAGGGGCGTGCCATGCTCGTAAATATATTTTTTCCTTTGAAATTTTCTACTCCAAATGAGCCTTAACTATCTAGCAAGCGTGACTCAAGGAAGTCATTCTGAAATAGTTATAGTTTCTGCTGTCTGTGGTGACTTTAAGTTTGTCTTATCAACTCAGTACTTCCTTGCCCACAGTGAAATTTCAGGAAGGTTACAAACGGAACATTCCAACATTGCATCTTAATATTGGAGTAAACACAGACGCAGTGATCAGACCAAACTCATAGCACAGAGCAACACTGCAGGGCCACAAATGATTGTTCACGTGTTTGTGAGCTACTTAAATAGGTCTGTTTCCCCCCTCAGCCAGGCACAAGTTTGCTTCGTGTAGTCTGAGACTATACCCCCATACTATGGGCTGAAGTCCAGAGAAGGCAGTCCTCAGAAAGAAAACAGGAGGAAGCCAAAAGGAGATGCAAAGATGGACCAGGAGCACTTCCTCAAGCCTGTCAGCTGTGGGCCCTGGTTTCAGTTCCTTCTAGAACTTCTCTAGCTTCTGCCTTTGGGTTCTGTGAAGATCCTTGTTCACAATTCCTAATTTTCTTCTCTTCTTTTTTTTTTTCTCTCCCCGCCCTCCTCCTCTTCTTCCTCCTCCTCTTCTTCCTTGCCATTCTTTTGTAAGGTTGACTTGTTACCAAAGAAACACAAATAATAAAAAATAAAGTGACTCCTGAGAGGCTTTCCCCAGCCCTATTGATGCTCTCCACAACCTTGGCTTTACATATGGAGAATTTCACCCATCTGTTCCCTCAACATAAGTTCAATTTCCACTAGAAATCTAGGGTGCTCCTGCTTCACTCATCAAGGTGTTGTATACAGAGAACACTCCTGCTCTAATGATAATTTAGTGTGAAACTTTTTGTTTTCCTGACCAGAAAATCTGTCTGGTTAGAGAATGCTTAGCCTTTGACATCTGATCTCTCCTCTAGGTTGTTGCTCTCTTAAAGCTCTAATCCTAGCATGTAGTTCTTAGAAAGGCGTTGCCCTAATTTTTCTTAAGGAGAAATGAATAAACATCTTTAAAAAAAAAAGTAATGTATGAGTGCTCTGCTGATAGATATCCACATGCCAGAAGAGAGGATCAGATCTCCTTATGGATGGTTGTGAGCCACCATGTGGTTGCTGGGAATTGAACTCATGACCTCTGGAAAAGGAAGCAGTGCTCTTAACAACAGATCAAAGATTGGATTCTGCTGAGTCCAATGTGTAACCAATGATTTTGTTTAGCTTATTTATGGGTGAGAGCCTGGGTGAGAGATTATTTCCAGGAACTGGTGATCGCTCCAAGCAGCTGCATCAGCACAGAATTCTGCCGCTTCATGGATGATGGCAGCATGGCAGCTACATCATAGAGTTCTACTTTTAGCTAACCTGCCACTTCCTACTCACTCCAGCATCTCCCAAGGTCATGTCTATCTAGGAGGTGGAAGAAGCAAGAGGGAGTCAAGACTGGACCCCCAGGTAAGAGTTCTATTTCTCTCTTCCCTTCTATCTACTAGAGGAAGTCAGCACATCTAATATTGATACAATGTAACTATATGTCTTTGTAGTTGTCTGTTTATTTTGCTGCCATGGCAACTAGATCACGGTCATCCCTTCTCTGTGATGATGTTGGGATGATCATGTTGCCTCTAAAGGAAAAAGGTGTACAGAAACAAGGGAGATCAAGTTTGATTTGTCTTACTATCATTTCAAACGTCAATAACTTTAACACTGTAAAAAATGAAGCACTTGTAATTTTTCACTCTTGAATGTCTATGAGTTCTGTTTTCAAACATTTGGCTTGAGTTCAGCATATAGTTCCGTGGCATGTTTTCAGTGACTGAGGCAAAGAGATAATACACTCATAACGCTAACTAGCAATTTCTCAGTAATACCCACTGGGATAATGAGCTTTCAATTACTGTAACACATTGCCTTCAAAATAGCTGATACAGAGGAAAGGTTTCATTTGTTTTATGGATTTGTCGGTTTGGGTCCACGATCCCTTTAGCTCCAGGTCTTTAGGCTAGCACACATTCAGTTTTCAGAAATTTGTTTTCTCTATATTCTACATGAAACCTCATTCTCCAACTGTTGAGAAGCTTTATGAGTTAAACTAAGCAAAATTAACTCAACAAATAGCCAACATTAGCTGTCAGTGCTATAGCATTGCAGGAGAGAAGGAAGGCATGAGGTGAGGAAGCAGTATAAAGGAGCACTATGTGAAATAAGACTGCCAAGAGTGGTGTGAATGTTGGATGTTGTAAGTTCTGAGCTAGGGAATACCGAGAAGCCGGTTGCCGAGGACACCAAGATAGAGGGGCCACGCTATATCTCTGACAACTCTTCTATTACTCTTTAAGCTCTTATGAGGTGACTGGACACTGAAATGGTTGGAGAGAAATCTTTCGAGTGGAGTGAGGTTTGGTGTGGGTCTTGGAGGTGAATATCTGAGAGGTTAAAGCACTATGGATATAAGATCCAGGGCAAAGCATAGGGATGAGAACACACGCCCTTCTGCAGAGGAGTAATCTATCCTTCTAGACCCCAACGTGTGCCGGAAGCTTTGGGAAATTGCTTCGGTGAGTACAGCGGACAGACACGTCAGAAGCATTTGAGTGTGAATATGAGACAGAAAGAACTGCTGAACCATGGAGTGACATGATAGAAATTAGGGTGAGGTAATACGGGTGAGTGGAGGCTGAAGTCCAAACAAGCTCCATCCTTCACCCAGCGAAGACCTTCCCAAAACAGCACAGATGTGCGAAAGGATGATAGGTCATTCAAGAGAGGAGACGATCTGGTTTCAAACGTGAATAGCTAGAGAAGACAGTGGAACTTCTTGTTTACAAAGAGTCTGCATGCATGGGATTGGGGCTTAGGGGCAAGTGCAGGCCAGAAATGCATTATATATACAAAAAAATAGTCAATAGCAAGGAAAGTTCAACTGGATCCAAGAAAATGGAGACTTTGGAGACAGGCTGTGAAGAGAGGGATGGAGAAATATGGTTGAGATGCCCTATATTCAGGCCTTGGTCAGGTGAGCCGAGCTAGTGTTGGCAGAGACATAGTTGGGAGGTGACACTCGGAATTGACAAAGAATTAAGGGAACAAAACAGATAAGGATCCAAAGAAGTTGAATTAGGAAGAAGTTCACATTTAGAAGAGTTTCCATTATGACCTGGGATTGAAAATCAAGGAGAGGAAAGATGGGCGGTGATGGACTTGTAAGCATGCGCAGAATGATGACGTCACGATGCGCAAGGGCTCTGACCGCTACTCTTCCTAGGGTCGTTACACCTGGACAACTTAATTTGCAGAGGCTTACCTACTATAAGGCTGATTATCTTTCCCCATTCATGCCTTTCCCACCAGCTTGGCATGTGATCTTATTTTGGACTGAGGGTACTGCAGCTCTAAGGGATGAATATGAGTTCATACTATAATGAGGCGGAGCAGTAATGCAGTGTGACTGGTGTCTTTGTAAGAAGTGGTGAGAGACATAAGGAAGACACCTATGCCTGCAATGATGGGAGCAGAGCCAGGGCTTGCGGAGCTGCAAACCAGGGAGCCCCTAGGGGTGCTGGGAATAGCATAAAAGAAGGGAAGGTGTGGCTCTGATCCTGCCCTAGCGTTTTTTTTCGAAGGTATGGGGCTCTTCCCTCTAGGACTACAAGAAAAAAAAAAAAAGAAAGTTCTTTAGAGGCGCGAGTTTGTGGCATTTTGTAGTGGCAGTCCCAGAACCTCGATACATTCAGCCACCTCATTCTTAAACTGGAGGTAATGCTTTCTCAATGAAAGGGTGAAAAATATCACACTGAAAAGTGCCTAGCACAGGGTCTGTTATAATCACTAAATAATCACTGCATGTTTAAATACAGGTGACAAATGCCTTACCTATGAAGACATGCACCATTTTAGATTTAAAAAAAAAAAGCATCCTCTAGGTAGGCCACTTATTTGGTGTCACACCACACTTCAAAATTTCAGAACAGTAGATTCATCTTCAAATTACAGATATTAGCATCATTGAACACAGTTTTCACAAGAGGACCAATTTTCTTAAAGTCAATTTTAGGTATCCAAATATGAAAGAAGAGACTCTGATTTTAAGTGAGAAATCAACGTTGACTTAAATTCTCAATGACTTAAATCCAGACAAGATTTCTTTCAACATAACTTTGTGAAACTACACAGTACATTCAGTACATTGTTCCCTTCCAGAGGTGTAAACAACTCTATCTACCTTGTCTGAAACACTCAGGAAAAAAAAAACCAAAAGATCAGGGGTGAAATTTTAATTGTGTTCTACACGGAGGGTTCAAAGTAAATGATCTAATATCATAAATTTGCCTTTCTTTCCTCATAATTTAGACACTGGCACGCAGGTGTTGCAAGGTTTTTGCCACAGTTAGAAAGGAATAAACAAACATCCTGTCCAGAAAGAAGGGAAAATGAGAAAGAGACAGAGGCTATTAAAAACTGTTATTCCCTTTAAAGTAACTGTTGCAGAAGTTCCTGGGAGAAGGGAAGAGACCTTTAAAAAAGTAACAATGGTAGATTGTAACTCAATAGTAAAATGTCTGTTTAGAACATTCGCATCTGTTTTTCAAAAGTCACTTTGAAATCTTAATTTTTTTTTTAATTTCTAAAGAATATTTGACATGGAATCTATCCTTTAAGCCATAAGACTAGACTAAGAATTTGACCATGCCACCGGGCATGGTGGCGCATGCCTTTAATTCCAGCACTTGGGAGGCAGAGGCAGGTGGATTTCTGAGTTCGAGACCAGCCTGGTCTACAAAGTGAGTTCCAGGACATCCAAGGCTACACAGAGAAACCCTGTCTCGAAAAAATCAAAAAAACCAAAAAACCAAGAATTTGACCATGCCTTATGTTAACTCCAGAGTAAATTAAAGAAAGTCCTTATTTACCCCTCTACTGCAGTTTGAGCGCCATAGTTGACAATAGAATATTACACTGTAAGCCGGGCAGTGGTGGCACAAGGGTTTAATCCCAGGAGGCAGAGGCAGGCAAATCTCTGAGTTCGAGGCCAGCCTGGTCTACAGAGTGAGTTCTAGGACATCCAGGCTACACAAAGAAACCTTATTTCAGCAAAAACAAACAAACATATGTTTAACTTTGTACTTCATTTAAACTTAGAAATACAAGAAATAAGGAAGTGGACCATAAGATGGGAGGCTCCCTTGACAGCCAGACTCTTGAGTATTTGAAATGTTCTCTGGTTGCAAGGAGGAAGTAACATTTTGTTGTGCAAGCTGTTGGTCATAGAGTCCTTGGCAAACTAAGAGGTGACAGTCACCTACTGCTGAAAGAAAAATTAAAATCAAGGTCAGGCATAGGGTATTGAGCACTGCCGAACAAGCCCAGGCAAGCCTGGACATGCCAGAACAAAGGCTGTTGATTCCTAGATAGGGAGGGCATGCAAGGACATGCCCTGGCTTATCCCCTCTGAGCAGGGGGCCATCTGGATTGGACACTGGCATCTCTTTGTCTTCCTAATATGGTTAGAGGATAACCAGATGCCCCGCCCAAGAAAGTGCTGTAACCCTCATGTGTTCTTTACTGATGTTTAAACTAGCCAATCATGTGTAACTGAGTCAGTTCTTCCCAACCCCCTCACCATTTACTATATAAACCCTTGACTCCCAGGCTTGGGGGGGGGGGGCGGTTCCTCTGTCTCCACTGGGAGACATGTGTCGACCCGGAGTTCTGCCATTAAAGTACCTCGTGTTGTTTGCATCAAGCCAGTCTCTTGAGCTTCTTTGGGTGCGCGTAGTCCTGAAAAGCGAGTGGGGGATCTCCTCACGGAGGTCTTTCACTGCCTAGCTCAGTGAATTTCTCAACACTTATTGGCTAATGGGATTTTAAAATCCCATTGTCTTCCATTCCTTTCATAATTAAGAAAGACAGAGATACTTGGGGAGGGAATAGATTTTTCTTTCTAGTTGATTCAGTCATGTCTCAAACCTGATAATAGAATGTAAGGCTGTGGACATAAGGCAGCTTCAATTTCTTGCTTTCACAAAGGCAAATGCCACATATTTATCTTTTCATAGTTTTTATTACCTCGGCATTTATGGAAAATAGATATATACAATTATGTGTTATTGAGTATAGATATATATATTATGAGTACATACCCATAAATAATATGTTCAATATATCTACTATATATATGTATATATATAAACACACATATATAATATGTTCAATATATTTACTATATATATACACATATTTGTACTATATACACATATATATTTACTATATATATATATACACATATATATAATATGTTCAATATATTTACTATATATACACGCACATATATAATATGTTCAATATATTTACTATATATATATATGTGCATATTGAACATAATATATATGGGTATGTACTCATAATCTATATATCTATACTCAATAACACATAATTGTATATATCTATTATATATATACACACACACATATATGTGTGTGTATATATATATATATATATATATATATATATATATATATATAATTTCCTCTCTATTCTATTTTCTTTCTTATCTAGTGTTAGGGGGTTAAAATGATGGAGAAGGGTGGAAAAGAACCCACATAGTAGCAAAAGATTCCCCCCCCTCCGTGTGTGTGTGTGTGTGTGTGTGTGTGTGTGTGTGTGTGTGTGTCTGCCTGTGGATCAGGATATAGCTCTCAGGTACTGCTCTGCTCCGGCACCATACAGGCCACTATGCTTCCACCATGCAGGCTACCATGCAGCCACTTCCATGATGATACTGGACTAACCTCTGAACCTGTAAGCCAGCCCCAGTGAAATGCCTTCCTTTATAAGAGTTGCCTTGGTCACAACAATAGAATGACAGTGACTAACACAAAGCTAAAAAGTTAGGATCGGGTTGCCACACCTGTTCAGCCTGTGACAAGGGGTCTCTTTAGATACGCTACAACATATTCATCTCAGACTTGCCTGTTGATTGTCTTCTATGAAGATGCAGAGGTCCTGTATCTAGTGCTCTTAGTAGCATCATTTGTGCTCCAGTAACGTGGCCAGCCCCGACTTTGCAGCTTTGCAGCCTGTTCTGTACTAGCCTGTCTCTGAGGCTGGCTTCACTCCCATGATTGTAACTCTCCTTGGTAACCACCCACTACATCCATACCGGGTCCCCATTAACAGTTACTTTTCTCTTTCACAGCTTCATACAGTGTCCTCTTGCAGACTTCTTGTATGGCATCTGACCTTGCCACACACTGCCGGCTTTCAGCTTTCTTGGTACAAGCCTCTGTGATGCCCTGACTTTCACATGGTTCTTGTCTGAAAAACTGTACTGAGAGGTCAAAGCTACCACCCTCGGTTGTCAGCCCTAGATGTAGCCAGCCCCACCTTGAACCACAGTTTCATTTCCTCTGTGTGTGGAGCCTGGTAAAACATTTTTTCTAGGTGGTTGTTTTGAGCAAGGAGTCCCCTCAGTGGGTTGCCAGCCTCAGCTCACTCCTTTCAAATGAATTTGAGTTTTCCCACGTTGGCCTTACTGACAGAGGGATTTCTTTTGTTAGGGGTCTCAGAAATTTTTCCATCACCTTGAATCTTTCCTGCCAGGCTACCTTCCCTGGCCAACCACACAGTTTCCATATCTTTTTGTTTCATTTGTCTCTCTCTCTCACACTCAGACCTGGACGAGAGCAGTTAACAGCCACCATGCCACAGCCTGAATCCTCTCCTGTCTTGAATTTCCCTCTGCCAAACAAATCAGTCTATTCCTTTTGAATTTAGCCACACTCGAGTTCTCAGGGCACTGGCAGACTGTGATTCTCTGCCAGGATATATAGCCTGGTTCTTGACAGAGTCCTCCCTCACCTATGACCTCCACCCCCCCCCCCCCCCCAGTCCTCTCACCCCTCCAGTCCACATCTGCTGACATTCTTTTGACCATCCACCGGAAGGACCATTAAGCATTGCCCACAATACTGGAGGGTTTTTCTAGTTCATATTTCCAAACTCTTTCCCATCCCTCCCCAATGCATGCTCCAAATGCCCAAGAACTACATGGTAAGTTTGCACTCTAATAGCCTTGCTTCTTGGTACTGATTTTCTTCTGTATTCTATTTGTGGAAGGAATACTGACTTGTTGTTTGAAGATTTTATTATTTAACTATATGCAGGTCTGTGCACAGGTGCCCTGGGAGGCCACAGGATCCCCCTCTGCAGTTCCTGGCAGTTTCGAGCCATCTGATGTGGGTGCTGGGAGACAGACTCCGTTTCTGCACAAGAGTAACGAGTGCTTTACCTGCTGAACAATCTCTCCAGTTCCCAACCTTTTGTTTTCAAAGCAAACAGTCAATGAGGTTTTGTCAGGCTGGTCCAAGCTCAGAGCGGTTTTCTGCGGGTTGTGATTTCAGAGCTGACACTTAGAGCTTTTCCATGACATCACTCCTGTGGCTCCTCTACTCTGCTAGGTGAGCAGCGGTCTGCCTTAAGGGGTAAAACAAATGCTACAGGCAGGGTAGTTTAAATAATGTATTTCCCATAGTTCTGGAGGCTGGGAGATACACATAAGGGTGCCACCAGACTCCATGTTTATTGTGGGGCCTTTCCTTTGCAGAGAAGCACCTTACTGGTGGATGCATTACAGGGATGAGAAAGCATCTCTCTCATCTTTTCTAATAGAGTCATCAATCCTATCCACGAGGGCTCCACTGTCAAGACCTCATAATAATTTGGGAGGTCCATCAATCTGGAGAGATACAAACATTCAGCACACAGCACAGTCTATGCTGTGGTTCATGTTTTTCAGGTCTATTTTACGTCTTTGAGGTTAGACCCACACTTTTCACAGAACAGGGAAGGAAATTACAAAAAAATAAAAATGAAGTTTAAATATGTCGATTTTTCTCATTCTTCAGAGGTAGATTAGATGTTACTTCACCTGGCGAAAAATTGGGAAAGAGGCATAAAGGCCTGTAAGTGAGTTTGGCTGAGGAGCAGTGAGTAGCTGGGGCGCAGTGGAGGGAGGGCCCTTCTTAGAAGAGTTTTGAGCCACAGGCCTACGGTTATAATTTTCAAAGCAGGAAAACATAAGTAGATGTTTTCCTTTCAGAAGATTCCTTCACAAGTTCCTTTTGCTTGTTCTTTAGAAGAAATATTTACAGGGCACAAATTTTCATCTGGTTTCAAAAAGTAGCCATATTTAAATGTGACAGCAATAAAAAAAAAAAAAAAAACACCTAGCACCTCACGTTATCTATAGATCCAGATTCCATTCTGGATGCGTAACCACCCACGTGTTAAGTGCTCTGGTCCTCAAAATAACTCAAGAAATATTGCAGTGAAATGTAAGTATAATGTAATATATTCTCTACAGTGAGTGACATATGAAATACATGAATGTATATATAATGAAATAGATAAGGAAATATTAAGATGTACAAGTAGTGAAACTGAGGCTTAGTGATTAATAACCCATTGTAATTTAATGTTCCCATTAGCTAATGCAGTCAGATTAGGGCTAGAACCCAGACACTTAGGCTTTACGGGTGACAGAATATTCTATCTGCCGTGCTATGATCGGGAAAGCAGGGAACAGCTATGAGGACGTGAGGATGTTCCAATCTTAAGATTGTTTGCAGTGAATGGACAATAGACTCTCAACCGAAGTTCTTTATCAGTTACAGTGATAGTATCGGACACAATCATAGCACCAACCTCAAAGGTCGTCGCATAGGAATTTCCTTTCTACGGGAACACTTCTCCCTGGACAGATGTAGGGGGACTCACAAGAAAGTTACCAAAACTCACAACAACAGAGTTAGAAGACTAACATAACCTTCCTGAGGCTACATAAGCAGTAAACAGTTGCTGGGAAGAAAGACTCTTGTGTGGGCACGCTCATGTGAGGCAGATGAGGAGGGCCTATCTGTCCATGAGGCGATAGGCAGGTGTTAGCTACTGTCAACATACTGCTAAGACACATTATGAACACTATTACTGTTAATGGTAATTTCTTAAATTATGGGCTCTCTTTACAATATTCATCTACTAATAAAGATGTTGGGGACTGGTTAGTTTGACCACTTGGCAGGTGTCGACTCCCCCTTGTATCCCTGTCAGCCTTGGGCAAAAGGACTGCCAGTCAAGCAGCCAGTCTACCAGCACCAAGCATCTAGAACATTCCATGGATGCCTTAGGAAGGGAGCTTCAAACAGCTTGCTCTGTACTTTTTGCTATACAGCTTTTGATGAACTCTAGCTGATCCTGCAACTGCTTCTGCCTAGGGCAGCAGTTTTTCCTGGCAGCCTAGTAGTAGGATGGGTGTTGCTGATCCAAAAGGGACCTCTGTGTAGTTGGTGCAACCACAGAACCTTCATTAGCATGAGTGATTTTCTGTGGTTGTTACAAACATCTCTTCTTTGCCTAGTTAAGCAGGTTTTCTGGTTTATTTTGCAAGCTTACAACAGGAGAGTTTAACATGTTCCTCAGAGACCTGGCTATACGTCTTTTAGTGAATGTGCTCCTGTTCCCTAATAATGTTAAATCTCTTCGCAGCAGCACCATTAGGTAACTTCCCATTCTGAACTTTAATTCAGACTAGAGAGATAGGACATATACTATGGCTACCAGGAAGAAGAAGAAGAAGAAGAAGAAGAAGAAGAAGAAGAAGAAGAAGAAGAAGAAGAAGAAGAAGAGAGAAAGCAAGCCACTTCAAGTCATTCAAAATCTGTTTTTTTAAAATGAATTAGGATGTTAAACTCATTTATGTCTGATAGTCTATACTCTTGAATTGACATTTAATTCAGCCATTAAACCCTACACTACAGTGGGTTTTAGTATGGTTCCTCTTACTGACCTCCAAGCTTTTTCTATATTGTGGGAGCAAAACAAAAATATGTATAAATATAAACCTGCATATACATTATTGTCATTTTTAAGGTTCTCACCAAAAGCAACAATATTTAGAACCGTCAGTGTCTGGGCAAATACAAACTTGACTAGTTTAGCTATTCTTTCTTCACTTTCTTCTGTAAACTTTAGCAGCAGATTATTTGGGAAAAGATGGAGTTGGACGAGGGGGATGAGGTGAGGAGCACTAACATATTTTGCAAACACGATTTTTTTTTAAATTTTTTCAAATTAAAAGGTTTCAAACTTCAAGGAAGAATGTAACCAGCATAACTGGAATTAAGATGCTTCTGAGGCTGACCTTGGATTTGAAGGACAGGGAGACAAGGCTGAGTTAGTTTAAGTGCTGGGAAAATTCACAATTTTAGATGAAAAGAGTCCTATCTGGAAGAAGCGCTAGAGCCAGCCTTGGACAGGAGGATTCATTCGGACACCTGCCGGGCCCTGCATCAGTAAGTGGTTTCAGATCCTGCACCTAGGGGAGTTCAAGTTTTACTGCAGGCAGGCCAGAAGGCTGGCTGAAATGACAAAGAGGATCTATTTCTGTTTTAGTAGATTTAGCAAAGGAAGAGACGTATCCAGGTCACTGGACGCACTCTCAGACAACCCTGCAAATAAACACATGAGCATTTACACCTTTGCAAAAAGTTGCTCGCAGACGCCCTCACGGAGAGGAAAGGATCGGGAGCAGCGAAGCGCAGGCTCCAAAAAAACCTGGCAGCTCTGGGGATCTATACACAGCTCTCTCATCCCCGCCCAGCTCACCGGCTCCAGGTCTCCGGGGGCGCGCAGTCGGGAGGGGGCGAGGGGCGTGGAGGCTGTTCCCTCGGAACAGCCAATGAGCAGCGAGACCCAGCGGTGGCGCCAGTGACGTAGGCGGCGCTCCCTCCGCCCCACTGCGGGCGGATGCTGGGAGCCGACGGCCGCCCGAGCTCTAGGGTGCCCGAGGGCGGCGAGCGCGCGCGCGAGGAGCGAGGGGGAGGCAGTGCGCGTGCGCAGCCGCTCACCCGGGGGAGGCGGGGCCGAGGAGCGGACACGCGCATGCGCGCGCCCCGGGGCGGTCGCGGGCGGAGGGGGCGGCTCCTCGAGTGTCGGCGACCCGAAGGCCGAGCGGCAGGCGGGCGGCAGGTGCCGCGGCCGGGCGCCGCTGCCTCGTCGCGCGTCCCCGCGATGAGCCTCGTCTCGGGGCCTGCCCCTGCCGGCTGCCGCTCCGCGCGGGCCTCACGGCGTGACCCGGGCCTCGTGGCGTGGCGGGCCCCCGCGGCGCGACGCGGGCCCTGAGCGGGAGCGGCGGTCCCTCCCGCGGCCCCAGGCCTCGCCCGCCAGCGCTCCTCGATGTCTCCCCGGCGGGGAGGACGCTGCCTGCGACACCCGCCGAGCGGCGCCCCCGGGAGCGCCCCTCTGCCGCCCCGCGGGGACGATGAGGGCGGAGGGCGCCGACCACTCGATGATCAACCTGTCGGTGCAGCAGGTCCTGAGCCTCTGGGCCCATGGCACGGTGCTGAGGAACCTCACGGGTAATGCGCGGGGCGGAGGGAGCGGTGGGGGACCCACTCCACGGGTGTTCGGGGCGTCCGCAAACCCGGCCCGGTGCCGGCCGCTGGAGCACGCGCGAGTCGCGCCAGTGGCCCGACTGGATCACAGTTCATGTTTCTGTCATTAACCCCCACACACACCACCACCACCTTTCCCAGTGCGCGCGCGCACACAAACACCGCTTCTTGCAGTTTCGATCTTTTTTATTCTTTCTTTCCTGGTTTAGCCCTTTTTCTTGCTGACAGATCTCAAACCAATTGCAGTACTTCTATTGCCTGCTCACCGTGATCACGGTGGACCGACCGTTCGTTCCTTTATTTGTAGAGAGAGAGAGAGAGAGATGACTCAGTAGATTATAGCGGGGTCAGGGGCTGGACCAAGGTCTAGAGCAGTCTGAACAGTTGTCTTCTCTGCTATTTCCTTTTGTCTGGCTGACCCCTTCTGGCTTCAAGTTGCTGTATTTGCGAAATTTGAGAATTCGGTGTTATTTCCCTTCATTAATCGAGGTGATTGGGAACGGGGTTTGGCTACATTATAGCATCAGGTTGTCAGAGTGAGCATTAGTACACATAATACGATTTCATATGCAGGTTTGCTTTGTGAAGAAACTTCTGGTTTTCTCAATGTGGAAGTGCTTATAGTCTTGAGTTCTGAGTTTTAAAATAGCATCTAAAGAGTAATTTGACTGGGAAGCAGAAGGGTCAACAGTTTGACTCCGGAGTAGCTGCTTTTGTGAAACAACCACCAAGACCCCAAACAAAAACTCAGCTCTTTAAAATGTTGAACATTACTATTTCAAAATCTGGGTGATAGCAAATTAATAGCATATAGTATACATATATTTATAGGTAAAACTGGCATGATACAGGGTTCACATGTTTAAGGAGAAAAATATAACGGTATTACGTACCACCCAGATAATTTTCAGGTTACTTAATCCCTTACATATGAAAACCACACAAGTAAAGGAGACCCTGGAGCCAGCAGAGGCGTCTTCTTGGTTGCATTTTTATAGTTCTGAAAAGTTAAATTCACGTAAAGATCATCTCAAGATCGACTCCTTTATTTTACTGATGACCTTGTTCGTATTTGCCCACTGTTTCAAATTCCTAAAGTATGAGTTGTTTATTAAAGTATAATGATAAAAACTTAGTGATGTATATTGCCTGTATTAATGACCAGCTTGGCTCACTGTAGCTGTCCCATATGTAGCTTGATAGTTAGTCAAGAGATGCTGTCTGCTGTGCCATGTACTGCTTAGCCTATTCAAAATAAGCAAGCAAATTCAGCTCCCAAGACGAGACAGTAAGCTCACCATTTTACCGAGTCTCCTCTGTATTACTCTAACTCTGCAAAGCATATACACAAAGCAATTCAGGCAAATTAAACTGCCCTAAGCCAGATATGAGCAAGTGGGGCTTCAGAGCCAGTCTGCCTCCGAGCACCTTCCCTTTAGCTCTTCATTCAGCTTCGTCCTCTGCCCTGTCAGACAGGGTGAATTTCTTGCTTCATCCTGCTACTTCTGCTCTTTGCACCTACTTCTGTTTTTAATCACATTATAATTTTTATCCCTTCTAGCTTGAATGTGTTTTGAGAGTAAGGCTTTTGTCCTGCTGAATTCTTGAGTCCTAGCATAATCCGGCACAAAATAAGTACCGAATCCATGTTTGTTAAAGTGAGATTGTGAAATAATACCTAATGCAGGATTTAAACATGATGCTGTGTTGTAGTTCACTGGAGTAAACATGCCCTTAAAGTACAATGGGGTGTTTAGGCAACCTTTGTAGACAATCATTTCCCAGACTTGGAAGACAGGCAGATGCATACTGAATGCATTTGTATTCTGTGCTGAATACTGGTTTCCATTTTCTTTATTTGATATTTTCAACAGTTTTTGAGATATTGTTTATATCCACTTTACAGACATTGAAGCAGAGGGCAAGCTTATGTTTGGTAGCTAACATGAAAAGATCTTTACATTTTCTGTTAATTCAGAAGACATTTGGCATCATAGCAAACTTGCAAGTAAAACAGATAATAAAAAGAAGCATAGTATAAAACCAGGCAGGCTATCTTGGATTATAGCTGAAGGAATTTCAGAAGTCTAGTATTAGGAAATTGAGTTAAATACCAAATCAAAGGGAAATAAACTCTTGCTTCTGTTCTTTGTACACACGAGCAAGTGTGATATTACTCTTTTCTTAGGATTTTACCTAAGAAGCAGGGCTCTACCTTTGGAAAACAGTCTTCTGTATGCGCTCCTTTGATAGGAATAAACGTAAACAGGAGAACTAGAAGCAGTAACCTAGAGCAGGCACTGCTTAGTTTCAGTCTCTGAAATATCACTCTGTCACTCTTAGCAGCCTGTGGTGAATGCTGTTGATCAGAGGCAAGGCCAGAGCCTGTCCTTGTCCCCACCCTCAGTTCCATGTCTATCCTTTCTGCCCCACGTAGCTACTTAAGGCAGACAGGTCTGAGAGGTGGTAAGTCTTATAATACTTAAGATTAGTCTGGTACATATCTGTCCCAGCCTGAGGATATGTAAAGGTATCTCCAGCAGCTGGGCCCCATATATTCCAGTACATCCCTCCATCTCTCTCTCCCTCTCCCCTTCTCCCCCTAACCCCATGACTGCCTGAAACTACAGATAGCATCTAGTCCTGAACATATATACCTATGATAGGGTTTAGTTT
Organism: Mus minutoides; assembly: GCA_902729485.2. NCBI lineage: Eukaryota > Metazoa > Chordata > Mammalia > Rodentia > Muridae > Mus > Mus minutoides. The sequence continues at coordinate 445,721 of LR749880.1, read as the reverse complement.
CTATTAGATGCAGTAAGATGCTTAACAATATCACAATAAAGCCAAAATGTTTTTAACTGCACTGTAATAAAATTCCCTGTATCACAACTGTTGCACTCTGGTGCTATTAAGTAAGTTAATGGCTATTTGAACACAAGTATCGCACTGCTAAGGCAGCCTATCTGATAGCTAACAGTCAATCTAATAAGGGAGATGAATCCGTATATCCTTGACAGAAATGATTCTTGCTTTGAGTGAGACAGAGCCGAACAGCATAAGATGTCTGAATGGCCAGCAAGTTAAAATGTATGAGTTGTTTGTTCCTAGAATTTTCCATTTACTATTTCTTAAGTGGTTGATGAAGCAGGTAGCCAAAGCCACAGAAACTGAGATCTTGAATGATGGTTGGCTAATTGGTCCAGTAAGTAAAGATGCTAGAAAATGTGAGATACTATTGAGAAAACAACGCTTTCTAATCTTTTGAGTGGCTATCGTTCTGTAAAAGCTACCGACCCATGTTCACTGTATTTCCTGTCTTAGGAACCCTCTCAGGCATGATCAGCTGTTTGATAGCTCTCTGTTTTAGAGACACTTACAAGGAATCTGAGAACAGCCATTCTCAGATCCTGTGTCTGCCACTAGAAGACCACCATCCACAGTTGCTGTGTGTCTACCCCTTTCACTGGGGTGTAAATTTTAGGATCCTTCATTTGTTTAGCCCTGAATAGGTTATAGGCCTTTTTAGCCTACTAGAGAGATGAATAGTTTCCTTTCTTCATTCACAAATACCTTTTTCTATGACTGTATTCTAAATTCCCACCCCTCAGTCTGAAGTGGGAGTCCATACTATGTCTAACTTTTCAGCTTTGTAAGTTGATTTTTTTAAATTACTAATAATTAGCTGTAACTTTTCACTTTATTTTGTTTTTCTTAACTGATGTGGCTCCCAATTTGTATTCTGATCCAAATTTGGTTACTAAGGATTTAGAGAAGAATTTTTCCTTCAGAAAAGGCAGATCCTTAAACTGCTGGCCAAATATAACAGGGTTAGTCTTGGGAAAGGGATACTGGGCCCTGGAAGAAAAGTGGGCACTGTCTTAAGTTGTCCACTTTCTCTTTAACAGCAGAAAATGTGGGGCAAGTCCACCCCTCCTTTTCTTTATTGGTAATAAGTGTTGAGAGCCTGGGTCCAATATATAAAGAAAGATATATACCATTCATTTTACATATGCATATATATCTATGTACAGTTGTTCCTCAAATTATGATGGTTATAGTCTGATAAACTCATTGTAAATTTTTTAAAATTATGAATAGAAAAGGTACTTATACATCTATTTACCAAAACCAACACTTAGCCTGACCTATCTTAAAGGAGCTACTGTAGCCTTGGTTGACCAGAAGTCATCTTGTTGATCAAGCACACAGTGCAGAACTGAGTGGTTGTATAGGCATAGGCTTAAAACATTGCAAAGCTGAAAATTTATACTTGTAATTTGGAGTCTCAATTTCTCTGTCTATGTTTTTTTACTTTTAGAATATTCATGTACATATTATATTATAGTTTATGTTTGGAGCTTTAGAGTTGATATAAACTGTTTTTGCAGTCAGCCGAAAAGGGAGGACTAGTTCGCTGACCACTGGCTGGTGGTGCAGTTGGTGCCTTCCTCTTGTTTGTTCTCAGATAGCTGTGCCTCCCTTGGTGTGGCTGTGTTCACCACTAGATTACTGTGCCTTACGAAGGTGGCCATATGTAGAGAGCAGTCTCAAAAATCCACTGATGTCCCTCATCCAGCAACTGCAGCATTAATCATACACTCTGCTTATTGGTATTTGTGCCATATCCCACAATTGACTATTATTGAAACACGCGATTGGCATTTCTTATTCTTGTGTTATAGCATAGATTGCAGACAGAGTTGAATTTTGTATCGTGCATCATTCTAGAAGGCCCTCTGTGTGACTGATGGAACACTTTGTAAGCTTTGACAACTCAGGCTTACTGTCATTGGCTCTCACTTCATTTCCACTTCATTATTTTGGAAGTGTACATAAGCCCCCGTTCTGGAGTATTGAGGATTCATTTTAAGATTATGTAGGCTATTCCTTTTGACTCTTTAATAATAACTACATAATATAATTTCTTTTATTTCTGCTTTCTTTAGTAACTAAGACAGTGAGATAATCATAGAGACAGGTCAGAGGTGTTGTGTGTCTGGCAACTGTTTTGGAAACGGAAAAGGAAGGGACATCGGGTCCATGGAAGGAAGCCAGAATAAAAGTGATCAGATGTGAGAGGCAAGCCCTGAGAGTCCAGCACTGACCCAGAGGAAAAATCCTAAACATGGCTACTCAACATCTCTGTGTGCCTGAAATGAAGAGAACATTTCACATATGTCTCACTGTAATTAGTGTCTAAATAATTTGTTATACTTGTATGATTATATAAGGTGTGATAGGCTAATTACATATTTTAATGACCTAGTATTTAAGCAATAACATTTAATTGTAGACTACATAGTGGTGCTATCAACACATAGAAGAAATACCATTAAATTATCAATTTCATTTGGTGACCTTGAACTAAGTAGACTCAGCTTAAGGAAACTTTTCTCTAAACTTTATGGAAGTAGGAGAAGCCAGATTTAACCCAAGTCTAAATGCCTATGCTATAATATAAACTGTAGAATGTAACCTAGGGGCACATATTGACTTCCTACGGGACTTACAGAAGGTGGGGTGTACCTTGGGGGCGGGGGCGGGAGGACTGTGCAGACACGATCAGCTCACTCTCATGCTCTGTCCTTGCCCTTCCTTTGAAGTATGTGCTGTGTACTTGAGAGTACATTGATTTTTTTTTCCTCATTTTTTTCATAATTCACCATAGCTTATATTATCCTTATATAAAACAATTTGTGTTTAGCATTTTAGTTTTAAGGATGGGCACATGTCCATGCTAAAAATTTTACTTGTAGGACATAACATTTCCCTGAACATTTTCAGTGAGCAGGACATGGCTCTAAGAAGATTTCATGTGGTTTTAGTTTATTCTCACAATATTCCATATAGTAGGCTCCATTAACTCCATATTTAAACTAAGGGCACAGTCATGGAGACATTTTGCCCCTGCTTACAGAGCACTCAGATCAGGACTTGAGGCTGTCCAGCAAATGTTGAGTAACTACCTGGACACAGACCTGTGGTAAACACAGAGGTGACTAGCATGCGGTGACCACCCTTGCTGGTCTCTTTGCAGTGAGTGTTAGCTTACAAATTTGAGCTATTTGCTAATGCTGACTTACAGTTACCCTCAAATTTCATAGCTCAGAATAAGGGGCATCTCACAGGTCGGCTGCTCAGGAGTAATACTGTCAGCTGGGCCTGTGATCTCTGCAGATTGCCCAGGGACCAGAGACACAGTTTCCACAAGCATATTGATATAGCAGGTGGCAGGAGGGCTTCCATGGAACTGGTCACTGTTGTTTTCCCCACAAAAGGTGGGAGGACTTAGACCAAAACAGAAGCCGCAGAGTCCGTTGACCCCAATCCAGAAGTGTTATTGTATAGTCAGGTTGTATTTCATTGTCACATGGGCCAGCTCCTGTCCAGTATGGAACTGGAAAACAAAAGCAGGTTTGCCTGGCACAGTTGGGCCTGCTTGGTCGCCAGCTTGAACACTTAAATAGGTGTGGGGAAAGGGAAAGAAGCCTTCAGAGGGAGCAATGGTGTCAGCACCGAGGGCACAGGCATGCCGTCTTAGAGAAAGAGAGGCTGACAAGAGGGAAGGTTGCTTGACATGTAGAGTCCCATAGAGTAGCTGTGTGAAGTACCTTTAAGAGCTGAGATCCCCAGGCTGGCCATTGGTACATACTGCTAAACAGATAAGATGATCATGGAGGACTGGATACTTCCAGAAGAGCTTCTTTATGGCTTGTTGACTTTGGAGAGAGAGGGTCTTTGACATAACTGAAGAGTGGGGACTGACCTTGGATGCTGGTAGAAAGTGAGCAGAGAGCGGCTGCTTATAGAATGGTCCAGGCATACTTTGCTAACAGGAGTGATGCCCTTGGATGTGTGCCAAGGCAAGGTTGGTTGTTTTGTTTTGTTTTTAAGCAGTAATAGAAAATGAGGTTTCTATCCTCAGATTCTCTTATCCCTCTGCTGTGCACAACTTCAGGCTGAAGGTAGTTGTAAACCTGCTGTCTATGGGAACCACTGGGGCTGGTTGTACTGGGGAGGTCCCAGTCCTATGTATAAAGTATGGGTCTTCAAGGAGTTTAAGCTAGCTCTCAGTTAATTCTGCCATTGCATGCTCAGCAAATGAGAATGTGTGCTTAAGAACTAAGAAGTCTTGGGGTGAGGGTTAGTGATGCTGTAGCATGTGATGGATGTTTATATGGCATATCTAGGATGACAGCAGACAGGATCTCTATATGAACAGCTTACTTCCAAAGGCTAAGGATGATTGGCTCTATCATAATTTATATTGAAATATTTTGTTTATATAATCATTAGCCATAAAGAATGGTCCCTATTAATGTAGTAAAAAATTTAAGTAGTTTTATTAAATCCAAAGTATATAGAAGAATTAAATATTTAAAGTGTGTGTAATGAATAAAATTTAAGTTACTGAAATGTCCCTGACATTAAGCTCATGCGGTTCGTCTAGGTTTTTGTCTGTATGTGGAGTCAAAAGAAACAAAAGGATTTGTGTCAAGAAAAGTTTGGTTGCTGATGTCTTGTTCAGCTGTCTCACTCTGTTTTGTTTTGTTTTTTTCTCTTTAGATTTGTTTGTTTAAAAATGTGTGAGTTTTGCCTTCATGTGTGTATGTGTACCACATGTGTGCCCAGTGTCTAGGGGAGGTCAGAAGAGAGCATTGGATCCCCAGGAACTGGAGTTACAGATGGTTGTGCGCCATCATGTTGGTGCTGGGGAGCAAACCTGGATCCTCAGCAGGAACAACAAGAGCTCTTGACCACTTAGCCATCTCTCCAGCCACAAGCTGTCTTACTTTAGGCAAGCTTGTATCACCCAAACCTTGTTTTCTTTACCTGTAGCACTTAACTAGTGTCAATTTTGATCTAGGCATGCTCCACCATGCCTTTAATCTCAGCAGAGTCAAGCCAATCTCTGTGAGTTTAAGGCCAGCTTCATCTACATAGTGAATTCCAAGCTAACCAGTGCTATCTAGAGAGACCTTGTCTGATAAAACAAAACAAGATTAATCATAATAATAATAGATAATAAGGGAAAACTGACAGAAATTTTAAAGAGTTATGGAAAGCTCAGAAAACATTTTTAAATTTATTTATTTTTATTTTATGTGCATTGGTGTTTTTCCTGCATGTTTGTCTATATGAGGGTGTCAGATCTTAGAATTACAGACAATTCTGAGCTGCCATGTGGTGCTGGGAATTGAACCTGTCTCCTCTGGAAGAGTGGTCAGTGTTCTTAACCACTGAGCCATCTCTCTAGCCCCAGAAATTTTTATGAGCGTTCCAGAAAACAAATTTTCCTTTGTATGTAAATGTCTCACTAATCTTTGAATTCTCTTCTTTTCAAGCAGCCCTTCTTTAGCCCTTTGGTGTACTCACTTGTAGGAGAAGAGCTGTTTGATGACTGCATCCTAGCCCTTGGACATTCTTCAGTTCTGAAATGACTGTTGTTTGTTGTTTTGTTTTGTTTTGTTTTGTTTTTGTTTTAATTTAATGTGGTTTGTTCAACTTCTCATAGCGTTTCCTTCTATCACCAAGAGTTTCCACCTGGGTCTTAACATCCCTGCCTGGTGGGTTTGCTGACTGACTGTGCCATCTGCGTCAGAGTTATGTTGATTTGCTGTTTTTCTTTTTCTTTTTTTTCTTTTTTTGTTTTTCGAGACAGGGTTTCTCTGTGTAGCCCTGGCTGTCCTGGAGCTCACTTTGTAGACCAGGCTGGCCTCGAACTCAGAAATCCGATTTGCTGTATTTCTTATCGGTGGGGTTCCCTGTTTTAGTGTATCTCAGTTTTTGTTGTTGGATGCAAGATAGAATGAGATAGAGAATCTTCACTCCTGGGAAAGACCAGCAGTGATCCAGGCTTGGTTGGGCTGGACTTGAGCTTAGCTGTTGCTATGGTTACCCTTGCTGTACCGAATGCTTCACACTCTCTGGAGGTTGCTGCTATTGTGTAGTGCTTGAGATGGGACCTGGGTGCTGAAGGGCCTCCCTTGAGTTAGTGCTCTATTGTCAGCCTTCAGCCATCTCTGCGGGCCTGCATGCAGTAGGGTCCCCTCGTGTGCATGCCTGCTGCTGAGCTTTTGCTAGTGACACAGTGATAGGCTTACTGTGGGGATTCCCTGCCTTTGTGAACTCTGCTGGCCAAGCTTGACTTTTGTCTGCGCTTGGTCCTGGGTAGGAGTTTCCATGCCTTCAGTAGGAATGGACCCCTTGGGGTAGAACTCTTGGTTTGTGGACAGTCTTCTATCCTTCCCTGTACTGAATTAACAGTATATTTCTATTTGTCTCTGGAGGGTAACAAGGTTTGCTGGCCTCCCTAGTGGCTGAAGGTGTTTGCTCTATGTAAAAGGATCCCTAGAGGCAGGTTCTCAGCTCCTCCTGTCTGGCCTACCTACATCTCCTCCTGTCTGGCCTACCTACATCTACAGGTGGCTTTTCTAATCTGCTTACCACCCAGTCTTCCCAGGGCACACCAAGGAGATAATGTGTGTCTCTCACAATGTCACTTTACTCTGAGGACAGCACACTGATTGGTGTCTTCTTACTCCCTTGTGTGGTGTCCACCCGTGGGGGTAGGGTGCCCACCTGTGGGGTAGGGTGTCCACCCATGGGGGTAGGGTGCCCACCTGTGGGGTAGGGTGTCTTTTGACTTTGTTGCCTGATATCTTCCTCATGAGCTGAGAAGTTTTGATTTTCTATAATGTATCTGTTAAGGAGGAGTGATGATTTTGTAGTTTTCTATATCCTAATTTCTGATTCACATTTACTGTTTGAGTAAACAGATTTTTAAGTATGACAAAACAGATGCCACATTTCGGTGAAAGTTTAACATATAAACTCAAGGTGTAGGTCATATCAACTTGATGGATTTGACATTTTCCTGTGTTTCCTTTCTTTAGTTCTCATCTCTCACTAGCATTTGGCTAGTGTTGTAGATAGACCAAACATGCTTTTTCATGGGTGTAAACCATTTACTCTTATCTATCCACGGATACTTTTTAGAAACCCGGATGGCCAGATAGGACATCTCTCTTGTCCCCTTATCCAGGCTAGACCAGTGGTCCTCCTAAATATGTCTCAAGTTCTTTCCATTTAAGGTTATCATCCAAGTCCAGGGCTCCTGACAGCATCGCAATTGCTCATCTGCTCCAGTCTCAGTTTCCTGTATCTATCAGAGAAATGTTTTTAAAAGTTAAATTTGGTTATATAACTTTTGTATTTAAAATCTGAACTAAGTCCAAGCTATGGCAGGGCCATAGTGTATTCATATATGAAATTGTCCAGAGGTTAAAAATGAAAGACTTCTTTGGTTGGCTGCCCCAAACCTTTAACCTTCACCCTAAAGTATATCAAGAATCTCTACCTGTTTTGGCTCCAACTTACCATATCTCCCAACAGCTTTTGGCTTTGGTCAGATCATAGTTTTTCAATCACATACAGTTGTGTGATTTGTACATCGTGTCTTAGAGAGGGTGCTCTACTGTATGTGAAAATCACCTGGGAAACATTAGAAAAATCCCAGTGCCCAGCGTGTGATTGGCATGTACAAGGAACAAGACCCTAGATTTAGTCCCCAGCCCTGAATGACAACAGCAGAATGCTACTATCCTCTAAAGCTGTGGTTCTCAACCTTCCTGATGTTTCCTTCAACCTTTAACACAGTCCCCTAATATTGTAGTGACGCCCAACCATAACATTTAGTTTTGTTGCTACTCCATAACTATATTTTTGCTACTGTTCTAAATCATAATATAAATATCTGTGTTTTCCAATACTCTTAGGCAACCCCTGTGAGAGGGTTGTTCGACCCCCACCCCAAGGGATCTTGACGACCCACATGTTGAAAACTGCTACTCTAAATCAAAAATTCTTATCCATAAGTTATTCTCCATCAACAAAATGAGTCAATTCAAGCCGAATTAAAGGTTTATTGGGGGACAGCTCTTGACTAGGTTCACTGATCCCAAGGAAGTAGGCCTGGGAAATTGCTGCGGGGAGAAGGAAGAGAAAAAAGAACATGCATAGGCAGGGAGAGAGAAAATGTAGAGAGGGGGAGAGAAAGAGACAGGAGACCAGAAAGTCTGGATTATATAGGGAAGAGCTTCTCAGGGAGAGGATGGCCAGCCCCTGGTGTGGAAAATTCAGGACAGAGGGTGTGGTGTACCAACCATGCAATGTAACTGAAACTGAAGGATGCTTGGAGAACCTGGAGGCCAAGCCTGCTTTGTACATAAAATATGCACCTCAACCAAGTTTGTCCCAGGCCTGAATCCAGCACTTATATTCTGTAAGTAGTGAATTCACTAAAGGTATTTGGCTTGGTGGCCCTTATACTAGCTGGTATTCGTGTAGAATTTGTTATGAAATTTTGCTTTTTATATATTTAAAAATCTTTAACTGTACAATCATTTTTAGCCATAGATTGTTCAGAAACAATGCAGAGCAGATATGACTCATAGGCTGGATGTATTTATTGGCCCAAATCTAGGGGGTCTTACCAAATTTTGAATGTATTGTATCCCATAACTCAATCAATACAAGATCAGAAGTTTCTGCTGTTAGCAATGTAGTAAGAGCAATTTCTGTATGTTTCGGTTCTCTGGAATGAAAAAAAAAAACCCAAAAAACAAATAACTCTGCAGTCACCTTATTTTAAACACATTATTTAAAAATGTTACACGGACTATTTACATACAATAGAAAAATATGAACAGTTCCCAAATATCGTCTTTTATGTGTGTTTTTCAGCTTGAGGCATAGAGTATGTTTTTTGTTTTTTGTTTTTTATTTTTCGAGACAGGGTTTTTCTGTATAGCCCTGGCTGGCCCCGAACTCAGAAATCCACCTGCCTCTGCCTCCTGAGTGCTGGGATTAAAGGCGTGTGCCACCACCGCCCGACAGAGAGGCATAGAGTATGTTGAATAGTGATTTTTTTTTACATGTTTGCTGGTAACTTGATTTCAAAGGGGTGTGTGTGTGTGTGTGTGTGTGTGTCCACATGTGTGTGTGCGTTGAGGGAATGCATACCCGCCTGTGCATAGGAGCCATAAGATGACAGCTAGTGCCTTTCTCTATCACTGTGTCTCTGAGGGCAGAGTTTCTTCCTGAACTGGGGACTTGTATTTTCTCAGCTATTCTGGAAGTCAGTCAGTAAGACATGGGCATCTTCCTGCCTCTACCCTTCTCTGACCTCGGGTTATAGGCCTGGGCCACATCCCCAGCTTGTCGTGTGCTGGCATCATGCTTGCATAGCAAGCCCTCTTAACCAGCTCAGCCATCTCTCAGGCCTGCTGTTCTCTGCCCTTGTTTGTTTGTTTGTTTCTTTGTTTCTTTGTTGTTTTTTTGACACAGGGTTCTCTGTGTAACAGCCTGATTGTTCTGACTTGTTATGTAGACCAGGCTAGCTTTGAACTCACAAAGATCCTCCTGCCTCTGCAGCCCGAGTGCTGGGATTAAAGGCTTGCACCACCAGTGCTCAACTCTGAACTAAATGTTCTCTTTTTAAGGACTAAATGTTCAATGTGTGTCTTATTCTTGTACTAGAATATTTAAATAAACAATTTTTTATGTAATGGTGGCCCACTGTTTGCATCTGTGCTATACATTATGACAACTAGAAGGATTTGATAGAAATATAATTGATTAGGTCTTACCTCTAGGGAATAAGTTGCTTTTTAGGTAATTCTCAGGAGCAGCCATTAGCTTAATAGAGCATTTTATCTCCTTGATGAGTTAAAAAATATAATAAAGCCTAATTTTTAAAAAACATATTTTCAGTACAAATGTTCAGAAGTGTTTTAGACTGTGTTCAATAGTGAACACTTTAAAATACTGTTACCCATCATCCATCTTATGTATCTGATACCAAGTCTTTGGTTGGTTTCTAACGAGCAGATCATCCAGTGTCTGCCTCTCTCTGATGTTTTGACTCAATGATTTCTAGGTGTCTCAAGAGATTAATTTATCATAAGCTGTGTTTGTTCAGATTAAGAACAAAAGCATAGGAGATAGTGAGTGACTTGGTAACTAGGGCTGATGGTTGTTACAGATGGGAGCGAGCTATTCTAGTACTGTTTGGAAACTAGAGTACATTCTCATTCTCTCAGTCTCACCAGAAAGTAAGGAAACACACTGCAATGACCCAGATGAAGTTAGTGTAAGGGGCAGGCAGCCTGGCATGTGGCAAATGACTAGGAAGGCTGTGTTGTGTTCTGGGAGAAGACATGTCTCTTGCAGTGAGTTATTGTGACTATTTGCATGAGGCATTTCAAAGTGTTTACTTCATGTGTTGTATTTTTTAGCTGTTTGTTTTATAGTTTGTTTAGCACCATCAGTGTCATCTGATGCGGCGGCCTCTTGCCTTTATTGCCCAGTTGGAGGAGCTAGATGGGAGATGGACCAATAGAAGTAAGGGTGGGCTGAGGACGGGATGGGTCTACATGTTCACATTAGCTGCGCAGGCTAAACAGTCGCCTCTGTCCAGTTCTGCCGGTGCTGGATAGCTACGCTTTCCCTCTCTGAGATAGTGAACATTGCTGTCTGCGGCCTCGGAGACAGCACAGTGGCCCAGGTCAGTGCGCACACACCAGCAAGTTCAGATTTGGTTAAGCTCAGGAAGGGGAATTGGGAATTCTAGTATTGTGAATACTGCCTCTCAGCCAGTTGTTGGATATTTGGAAATTGTTGGTGAACATTCTAGTCAGGCTTTGCTCCCTATTTTGCAATGCGTAGTTTAGCCTGATCCTACCATAGATGGATTTGTGGGCTTTGTAGAGTGCCGTGCTACTGTGATTGGTTCAGCATGCTCCCTGTTATAATGATCTCTCTGTTGTGGAAGTTATTATAAGACCCAAAACATGAAGCCTGGTTGGATCTTATGTAAAGCCAAGTGTAAGACTATAGGGAGCAGAAGGGGCTGAGTGGGTGAAGTCGTGAATGGGGGTGTGTTGTTGCCATGAGCTGCCCATGTCAAAGACCAAAGCCTCACTCAGGCCATTGGAAATGGACAAGCTTTTCCTCAGGTGAGGCTCAGAGGGTCAGCAAAGCCTTCTCTGGTCCAAGTGTGAATGTTGATCCTATATGCAGGAAAAAATTCATCCTAGCTTTCCCACCCCTCCTTCTGAAGACTGTTCTTATTACTGTCTCTGTCAACCTGCCCCTTGTTTATCTGTATGTAATAGCCCTGCCTCCCTGTTCAACTGTATATAACACACATGCTAAGCTTCTGGGGTACTGTGGCTTCTCTATCAGAGAGACTAGTCTACCCAATCTCTATGTTTGTCCCTTCCTCCTCTCCCTCTCTCCTTCCCCTCCCTTCCTCCCTCCTTCCCTCCCTCCCTTCTTTCTGTCTTTCCTGACTCCGGTCAGGTCAGACCCTGAAAGCATGCAGGAGAGATAGGCCCAAGACAACAAGAGGACATCATGGTATGCTGGGCTTGCATTTGCCCAACATATGTGCTATAATCAAATGAGATGCTCTGCTTTCAGTCCCATCGTACTGCATGTCAGATCAGAGCAGACTTTTGTTAACTGATATGAGGTTTTAGTGCAAATACTCAGGTGGCCTTTCCAAATGAATACATTCTAGAGATCCATTGTTTGGTGGATGCAACAAAGGAGAAAAAGGCTCTGAGAGTACCCTCTTGGTATCATTCTTCCTTAGGGATATGGGTGCCTATTACTGAGGTCCTATAGTTCTCTTTACTTGAGCCAAAGGTTTTCTGTGATTGCCACTGGGGAATGGGTCCTTAGACTTGCTTGCCCAGACTGACCAAGATTTAAGGAGACCCTCTTTACCCTGAAGGCCATGTTGAAATGTCAGGAAATTAAAAACAATAGTAGCAACTCTGAATTCAACCTAATAATATTAGCAACAGAGGTCAGTGTTTTCTAAGATGAATAATACAGCATAATTAAGAGAATAAAATGGAACCATGCTTATAAACCTAACTTTGGGGTAGTTTGTTCAGAGTTAACTTGACAGTTGATGCTGGGCTGGACCTTAGGACCTCATGAGGTTGTATATTAGTGTATTGTCTTTTGAAATCTTGGATCTTTATGAAACATTGAACTTGAGGAACTCCCTTTTCCTTATTAAGTACAGTTACTGTATAGAGGTAATATATTCCGTGAGTAAATAACCCCACTTTTATGTTAGATAACGCTGTGTCCATGTGTTAACTATCATCAGGAATTACTCCCTCGTGTATTACAGAGACATGGAAGAGGGCCTTGGGCTAAAAAATGGGTTCAGCTCTCCTGAGTTTGCTGGGCACACGGGCTTTTGTTGATGCCTGGCACTGCATTGTTTGTGACCGCCATGAGATTGTCCTGGCTCAAGTAGGATGTGGAAAGCACTTGCGGGTGACACGCACCCCTTCCTTACATTTCTCTTTGTTGGGCTCACTTTGTATATCCTGTAATATACAGATATCTGCTGAACTAGGTAAACTTTTGGATTCTTAATGCAATTATAGTTGAAGCTGTTAGCTATGATATGAAAGCACCTTTCCCTTTAATTATCAGAGTCTTTAATTGTTGGGAAGCATGTGTAGTATTTTATTTAGCACACATTGTGAAATATGTCAGCTGTCTCTTCCTTGAAATGATCAAGTTTTCTGATTCTGTTCTGTGTGTAGCAGGAGAGCCCATGCTCTCAATTTTGTTTTGTGTATTTCTGTCCTTCTCTTCCTAATGATTAAACCTTTCATTCTGAGATAATTATAACTCCACAGCAGTGGTAGAAAATAATATGTAGGAGAGAGCTGGTAAGCCTTTTATCCAGTTGGCCTGATGGATGTCTTTCTAAGACATCAGCTTAATTTCTAAGACACAGCTAACTTACTGACACCGATTCAGTCTGCCAACCGTACTCAGCTTCCTCCAGAACCATAGATGTGCTTGTTCTCATTTGGACACCTCCTTCTATCTCCCCCCGTATCTCTCTGTCTCTGTCTCTGTGGGGTGGGGGGCAGCGTGAGTGAGAGAGCGAGTTCCAGCAGGCTCAGGATTAGGCGTGTGTGGCCGTATCGCTCACACAGTGACTTACTAACTGACACAGAGTGGAGAGCAGCCCTATGACCACAATGCTGCTCTTTTGTACCTTTCTTCATTTTCAAGATAGTTTTTGTTTTTAATTTTTTGTCATTTATTGTCTTGACTTAAAAATAAATGTTAGAAATTTATATCCATGTTTTACACATTTTAACTTCTCTCTTAAAATAGTGGTTATAAAATAAACATATAATGAAACACATTGATTATTTACTCTCACAGGGAAGACTCTGTGACAAGCAGTTCTGCAAGGCATCAACTAGGTGTCCTGTCATTCATTTCAATTCTGATGTGTCACCTGGAGTAACACCTGGTCCCACAAGTCAAGGGCTCAGTCCCACGGACCGGCTCACTTCAGATGCCAATGCAACATCTGGACTTTCCTTTGTACTAGAGGTTTTGGGGAGCTCCACCTGAGAGGCCACATGTTACTCAAGAAATTAGTCTCTTTGGGCTTGTAGTCTCATAGATAAGAAGAATTTAAGAATGAATTCAGAAGGTAGCTCAAGGATAATTTTATTGGAGTTTTCTTTAAAACAAACACACACACACACACACACACACACACACCAGTGGGGAAGGCAGGCTGGCCACCTTATTAGCAGCTGCCAGGAGTAAGGAGAATGAGAGTTGGAAGAGGGGAAAGCACGCCTTTTGAGTTAGGTATTGAGGCCAGCAAACAGCTACTTGGCACACAGGACAAGGAACAGGGTGTGTCTTCAGAGGAAAAGGAAGGAAATGCAAAATGTCAGAGGAAGCTTTCCAGGCACTGGCTGGTATCTAAAGGTATCTAAAGACAAGAAAGAGGTGAAAAGACCGAAGGATAAGTTACTAGGTCCTGAACAGTTTCATTCTTGTCTTTGTCCAGAAGCAGAATTTGTCTTTGAATCTCTGGCCAGGAATGCCAAAGAGAGTTCTGGTTTCTTCTCTCCTGAATGAGAACTTGCAGGCTACATGAGCAGGTGATTCAGAACTTAGGAAGGCTGAGCTGCTGATGGTGGCTTGGCAAATGACTGTTCTGAGATCAGGAGGCTCCTGGGAAAGATAAGTACATTACACTGTTAAGGTGACAATTACTCCCCTCCCCCTTTTACATTAGTCTTCTGAGGCCTGGGTCAGAGGCCTGGGTAATTGACAAGTCCAGCTGGATTAACTCTCAAAGGAGGAGACAACATGTAATCTAACCTTCAGAACAGATCAGGATGCCATGTGACTACCTAGGGCCAGAATAGACCCCATTATAGAAGGGGTCCATACTCAGTGGCCTTTAAGGCTCCTGTAACATTCCTCCTTCAGAAATGGGGACCTAAAATCATTTAGGAGATAGGCTGGAATTTGGGAATAGGTATAACTAATTTTTACCATGAAAATGTGGTGTCCTGGCTCAAAAGCTGTTCACCAGAGGAGATGAATGTTTGGACTGGAGTTTGGGTCACCCACCCAAGCACAGCCTGCAGACAGGGATGTTCACGTAGGAGGAGATAAGAAAGCAGGACTCTTTCCTGGCATTTGTAGCTGGAGAACCAAGGACAGTGCCTGCTCCTGGCAGAGGAGCCGAATGGAGTTGTTCACTTTTGAGGACCCTGCTCCTAAACTGCATAGCTGATTTCTATCTCCTGTTCCCATGAATATGTCTCACTGGAGGTAAAATGGGGAAATCTATGTCCTCCACTTGTGATTTGGTTGTTACTAAGTTACACAGGACTCATAAAGATGATGATATGGAAGACCCACTCTAATCTTTATCATTTGAGGTTGGAAGACTCACTTTAAATCTGGCCCACACCTTCTGGTGGCTTGCCCCTAATGACACTGAAGAAAGGAGCTTTTGGGTTTTTGTTTACACTCTTGCTGGCAAATTCATCTATCCTGCCGTTTGGGCATTCCTTTGCTGGTATTAGAACATACTTCTTTAGTCTTGAGCTGAATGTGGGCAGCTCTCTCTAGGACCTCCCTCAAGTCTGAGCACCAGCTTGGGACTGCTGAGATCCATCCTCATAGACTGAACAACTACAGGACTCTTAGCTTTTCTCTTGGGAGACCGTTATTGTTGGATTAGCCAGACATGATAAATCCCTTTTTAATGTATGTATAGATGCATCCTGTCAGTTTTGCTTCTCTAAGAACCCTGACAAATAGAGCCACTCTCTGAAATTCTGGAGAAAGAACCAATGGCTTTCTTCATCATGAATCTTTCATGCCTCAGAATGCAGAGCACGAGGATGGCACTGCCAAGTTGAGCTGCCAGTGTGGAGCAGACGCTGCTCCCTCCCTTGAACCATAGATGCAGAAGCTTCTCTATGCCCAGCTGTGGGAACCTTGGCTAAGTGTTTGTTTACCTCTTAGACTTTCTCTTGTCACACAGTGTATGCTTAGCTGGGGGAGGCCTTGCTGTGGAGTATCTTTTCTCCCAGTGCAGAGCACAAAGATTTTCTTTAGTGATGTTTTTCTCTCTGAAAATCACAGCCTCTTTTTTTTTTAATTCAAATGTCTTTATGGCTGACTTATGCTTCCTCTTATCTTCTTCCTCTTTCAGCCACACATCCTTTTCTTTCTGCCCTACCTGTTGCTTTTCTTTCTATAGGCTTGAATCAGAGTAATCAGAAATAACCACATCACACACTTGGTGCTATGCTGTCTTGAAATTTCCTCTGCTTAAATTAGTCCACCAGCTGGGCGTGGTGGCGCACGCCTTTAATCCCAGCACTCAGGAGGCAGAGGCAGGCGGATTTCTGAGTTCGAGGCCAGCCTGGTCTACAAAGTGAGTTCCAGGACAGCCAGGGCTATAC
The DNA here is from genome assembly GCA_902729485.2 of Mus minutoides. NCBI lineage: Eukaryota > Metazoa > Chordata > Mammalia > Rodentia > Muridae > Mus > Mus minutoides. The sequence continues at coordinate 429,684 of LR749880.1, read as the reverse complement.
AGAGAAACCCTGTCTCAAAAAACCAAAAAAAAAAAAAAAAAAAAAAAGAGTTAGTCCACCATTCTTTATTCTGGCCTCATTAGAAGTTCCTAGGACATAAGCAGAATACATACTAGCTAGCATGCTTGCTTCCTTTCTTCCTTAATCCTTCCATTCCTTCCTCCCCTCCTCTCCCTCTCTCCCTTTCCTAATTACCAAGACGTTTTTTCTCCTTTTCATTATTACGTGTAAACAGAACCTGCTAAGTCTAGTTTTGCTTGTGTGTATGCTTTTCAAGCTGACCACTTGGTGTTGGATACCAATTATGAGGTTAATCTCTGAAGAATGGTTTTTCCCTCTCTCAGTAGTCATCAATTGCCTGCCTATAGCTCTCCATCTGGTGTTGGGGGCCTTGTAAGATTTCCCCCATTCACTTTGGCATGCTAACTGATAGCTGGCTTTCTTACTGTTTACTTACTTTTCTTTAATGTGTGTGAGTATTTTGCCTACATGTGTGTATGTGTACCAGGTGCCCATGGATGCCAGAAAGAGACATGGATCCCCTGAACTTGTATTAAAGATAGTTTTGAGCTACCATGTTGGGTGCTAGGAAGAGAACTTGAGATAGCTGGGCCATCTCTCTAGTCCCCAGTTAGATTTCGTATATAGTCTAGGAATGATCGTGCCCACTCAAAGCAATTATATCAGTCCAGATAACCTGTCACAGACAAGGCCACAGACCAATGTGATCTGAGCAGCATGTCAATTGAGGGTCCTAAACCTAACCAGCTCAGATACACACCAAGAAATGGTGCTGGATCATATGGTAGTCCTGTTCTTAGGTTTTTTGAGGAACTGCCATACTGTTTTTCATGGTAATTGCATGGTTACAAATTTCCACCATGATGTTTGGGAAAATAGCCCTTACTTTAAAAAAGTGTCCTCTCATAATGACTTGACAGAAAGTCCAAGTAGCACAAACGACAGAGGAGTCCCTCATAGAGTGTTTGCATACCAAAGAAGACCCTCTCAAGGGGGGCTAAACATGCTAGCTGGCTTTTCAGTGAGAAGCAAACTTTCCTGAACTGGTTCACGTGAAGCAGGTGCTGAGTAGGGAGAAACTGGAATGTTGTCTTCTGTATAAGGATAGTAATATGATAGGCCTTGGAAGTTGCTGAAACACAGTCTTGGTGGCCTCTTGTCATTGATGGAACTCTTTCTTTCTGTTCTGTGGCCTGCACTATGTGGTGAAGGAAACAGGTCTAACTTCAGTTACCCAGAGATGGAGAAGAATGAGCGCATTCCAATCAGAATCTCCCAGAGAAAGGGACTGCAGCCCCACACGGAGCAGCTACTGCCTCTTGGATGTGGCCAGGGAGATGCAGTTATCCCAGTACAGAGCATCAGTCTCTAGGGGAAGTGTGTGGATAGTGAGAAGCAGCAGGCCTGGAAGAAAGGAAGTGAAGGCTAGAGAGGCATAAGGGGTGGGCTCCGTCCCTGTGGTGTGTTAAGTCAGCAGTGAACAGTCCATTGGGAGCATGTTGGAGACAACATAAAGCATAGTGAAAGTCCTGGTAAATTATTCCAGTTACAGGAGGAAGCTGATGGATTGCTTTCCAAATGGGATGTGGACAGGAGGCGACAGCATGGCCTTCACCTTTTGAGATCATGGAGCTATACCTCCATTAAGCCTTAATTGGCTTTAATGATAGTCCCTGACTCCCTTTCTCCTGTGGATCAGATAGACGGTGAGGCCTTTTATGCAGTCTCTCTCATTCAGGGTTCTCCCCAGCCATGGGTACTCACTGTCTGCTGGCTGAGTCTTCCCTACTGTACTTCTGCAGCAGGACTAACACTGTTCTTTCCCTTTCAGAGATGTGGTACTGGATCTTCCTCTGGGCTCTCTTCTCCTCTCTGTTTGTCCACGGTGCTGCAGGCGTGCTGATGTTTGTGATGCTTCAGAGGCACAGGCAGGGCAGAGTGATCTCCATCGTTGCTGTCAGCATCGGGTTTCTGGCTTCTGTAACTGGAGCAATGATTACTAGTAAGTTGACTTGTTTTGTTTAAAGACATAATTTTATATGCAAATACTGCTTTGGTAAGTGCTGTTGTTATTGTAAAAGAAATACTATCTTTCATGTAGACTGGTCCTCAGCACTTACAGCCTAGAAGGCAAAGGTGAGTTGATTTACTCACCGGACAGATAACGCATGTCACTATGCATTTGTTCTGCGTGGATTTGTGAGAAATGGCATTGGCAAGGGGCATGGCTGGTTCAGTCTGAAAGTGCTTTATGGCAAAAGAAGTTTCTGCTTTGAACATGCCACCTGTCTACTAAGGAAAGAAGGTAGGCACTGATGATAGAGCCTTTGAGTCTGTGGGCTCATCTGCCTATGACAACAACACTAATTATGACAAAAAATTCTCTGCTTCAGGAAATGTACAGTTTTCTGCTGAGCTGTCTTGTGGATTCCCTTAGCCTGTCACCTGGTTTTGTTCTCCTGACACTGAACTTGGCCCTACTCCACCCTGGACTTCAGAGAGTTCGTTTCTGGTTTCTGGGCTGCTGCTCGAGTAGAACCCAGTTGCATCCTGGAAGCCCTCAGCTGCTTTCTTACTGGGTTGTGCTTATGGCTGCTGACTTAGGTCCCTGCTGCTTTTGAGACATAGACATACAGGGCAGGCATTCCCTTTGGCTGTCTTCTACACTGTGGGCCCTTACTGCTGCACTGCACTGTTTGGGGGTCTCCACAGACACTTCTTTCTTTCACTTGATTCTGGCCACAGAATATGAGGAAAGCCTTACTTTTATAGTACAGGCCAGGCGCAGGTCTAGCTCCTGGGGTTCTCAGAGAGTCATGAAGAAGAGACTGGAGTAAGTGCTAAAGGATCTTAAAAGATTAGTCAAGAATTCTGGAGTTTTTCCCTGTAGGCCACAGAAAACAAGTAGATATTTTGTTTTCCCTTTTTTAAAGATTGCCTGCCTTTCTGTATGTCTGTCTGTGTATTGTATGCCTGCACTGTGTACTGAGGCCAGAAGAGGATGTCCGAGCCACTGTCACTGGAGTTACAGCTGGTTGTTAGGTGTCACATGGGTACTGGGAACGGAACGTGTATCTTCTGAAAGAGCAATAAATGCTATGCATAAACCTCTGTGGGTAGGCTTTGAGATATACATGAACCTCTGTGGGTGAGTCTTGAGGTATACATGAACCTCTGTGGGTGAGTCTTGAGGTATACATGAATCTCTGTGGGTGGGTTTTGAGATATACATGAATCTCTGTGGGTGGGTTTTGAGGTATATATATATATGAATCTCTGGGAGGGCTTTGAAGTATACATGAACTTCTGAGCATCTCTGGGCCACAGATATGGGGGAAAGCTATTCAGTCAGAGATTTTGTTTTATAATGTTATGGAGATTATGAGAAGAAGCAAGAGAAAACTCTTAAAGGCAGGGCCTTCGATGCCACACCCACTAGTAAAGCTACCTAGACCATTGTACTGTTAGCTGGGTGGGTAGGGTGAAAGAAAAAAGGAAGGAAGGAAATGGGTAGAATCAAGAAGGGAAATAAAGAGGAAGGAAGAGGAGTTAAGAGCTATGAGTAGAATCTATACTGTATGAAGGTCTGGGCTAGGTGATAGCTATGTACTGGTCACTGTAGTGACATTCTAGGAGACAGGAACAGTCAGTGTGGGCTATTGTTGTGGTCTGTGAGCCAGGAACAGAGAAGCAGTTTGCTCAGATGTTGTAAACACTAGCCATGTGGATATGTCATTGTAAGATTTTGAAGGGTATGTGGGGAATTCTACCTCCATTTATGTGTAATATGGCTGGGTGCATATAACCAACCCATTTCAGTTCCATGGCAAGTATGATAAATTAGTGATTCTAAAACTGCAATGAAATGTTTAGAAATCCTTGAAAATGTGAGTCGGCCACAATTTTAGATAAAAATTTGGTTCTTGGGTTAGCAAGAACATACAGAAATGTTTTGTTAGTAATATTTTGACTTGCAAAGATGAATTTTAAAAAACTATCTAGAATATTTAGCTGTATATCTTCTCTTTCACTTTATTTTTAAAAAAGCTTTTCCATTTTTCTTCTATGCATATGGGTGCTTTGCCTGCATGTATATTTGTGTGCCACATTCATGCAGTGTTGTCAGAGAGATGCTAGAAGAGAGCATCCCATCCCCTGGAACTGGATTTACAGGTGGTTGTGAACCACCCTGTATGTGCTGAGGAGCAAACCCAGGTCTCCTGGAGGAGTACTCAGTGCTTTTAACCACTGAGCTATCGCTGCAGCCCCTGTATGTCTTTTCTTAATGTACCTTATTGGTGGCTTACATAGCTATACATTGAATTCAGCAGTTGCTAAATAGCCTTATCAGTATGCTGCTGATGGGATGTATATTGGCACATATCCATTATGTTGTTACTTAGATTTTGTTTCCAAGAACAAGTGATGTGTCGTTTGGGTAGTTTGTATTTGTTCTTCTCATTTTGGTCTATATTGATACTGCCTAGTTTGATTTAAACAGAAAGGGGTTGGGTTGGAATGGTGCTAGGGAGGTAACTCAGTGTGTGTGAGTACTTGCTGTGTAAATGTCAGGACCTGAGTTGGTGCCCCAGCTCCCATGCAATACCCTGGGTGTGGCCATGCAAACCACGTGTCTCCGCATTAGGGTGTGAGTCAAGGTTTTGGGATAGCCTAGCTGCTGAGTGGTGAACTTCCAGTTCAGTGAGGTTCCCTGTCACAGGGGTAAGGTAGAGAGTGTCAGGAGAGGACACCCAAGACCAGGGTGCCTTCTCTCACCTCTACATATGAGCATGTTCAGCCTGCTCCCTGTTACATACATAAAGAGCTTCTTTGTGATGTGTGTGTCTATGTGTGTGTGTCTGTGTGCATGCTTGAGACAGGATTTTTCTTTGTTCTGTATCATTCTCTGAAGACCAGGCTAGCCTGGAACTCGAAGATTTGCCTGTCTCTGCTTCTGCCTCTTGGGTACTGGGATCAAAGGTATGTGCTACCACACCTTGTTACAAATAAAGTTTTAAAAACAGAAAAAAAAATGGTTTTATTTCTGTATTGTGCCCCATTTTAGTTGTCTAATCTTTTATAAGTGTTTTAGCTAATCTAAAGATGTAGAGCAGCATCTTTTGGTTGACTAATTTGCATTTCTCTGTGCACTGGTGAGACTCAGCGTCTCTTTCTTCACTCACTGTTGACCAAGCTTTCCCCTCTGCACTGTGCTTGATTCTGTGCTCTGCTCTGGCTGTGCCATCTCCTTCTCACTGCCTTACAGGCACTTCTCACGTCTTCACACTGAGGGCCTCAGGCTGGTTTGGGTTTTGCAAATCATTTTTCTCAGGTTCATCTTTCTCAGTTCTCTTCATGTAATGAGTTTATTGAGTAGAAATGTTTAAATAACAATGTAATATAGCTTACAGGCTTGCTTGTTTGTTTGTTTCCCACTTAGGGTTTATAATTTGGGGCATTAAGAAATTTTGTCTTGGGCCTGGAGAGATGGCTCAGTGGTTAAGAGCCATCTGCTCTTCCAGAGGTCTTGAGTTCAATTTCCAGCACCCACATGGTGGCTCACAACTATCTCTAATGGGATCTGATGCCCTTTCCTGATATGTCTGAAGACAGCTATAGGGTATTCATATACATACAATAAATAAATCTTTTTTTAAAAAAAAGAAAGAAAGAAATTTTGTCTCATACCAGAATAAAAAGATTCTCTCTCTCTCTCTCTCTCTCTCTCTCTATATATATATATATATATATATATATATATATATATATATATATATATATACTATAATAGGTAAAGGTCTAAAATAAATATGTAATATAAAATATATTACATATATATATACATATATATTATATTATATGTATATATAATAGTAAAGTCTATTACTATTATAGTAAAGTCTTTAATTCATTTAGAGTAGGATATTGCTGTGAAGAGACACCATGACCAAGGCAACTCCTATAAAGACAACATTTAATTGTGGCTGGCTTGCAGGTTCAGAGGTTCAGTCTATTATCATCATGTTGGGAAGCATGGCGCCATTCAGGCAGACATGGCACTGGAGGAGCCTAGAGTTCTACATCTTAATCCAAAGAAGCAGGAGGAGTCTGTCTTTTACAAGTACCTAGGAAGAGACTGAAATTCTACACTGGGCAGAGCTTAAGCATAGGAGACCTCACACCCCCACCCACACCTCCCTACACAGTGGCCTGCTTCTTCCTACAGAGCCATACCTATGTCAACAAGGCTACATGTCCTAATAGTGTCATTCCCTATGGGCCAAGCATTCAAACATATGGGTCGATGGAGGCCAGGCCTTTTCAAGCCACCATAAAGAATCAGGAGCAGTCTTCTTAAAGGAACAGATGGTCAATGTTTTAGACTCCAGAGGCAGTGATCTCTGTTACTTAAGCCTGCTGTTGTAACACAAAACATAGATGTGGGAAATGAATGGACACCACTTGTTCCAAAGAAAACTATTCACAGAAACAAGCATCTGGTAGTCAAACTGTCACCCATTCCTGGCCTAAGTCTACCTTTGTCAGTGTTAGTTGGGATCCCTTCCTACAGTTTTTACCCCAGTATCCACAGAAGTAACCTGTCAATTACATATCATCAGTCTATGAGTGCTGCCTTCTTATTTGCTGTATTCTCAACATCCAGGGCTACGTCTCTGGGCTCTTGTGATTAGTTCATCTTCTGTTTCTATTTTCTCAGTAGGGCCTTAGTTCTTAGACCTCTGTGGTTTTGTAGTGTGTCATGGAGGTGCTTTGGTCTAGTGAGTGTGTCCTAGGTAATTCAGAGTTGGTGCAGCCAACTGATCATGCACTGTTCTTTCATGTGGATTTCAGAGTGTATCTACTGAATCCTCACCCCCAAGCATGAGTATGGTTTTGTTAGAACCCACTTGGGAAGCTCTGGGATGTTAGGGGGTGTGACATGACATGTCCACTTAAGGAACCCATCCTCCCTCTCATTAGAGAGAAAACTGCTTCCTCAGTAGGAGCTGTGTGCTTTGTACACCCCCTGAACCCCTGATGTACATGGTAGTTCTTGGTCACACTTTGGTTGTACTGTGTGGGGAAATGGTGTGACTCTTGGGTAGCCGTGTTTAGGAAGAGTTCACAGAGGCCTGGTGCAGTGGGGAGGTGAGTGGATTGGGGACAAGCTAAGCATTAAGTCAGGTACAGCCTGGGACTGAAGAAACAACTGAAGTGTTGTCAGGATAGAGAATTCAAAATGTAACATTTACTGAATAGTTAGATGCTAGTAAGTGTAAATGTCAAAATGGACTTACGGAGGAATACTAATGGAACAGTATTTTTAAATCATTGAAGTGCTAAAGCCCCCTCCCCCTGCCTCCGTCTCCAGAGCCAAATGCATCCTACCAAAATTTTAAGGAACATTTACCCTCCTTCCTTTTTTAATCTAAATTATTGCAGAAAATAAAGTAAAATGTGTATGACTCTTGCTGAGACTGGTCTGCCCATGTCAGGAAAGATAAAAGGGTGAAGACAGCAGGCATGGGCTCCTCGGTCTTAGCATGCTGTCCCTGGGTGGGCTCCTCGGTCTTAGCATGCTGTCCCTGGGTGGGCTCCTCGGTCTTAGCATGCTGTCCCTGGGTGGGCTCCTCGGTCTTAGCATGCTGTCCCTGGGTGCAGAGATTACTGCTGACATCTAGGGCTTTGCTGTTTGTTTTTAAATTTTATATATTTGTATATATGCACTTTACCTGCATGTGTGTCTGTGTACCACTTATGTGTCTGGTGCCCATGAAGGCCAGAGAGGGCATTGGGTCCCTTGGAGTTACAGATAGCCATGAGCTACCATTCTTTTCTACTACTTTTCCTTTGTTGTCTCTCCCTCCTCTCCTCTTTTCTCCTGCCTACCCTCCCTCCTTTCCTCCTGCCCTTCTAAGCTCCCTTCCTCCCTTCACACTTCCTTCCTTCCCTGTGGTATTAAGGCCCTCTCTATCATAGTATCCTGAACCCATCCACTTGGTCTCCAAGTTTACAGTTGTGGTTTTATTTTTAGTCTTTTCTTCTTTCATGATGGCATGGTGTGAGGTAGGACCAGCATAGCTATTCCAGCACCATAAGTTGAGTTGTGAGGCACTGATAGTTGCCCCTGCCGTGGCTGCTCTCTAGAGTTAGTGCAGAGTACTGGGACAAGTGCCTATTTCTTTCCTTTACAATATGTGCATTTTAAGAGGATGGAAGAGACTTTATTCTGGAGTAAACATGAGTGGCAGTTGTTATTGAAAAGATCCTCACATTAAAAGTGCTGAGAGCGTGAACTGTGGACCGTTCTTGAGTTGTGTGGTTCTTTTCCTGTAGAGAAGGAACTCCTTGGTCAGGTGAAGAGTGCTGGGGTTTTCTGTCTGGGTAAACTGAAAGGTGACTTGTGGCATGCAGGCAGAGGTGTGTGCGGCAAGTGGGGCCTCGGATGACTCTGCTCTGCTTCCCTCCCAGGTGCAGCAGTGGCCGGCATCTACAGAGTGGCAGGGAAGAACATGGCCCCCCTGGAAGCCCTGGTGTGGGGCGTGGGGCAGACTGTGCTGACACTGATCATCTCCTTTTCAAGGATCCTCGCCACACTCTGAGTTCTGAGGGAATGTCTTCTTCACTAAGGAAATGTGTTGTTAACCAGCTGAAATGAAGTGGTACAAGCAGGGACCCAGCAAGAAAAGCCTCAGGAAGACCTTGAGCCGTGTGGAAAGCCTGCCCTCTGGCGTCCAAACAATTGCACTACCGCACTGCACCTTACGTGCCTCCATCCCAGGCAAGGTGCACCAGACACTCTGAAGCTGCAAGAAGAAGCACCTTGTTTAGCTGCCAATCAGGTTAACATTGGTGTTGAAATCGTCGTTCGCAACAGTGTTGTGTTAAGTTACAGGAGCGTTTTGAGAAATTGATCTATGTGCCAAACCTTCCTTTCTGTTAACATTGATCATGTGACAGTTTGCAAGTGTAGACGTAGGTGAGTGCTGTGAGCATACTTAACATGGATTCAGGTAACGTAGCCAGGCTTAACTTTGTCATGTTAATCCCATGAGTTTAGGATAGTGGGCTTTCAATACCAAGGACGGTGTTCAGGACTTGGGGCTTTAATATGTCTCTGTGTTGTTATTTAATTTATGTGAAAACCACTGGTCTCCTCACTGGAGGACTAGCTGAGCTGTTCTATGGACTCAGACTTGTAGGGTGCATACTTTTCAGTAACCTACACCTTTCATAGTTTCCCTCATCTATCATATTCTATTTATATGGATCAAACCTTTATGAGTCAGACACATTGTCACCTGTGTGTCACCTGTGTTTCTTATAAATTTTGTAAGGAAAAGTCTAAAATGCACGTTGCATTCTTCAACCCTTCTAAAGGTTTTTGCCTCCATCTCACAGAACATTCTAATTCGTTGCAGTGGGATTGTGTGTACTGTGTACGTGTCTTGGACATCTTGTATTCTGCAGTACTAACTGCTTAGAGAGTGGCCTAAATTAGGCTCTGGGATTAAGAATGCTTCATTTGTAGAAAAATAATAAGTACCTTACTTAGGAAGAGCAGTAAACTGTCTCCCTCTGTGTATGTGGAGGGTGAAAATTACACTTGGGGAGACTGGGGGACTGAATGGATCATTTTCAAGTTGGCAGTTAGTCTGAATATATCAAGACAGTGCAGAACCTTTATCTAAGGGGGGGTGTTAGTGGTGTGGTTTAAGTTTGTGTTTCTAAGTTATTACCTGAGTCGAATAGAGTCTCAGGTCACCTTCATTAACAGTGGAAATGTACTTTGTTTATAAAACTTTTAAGAGGTTTAGAAAAACACACAGTTGTTTATTACAAATACAGGAAGTTGGGAAAGTACAGACCCTGGTTGAACTGAGTGTGCGTGCATGCATGCACGTGTGTGTGTGTGTGTGTGTGTGTGTGTGTGTGTGTGCGTGTGTGTGTGTGTGTTAACCAGTTGTAATTACAAATGTGCTAACTTAAGGGAAGATCCATTGTAGAAATTATGAATTTATAGATAATCTAAAGAATAGCATAGCACCTTGAGCTCCTTAACTTAATTTGGTTGAAGACATTTATATCCATGCCCCTTTTCTCTAACAAAGAATGCATTATCAGTTTTTGGAGGAGCTGCTTTTGCCAGTACATCAGCCAACTTAGACTTACTAATAACATGGCTTGGAAATTTAACAACCCCCAAATCAACCAATAAGCAAAGCCTAGAGATGTCAGAGAACAAGTCTGAAATTGATTCCTTCTGCTGTGCCCAGGCCTGCTGCTCTTTCCATGCATTCTCTGTATTCTTGCTGTTTTCTAAACTTAAACGTGAGCATCTTTTCCAGATAACCCCAGTTCTCTCTCCTGTTTGGCTGGCTTTGCTCTTGTCAGCGACTCAGAGCTTTGTGTGCCAGCATGAGACTTAACTGTCACTGACATTGACTTGTGTACAGAACAAATATTTATGTTAACATGGTTATTTTATGATCTAAGAAAGTTATCGTGTTAAAGTAATACGGAGCCCATTGTTCAAATCTAAATCTAACTAAAAATTACCTTGACACATTGAATATGTGAATGAATGGACCAAAGAGAATGGAGCTTGTTTTGTGCTTTAGGGTGAAAGTCTAAGGGGGTTAGTTACCATTTTATAGACTGTCCTGTGGTCATCTCATTGTCAAGCTAATTTGCATTAAGAATTGTGTTTGTGTGTGCACTTTTAATTTGACGGGCATTTTTAGTTTCTTCAGTTATTTCCATTGGGATTTTGTGTAACTATCACTCTCGGTATTTTGAAATGCAATTAAGTAGTGTGGATTTATGAAACTGTCTATATATCTATTTATATGGTAAAGTTTTCAAGAAGCTGTTTCTTATAGAGACAAAGTGTTTAATGAAATATATATATATACATATAAGCATATCATTATATATACATATATAGATAGCTATATATGAATACAGTCCAATTGGAGAGCTTTGATGAACATTTTCCTGTTCTTCTGGAGAAGTTGATACATTTGTTTGGTTAAATGATCATTGAAATAGACTAGAGGGTATTTAAGGTTTGCTGGAGACCCTTATTTTGGATCTGACAAAAGCCCTCACTGACATAGTCAGTTCCATTTTTTAAAAGCTCAGCCATGGATTAGCAGGACATTTTCTTCCTTAGCACCACGATCTCATGTGACTAAGAGTGTAGCCTGATAACAATACAGTTCCATGGGCTTCTCAAGAGACAGGGTTAACTCAAATCCTCATGTGTGTCGGCCAGTGTTAAAGTCTTACCCCGAATTCTTTCTTAGTATTCGCAACACAGAATTCCATGGCTCCTTTTCTAAACCTTCAGGGGATTTTTTTTTTTTTTTTTTTTTTTGGTGAAAGAAGGGAAATAAGGTGCGTTGTGAAGAACAAGGATAATTAAGATCTGAGGATGCTCTAGGAAATAGTGCCTCCAGGACCTTCCATTCACAGTGTGGAAGGCTGGGTGGCCTCTTGGAGATGCCCAGGCTGCTGCTCACTACCTAGCTCAGTTTGCTGAGTTCTGTTTTGTAGATCTCCTGTGTACAAGGATGGCTGAGATAGGATTTCCTCAGACTCTACCAGGAACTGGACAAACAGTTTCAAACTCTAAAGAGGTTGGGATAGCACCTAAGTGCTTCCTGAGAGTCATCCTTTCTCCAGCCTCTGAGCTGGACATTTCAGTGTCTTAGATGTTGCTCTGAACTAGGGGACAAGGACCAGACAGACTCTAAGCCAATGGGATAGACTGGATTCCACGATTTGCACTTGGTTCACTTTGGTCTGAGCACCACTTAACCACTCTCAGCTCTAGGCCTCACTTTGAATGGATTAATACCTCCTGTGGGTAAACAGTATGTATCTGACAGTATGTATTCTAAAGTTATAGTTTGCCATCACCATTGGGATGGGGTTTTATGAAATTTACCTTCATCCATTTCTAATTTTTTTTCTGGATGTTGTAAGAAAAAAGACTTTGATATAATTTTACTTTCATTACCGCCTCTTTGCCCCTTCAAGTCAACAGATAACTTTTCTAAGAGACTTTGGGGAGTTGATGGTGGTGGGCGTGATGGGTAGATAGGAATACATTACAGGTTCTGGTCCCCTCTGGTTCATGCGGAGAGAATGGGTGTGGCCAGCATGTCCTCCACTGCCCTTTCCTACTGGCTCTTTTTGGTTTGACTCGGAACACCCTCTGACTGGGTCCCATATGCATGACTGAGGAATTTCTGATGATGGCTTTAGATTACAGAGAAGTGTGGTGACATAGCTTGAGTATGACTGGGTAGTTACTGTATCTTTTTTAAAATCAGGGGCTGTATTCTCAGTGGTTAGACTTGACAGTCAGCCAGTCTCCTAGTTATCCATAATTTCTCATCCTTTGAAACTGTTCAGGATTTAAAGGGCATTATTCAATTTTAAAATGTAATGTTTCTTAAAAGTGCAATGCCATTTGTAACAGAAGGAAATTCAAAGTGGGGGGGTTAGAGAGGCTAATACACAAAAACAAGAGCATATGAAAATTCCCCTGTGCTTTGCAAGCATACTTCCTCCATTTTGTTAAGACCGTAACCACCATGGAGAGAGAAGTTTGCTCATGCCTTGCTCCAGAGAGTGTGGGCTCTACAAAACACAGGTGCTCTCGGCACATTTTGTAGGGGGAATTTGTCCTCCCTTGAGGATCCCTGTTTTCTGTAGCTGATCCTGTGTGGTGGCTTAGTTTCTGAATTGGCTGCCTCTCTCAGAATCTAGCTGGAGTCTGTTTGGGAGAAATCAATGTCTCCTGTGTGAAATGTTTTCAGGAAGCAGGGTGCTGCACTGGCTACGTCTTTCTGAGGGTAATGGCAGCGCTCACCTTTCTGAGCAAGCTGAGCTGTGATGTAGAATCACTTCTTAATGTAGACCAGCTTTCACATTCTTTATCTACATGTGTGGTGCACGTGTTGAACGTACATAATGGCTTTTGCAAACTAATATATTTTGCAGTTTCTCTAACAATCTCTCTCCTTTCCAAAGCAGATGTCATACATCCTAACTTAGGAGTGTGCAGAAGCTGAAGTGCCGGTATAGAGACTGTTTAGTGCCCATGTTTATGCTGTGGTTATCTCATTGAAAGGGATGCATTAAAGGCACAGGGCTGGGGCTGGGGGATAGGCAGATAGTCCATGTGATGCTCCTGTTTTCCTTTGGGTGATATCCTGTACCCACACCTGGTGTGTCTAGGCTCCGTGATCCAGCCTTTCCCTTTGGGGAATGCCTAGGTCCATACTCTGATGCAGGTCATCTGGACCCCATGAGCAGAGTACTTCCCTCCTAGTCATGTACTGGGGATTCTTTTCAAGACATTAACTTGTTCAGAAGCTTGTCTAAATGAACAGTAGCTTGAGAGTGCTACTGATGTTTAAAGGTTTTGGTTTGGTTTGGTTTGGTTGTTGTTGTTTCTTTTTTTTTTTTTTTTTTAAGTTTTATATTTTTGAGATAGAGTCTCACTCTGTAGCCCAGACTAGCTTTGAACTTGTGATCCTTCTGTCTCAGCCTGTCAGGTACCAGGATTGCAGGTGTGTACCCACTGTGCATGGCTCCTCCTTTTTAAGTCGAAAGGTTTGTTTCATCTCTGAAAGTGGTTGGGATAGAATAGTTTTAAAGTTTTCTTCCTAGAAAGAAAAACTCTCTTGTTTGCCTAGGTTGTTTTTTCATAGTGTTTATGATAGTAGCTGTGTTTTCCATGGAGCACTCTTGTCTTCCCCTGTGCACACATTTAGTCAGGAGCTCTACCTGTTTCATGAACAAGTAGGATGCTCCCCTCAGCTCATTGTCGCCATATGATCTGGCAGAATGCTCACCCGTGGTTCTAGCCCAGGTATTAGCCCCTGCCTTAAGATGTCCCAGGATGAGAGAGCAGCTTTAGTTATATGATCACATGGCTTTGTTCAAGTAGCATAAGTATTAGCTGCTCTAGCAGATACGGAGAAACTATCAGCCAGCCCACTGATGAACCATTTAGCTAAACCACAGTATCATTTTTTTTAAAAAGCTAAATGATATCTCAGTGCCTTGAAAGTTAAAAATCTTTTGCAAAGTGGACTTAGGGAGGATTGGGGCTTGGCCAATGAGCTGTCTTTGTGCACACCACCTGCAGAGAGATCCCAGAGCTTACAGTGGGCCACTGAGACAAGTCCAGCTACTTACTTTTTACAGTTCCAGTTCCGTAGCCATTAGCCACTGACTATGACAGACCATAACTGCTTTTACAGTCCTTCACCACACGGGGGTATTTTCCTTTCCTTCTTTCCCTTTCTTTCTTTTTTTCAAGTAAGTATGAAAGTAGAAAAATGTAAACACACAATGAGGGATTTTAAAGTTGAGTTTTAGGTAAACTAGAGATTCCTGTGTGGACAGTGTTAGTTTAATATTGTAGTTACAAAGGCAGACACTTTATGTAACCTTTAGAAATATGTTTACCATCAGGGATTTATTTTTACAATAGAAATATTAAATGTACTGTGAAGCTTAAAGACAGGAAGACTAGACATTGGAGGGTGATACTCAGACAAAAGTGTGTTTGATGAAGTACCCGCGTTATGTGAACATGACTTCCCCTTCTGTTAAGACTATAAACTACACTGTATGAGTGTGTGTGTTGCATGTTTACATAAAACAATTTCATTCTGAAGGATTATTTCAACTCTGTTTATATGTAATACCTAACAGGTTGTAAATAGTGTATACTATTGATTTTTAATTTTATATGAGCAATTTTTTTATTTCCCAAGTCATGTACAAATCTCATTGTGTATATAGCATAACTCCCTGGAGACACAAATTTTGCAGTGAATTTTAAGTATTTTAATTGCAGTAAGCATCAGGTTAGCCTCAGAGATGCTGGTCCTTATTTTAAATTATTTTTCACCACACATTTTCTTCAAAGGGCAGCAATAAACATATGCAAGTTATTTTGATTCTTGAAAGTTGGCCTCAGAAGATACGAGTGCAGTTCAGTTCCCAGCTGTAAAGAGAAGATGCACAACTTTCAACATCCGCATCTGGTCCAGGGACAACTTCTGAGATCCGTCTGCACGTGGCTCTCCTCTTTGTACTATACAGGGTGAGCTGCTGAAAACACACAGAACATCTGTTAAAGTGAATCCAGCACTTCAATGTCATTACACAGAATTTATTGGATTAAAGTTTGTAATATACAGTATTTTAATAAAGTTTCTGTATTCGATTTCATGCACTTATATATATAAATAAACCTGTCTTTAAAAACTGTCTACAGTGCCGAACTCTTGGCTGATTTCCATTTTGTCTCTTCCCACCTCGTTCACAGTGGACTCACTGTGTTCTCCTATACAGTGGAGTGGCCTGGAGGCAGTTGGCCTACATCTGGAAGATCCTGGGCCCAATCCCTGGTTCCACAAAAGCCACAGAAAATACAACTCCATGGCCTCTCTGGACCTTCTGTCCGTTCTGTCTGGGCCAGTTTCACCTGTGGATTTTGAAAGGTTAAGCAGCAAGTTGAAAGACAGTTTAGTCAACTTTTAAATTTGCTGGTAGCCAATCTTGTCCTAAACCAACCCTGGGCCACATATGCATTTATTTCTACAAGTCACCATTCTAAAAATGATGTCACAGGACTGGGGTGGTGGCTCAGTCAGTAATGCTGGTTGCATCCAGAGCTCTAGCACACATGTAAAACGTCAAATGTTTTTTTGGAGACAAATGGCTCCTTGATGTTTGCTCCTTAGCCAGTCCTGGTTGATAAGTTCCAGGTCCAGTAGAGACTGCCTCTAAAGATAAGGTATCCCTAGTGAGATGGGTAGTGAATGAAGGTGCTTGCCACCGAATGACCTAAGTTCAGTCTCCAGTACCCATATGGTGGAGAAAGTTCAAATATAAATGGAGAGTGATGGGAAGGCATCTGCCATCGACCTTGACACACACATGCATGGCATTGTGGAACCTCCAGAGTCAAAATTTAGTCAGAGTTTTTAAAACATTTCTGAGGGAGATGCCAGGCTAACCATCCTCATGAGGAGGGAGCAGAGAGCCACTCCCTAAGAACGTCTCTGGGACAAAAAGTAGCCTAACTGTATGTTAAGGATACAGAAAATTTTCACATGTACTGGTGTTTATTGAATTCTTACATTTACTAAACTGAAGTGTACTTTTCTTTTGGAACAGAAGACGTTCTCATTCTGCCATAGAATACCTTTCCACACAGACCGTGACCCCAGTCCAACCAATCAGGAACATAAGACAGAAGGTACATCTTGCACAAATGCACACAAAGTTTATTACTTTGTATTATTTTCTTGGGCTCAGAGTAATATTTTGAAATGTTTTTGAAATGGGTATCCTTACATATCAACTGAGCATTGCTAGAAGACCCTAAATTTCAGACATGATCAGAGACAAAACCCAGAAAAAAAAAGACACTTGAGTCCTCTTCCAAGCTTTGTGGAGGACAAGTCCTGCTCAAGCAGGAGTGGACATCTCAGACTTACTGAGTGGGTATGCACGCCTAAGTTATGAATGAACAAGGTCTGTGCTTTCAGGGACAGTGAAGGGAATCAACAAGGCCCGTGGTGGATCTCACAGAGAGAAGTTGGGTCTATCTCCAGAAACACTTGAGAAACATCTCTACCTCTTAGGACTGTCTACCTGCACTGAAGTTTTCATTATATTTTTGTCACCAGAGCCAGTCTTGGGCTCATAGTCCTGAGGAGAATTTGTAGAAGGGAATTGTCAGGTGGTTTAGTTGCCAGGCCACGTTCTGCCGCTAGATGGCAGAGTTGTTCCACCTTTTTCCACTTCGACATCCAGATTAATTTAGTTTGTGCTTTTGGGCTTATCCCCTTAAGACACGGCTAATTTTTTGTTTTAACTCATAAGTGAGTAAATTAAACATGAGAAAAAGCATGGTTTCTGCATTCCATTGTTAATCAATTTTTACTTCTGAAGAATGTTTAAGATACAGTGTTGAGGGTTATTTCCAAATAAAAATATCACATTAGTTGTAATAATGTGACTTTTTTTTTTTTTTTTTTTTGGTTTTTTCAAGACAGAGTTTCTCTGTGTAGCCTTGGCTGTCCTGGAACTCACTCTGTAGACCAGGCTGGCCTCAAAATCAGAAATCCACCTGTCTTTGCCTCCTAAGTGCTGGGATCAAAGGCGTGTGCCATCACTGCCCAACGTGACTTTTTTTTTAAACGATGTCATTAACCTGGCCTGATTTATGTATTTTTTAATTCAAATACTTATTGCCTAATGATACTTTATCAAATTGAGTATAGTACATAGCCTAATGATACCTTATCAAATTGAGTATAGTACGAAGCAAGTGACAGTTACATAGTGTCTGGGGGAAGAAGTCTACTACAACTATCCCATAGCCTTACAGTGGCACCATGACAGTTGCCTGTCAGGCCCTCGTCGGCCACTCATTGCTTTATCATGGCCACAATCCGTTTCTGTGACTCTCAGATTACACATCAGTAAACCCGGCATAATTCCTATATTCAGCCTATAATCCTGCTTCCTCCGTCAGTCATTTATTTGTCTTCAGGACAGACAGACAGTTAATTCTAGGGAGTGAAGATAAAGCAAGAACCAGATTCAAAGCTGTGGAGTAGGTGCCGTGCATCTTTTGAGAAATTTCTTTCAAACTTAAACTGTCCTTTTGACCAGGGTGCTACTTGGGCGACAGAGCCCTCTGGGTTTTTTTTGTTTTGTTTTGTTTTTTTCTTTCTTTCTTTTTTTAGAAACAGTTATGGAGAGGAGCCTTACAAAGCAGAATGGATGAACTTGCTCAGCCAGCAAATTCCCTGCATTCCCTAGACCAAATATGTCCAAGCTGAGGAAGCCACAGCAGTGACGTTCGTGAGGTCCTCTGAAGGACAGGCATGACGGACGCGCCTGTCAGCTGTGCCACCGGGTCACCAGCCACCTCAGATCCTGTTGCTGTCGGCTTTGTGTATTGTTGTACAGAAATAACTATAGCTCGGACCCCCGAAGGGCAGGTGCTTTTATGTCCAGGGCTTTTTTGACTTGAAAAAGCACACAGCACATTACACAGTGTGCTCTGGCCTCTGAAGGGACCGTGCAGACAAACACGGAAGTCGCTTCCAGCTGTGGTCAGGACACCTTGAGAAGAGGACCTGAGAGTTTTCATAAGCCTGCTGTTCCTTCCTTGTCCCTTTAAGTTGGGACTAGTGTCGTTGGGTGACTCCAAACGATACAAAAAGGTATCAGGACACCCTACAGAAATTGGTAGGACTTGTCATGAAGGAGAAACCTGGTCGTCTCTCTGGGCTGACCTCTGTTTACATGAGACTCCATTTTAAACCTAATGTGTCTGCTTGTCTACTTCCCCAAAGTAGATGAACTCACCTTCTCTTCTTAGAGGTTGATCTGACGTGGTTTGTGTAACACCATCTGAACAGGTGCATTCTTTTACTTCCCTGGACGGGGACTGATCTATCATTGTGAACTCAACACTAACCTAAGCTCGAGCCGTAACCCGAACTGTACCCTCAACACCAGTACTGTGTTTGAAGCGTTAGTCTTTACAGATTCTTAGTTCAAGCATGTGTAACTTGAGCTACTTGGTTTTTCAAGGTCAATGAGAAGGCAAGAGAAATTCAAATTTAAATCATAACTTCTTTCTCTCCCCCCACCCCACCTCCATGGTGTGTGTGTGTTCTCATGTGTGCCTAGAGAAATATAAAAGCTGCTATTATTGGCAGAGCAGTAATTCTGCTGTTTCCCAACCTTCAATGTCAAGCCTCTTTAACATGCTTCATTTTACCTTCCCAGTCCGATCTTACTCGGAAAGTATTTTTGTTGTTCATTTAGGGAATTTGTTGGTCCTGTTTGGGTTGCAACCCAGGGCTTCGGGCACACCGGGAAAGCATTCTTCCATGGGGATAAACCCCAGTGTGTGTTTTGCTCCTGCTTTTCTGTCCAGAATACATTACTTGTTAAACAAAGGTCTTTCATGGAACTTGGGCAGCTCGTTAAACAACGTCTGTTCTGAGGGCCGCCCTACAGTGACTACAGCAGCCCTTGTCTGGACTCTGGTAAGCCTCAGGGGCCAGTGGGTTCTCTGGGCATGGATTATTTCCTGGACAGCCTGAGACCAGCTCTTCTACGTGCCTTAAAGCTTCATCTTAACACTTTGTAAAGAAAGCAGAAAGGCCTACCTGAGACTCAGGTGGAATTCTGTTTGCTCATGCTAGGGGTGGGGCAGTTACCCAGTGCACACCAGTGTCCGTGGACTTGAAAAGGTATCCCTGTATTTATTCAAGGCCTTAACTAACCAGACTGTTTCCCTTCATAAATAAAACCTGTATGGGTTCCAGACTCTTAATTCTTTACTGATTCAATGCCTAGCACCGGTTAGCTGGATCAGAAAAATAACATCACTAAGTCAGAACCAGTCTTTGTGGTTATTTTGAGTTCAGCATAGACCAAAGAGCTAAGGGGTCCTTTGACTGTCACAGTAGTGGGATGCTGTGTTTGAGAGATGTCTACGGAACAGGGCCTGAAGAGCATCAGTAGCTGGCTCCATGGCTCTGGTGGAAAAGCTGAGCAGCAGGCTGAGCAGCTCCTGTCAGGATCAAACGACAACATATCAGTTGTGACAACGGGATCTATTTGTGGTGTCAGAGTCTGTCATGGGGAAGCCATTAAAAGGTTAGGGTGGAATTTAGCTTACAATAGTGTCCCCAAATAAAGACTAGCTCAACATGATGTCACCTCTCCTATTGTAGGAGGGGGTGGGGACAGAGATAATAGATTGGCAGGCGACCCTGAGAGAATTTCTGTCTCATGTTGAATGGTATTATCTTGCATGGATCACTTTCTATGTTAAAATACCCCTGTTTCAAATATGTCTATCTGACTTCAGTCACCATTTCTGTGATGACATAAGTGGGCAGGCTCTTCTCACTTTGCAGTATAGAAGAGAATTAAAGCAAGAAGAAACTAGATGTGGGCTTTCCAAAAGAACTGTCCCCAAAATGAACCAAAGAACCCTTGAGGTAAGCCCCAGTGTGGAAGCAGGGCTTTTCTTATAATTGAAAATCTGAACAATGTGGAAGAAAATAAGTAAGAATGGGTTTATTCTTCAATAGCTATTCAGTGTTTTAATTTCTGGAAGATAATGAAATTTGAAAAACAAATGAAAGCAATTTGAAAAATATCAGTTGGTGGGATTCCAACTTTATTATATATATATATATATATATATATATATATATATATATATATATACATACATACACCTCAAAGAATTCTTTGGTTATTTTGGCTACTCCTAATCTGGGCTGGTCTCATTCTTTTGTTCAAAAATTGCCCCCAAAATACTAGCTTTTAACATAGTAAAATTTGGAAAAATAAACATACATTCTAAAATTCTCCAATCTTTCCCTATTTTTAACACACAATTAAATGTGGATCACACTAAATGAAAATAGCATTTATTAAACATGTTCCAAAGGACATGGAATGAGAGGCTTTTGCACAGAAGTATCAGCCCAAAATAGATAAGGTTGGCCTCTATATTTCTATCTTAGAAATTCACAACTTAAGTATGTATATTTAAGATGGTAGAAAGAGCCTAAGACCCTTTCCAGTTTTGTTTAATTTCCATGAATATTCAGAAAAACATCAAACATCTCCCCAACTCGCCCTCTGGTTTTTTAAAAGTGCTGTGAGCATATTTTTAAAGTTCAACATGGTCTCCCCATCTCAAAAATAAACTCCAGCCCTCTAACCTAAACCAGGGCTTTGACCAGTGTTGGCTGACGTATTTTATTGCTCTCTGCAAGGCTCCTGAACACTAGCACCACCCCAGTCCTAGGATGTCATGCCTGGCATATCAATGCCTGGGATTCCCTAACTTGTGTTTCCAGAAACAAGCCTGTTGGCTGGCCCTGGATATCCATGTCCTAACTCAACAGCCTGTAAATGTAGGGACACTCAGACATCCAGAGTTGCATCTAGTGCATGTCAAACAAGAGGTACAAGCAAAAGAGCATCATAGCATATAAGGAACTAGAGGAACTCCTGAGGCCTGACATGGGCATGGGTGGCTTCCCTGGTGACTGGACTTGGAAGTATGAGTTTTCTAAAAGTAGATGTGGGGCCTTTAGCCAAGAAAATGACAGAGATGAGCACCTGGGAGGATGGAGCAGAAGAATGTGAAGAAGAAGGCCCAAGTGTGAGGCCTGCATGCTTGGTATGAGATATAAGTGATTGAAGCTCACAGGGAGATGGTGTTGGGTGGGCCTCAAAAATGAATAGGCATTGGATACAAGAGTCAAAGTCACCAGAGTTCTTAGGGCCAGACCTTTCACCCTGGTCCCCTAAGAGCTAGGCTTGGCCATTTGTCACCAACAGACAATGAAACAAATACTAGTGACAAGCAGAGAGAGGTTTGTTCCTGGTGGCCACGTGCGGAAGATAAGTTCAGTGGTACCCTGAATTTGGAGTACTGACATGAGGTTTGGATTTCGATGTAGCTCCAGTCATCACTGATCCATCATTGTCTAGGCTTCCGGTGTATCCAGCAAGGTCATCGGACAGGTCAGAATGATGTGAAGTCTCTTCCTGGGAAATAAGTCCCTCCTTTGGCTGGCACCAGCTTTAGGGTTTCAGTCTTCTCCTTTTCCCAGTAAGATATTCCTGGGGAAATTCCAATTCCTTGGAGACCATTGTTCGGTAGTCTGATAGCCAAAGGGAAGGGCACAAATATCTCTCCTTAGAATAGCCTTGCTTTTACCAGGATGGTTCTGCCAAGAGTACTAGAACAATGAGTTTGGACTTTACACTGCAGGCAGAACAATAATGCTTTGTCCAATCTACTTTCTATGAAAAATATATATATATATACCTCCATCTAAAAGTATAAAGTAAGGGATGGATTGCTGCCTTAGTCCATGCTGTGACAGAATACCTGAGAGCAAATCATTTAGAATGAGTAGGTTTATTTAGCTGACAGTTCTGGGCCCTGGGAAGTCCCAAAGCATGGCACTGGGTGGCATCTAGTGATGGTCTTCTTGTTGCATTGAGGCAAGGTGGAGGGGATCACATGGCAAGACAAGGCAAGGAACCAACCCAGCCCTCTCTTCTTCTCTTAAAGCCAGTGATACCGAAAGGTCCCATTCTGGTGACCCCAGCCATCCCTCATTACTTCCCAAAGCCCTCACTACAAATATCATTACCCTGGTTTTGAAGGCTAAGCTTACAATACACAAACTCTGGAGGGACATCCAAACCACAGCAGAGTCTGCGGTCTGCCCTATCATCTTTTCAGCATCGTCTCCTTTCTTGATAGTAGGAAAGGTCAAAGGTTTCCCTGTCAGAATCCCCATCTGATCCCACCTTAGCCAATTACTAGATCCTGGGAATGTAACATCATTTCTTTGAGCCTTGGAAAACATAATTTCCTTGAGACTGGAAAGCTTTGGGGATGAGATGACTTCAAAAGCTACACCAACAATTTCCTGGAAGGCTGAACAAGCCTGAAAAAGAAACCATGGAACTTGGGGCTGGGGAGATGGCTCAGCAGTTAAGAGCACTGGCTGCTCTTTGCAGGGGACCTGGGTTTGGTCTCCCTGCACTCACAGGGTAATTCACAGCCACCTGTAACTCCAGTTTCAGGGGATCCAATGCCATTTCTGACCTCCACAGGTGCTACACACATTTCACAGCCACCTGTAACTCCAGTTTCAGGGGATCCAATGCCATTTCTGACCTCCACAGGTGCTACACACATGTGGTCCACATGTGTACACTCAGGCAAATGTACACATAAATAAAATAGTAAAAAGGAAAAGAAACTAATGGTAGAGCAGAAGTCACCTGTAAATGTTCTGTAGCTCTCAGCAACCCCCCAACTCCATGCCTATGATGAAGACTAGAGACAATGTTAAGTTTTCTGTGGCAGAGGAGGATTGGAATGTTGCAGATCAAGAGCCTTCAGTCCCCTTCATAGACATTTTTATCACCCACCTCCGTATCTGACCTGACAGGCTTTAACTGTCAGGAGGAACCTTTAAACCTATAGAATATGTCAGCGCTCCAGCCCGCTAGCTTCCGCTGACCTAACTGCTAAGCAGGACATCAGCCAACATCTCCTTACTTCGTTAAAACCTGCCTACCTGATGTCTTCCCGCCCCCATCCGGTACTCGGGCCAGGTGTGTTGAGTAAATGAGTTGACTGGTGATGGTTTTGTTTTTTGTTTTGTGTTTTGTTTTGTTTTTTTTTCTTTTTGCTATGTGACTGTAAAAGGTTCATTAATTGATTCTACGGTAAATATCATTTGAGGCAGCCATATTTGGTTGGGAATACACTATCTTTTAGTAACCCTTTGGAGAACAAGGTATGTTTTGCATGATAATTAAGTTAACCTGTGTTGTCTGGGTTGGTATGAGACCCTCACCTATCTTCTTCTTTTTTTTTTTTTTCCTTTATTAGCATCAGGTTTAGTTGCTATGGGCAGACAGCCACCTGGGCTGTTTCAAGAAGATGTTGTCCTGAAACTTAATCCGCCCAGTGACCTCCCTGCGAAGCAGCAGCTCACAGGAGGTGAAACCAATTGACCCCAGCCTGTCAATGCAAGCCTGCGACTCCAAAACAAAATTTGCTTTTGTAGTTTCTCTTTTTCTCCTCTTCCAAGGTAGTTTAGTTAGAGCAGGCAGCCTGGTGGGGGTTCTTGCCAGTGGCCCTCCTTCAGAAACTATGTGGGGCCAAAAAAAAAAAAAAGGTTGCAAAACGCTTAGAAGTAAACTCTCATAAAATGAGAATTTAGCTGTGAGACACAGAGCAAACCGTTAGTACAGGTTAAGGGAATATTTCTGTCCCTGGTCTACTGACTCCATCTTCACCGCGTCTGCAAACGGAAGTCTTTCTGGGTGGAAGGCATGTTTTTCACGTAATCCATCAATCCTTGCGGTGTGTCCACCACGTTTCCCACAAGCCACAGTCCCTGGATGATCCTAGCATCAAAGCCTCTCATAGATGAGGCTAGGCCAGGGGAGAAGGAAGAAAGAAGGGGAGACATTGGTAGGTCGATAATTGGAGTAAAGTCTCAAGGAGCCTCCTAAAGGAAGAGGACCACTGTTGTGTAGAGTGTGACACTTGGTCCCTAGATGCTGTCACTATTTTGAGAGCCTGTGAAGCCATTCAGGGGTGAGGTTTGCCTGAAAGAAGTAGGCCACTGGAGTAGTGAGACAGGTCTTTGAGTCATATTCTCCCTGGCTCCTTCCTATTGTCCTCTCTTCTTCCTGGTGTCTAAAACTGAGGAAAAGCCTCCGTATATCCTTCTATGTCCGGATACCCAGCCAGAGCTCATGGAGCCAAGTGACTGTAGAATGAATGCTTTAAGCCAAAATAAGTCTTCCCTCCCCTTAGGCATTTCCATCAGAGATTTGGTCACAGTGATGGGAAAAGTGACACACAACCGTCCCACGGGACATCTTTTCCAGCGCCGCAGAACAAAGGGAGATGCCACTGAATGCAAGGAGGGGCTGGGGAAGATGGCTCAGTGGATAAAGCTCTTGCCAAGCAAGTGTGATGAAGACTTTCAAAGCCTGAAAACCCATCTACACCCTGGTGTGGTGACACACGTCTTTAGTCCCAGTGCCCCTACAGTGGGATGGGCGGTGGAGGCAGGAGACTGTCTAGGAGCTCATGGGTCAGTTAGCCTGCCTTATGCAGACCTTACACCAGCAACAAGGTGGAGTTAAGGATCTCTGCCCTTCACCTTCACGTGTGTGCTGTTCGTCCTCATACCTGCACACTGAACACTAGCTGTTCCCTGGGAGACACTGCCCCTCCCACTGCTACAGGGCTGATTAGCTGATGAGAACTTCAGCAGTTCTGATGGAGAGGTTGGAATGTTGCAGGTCCAGAGCCCAGTTACAATGATCTTGGCCTAACTTCAGTCTCCTAAATAGTCTTTCCTTGCCTGCCACCCTGGTGACGGACAGCGAAACAAAACAAACAAGGACTGTGTTAGCAAAACGTTAGTGCCCATCAACCAAAAAGCTGCGAGTGTTATCAGACAGCATCTGAGGCCTGCCTATAGCTGAGCCGTCTCCGCTTAATGTTCCCACCACTGTATTTAAAGTGGGCTTTGGTTTTTGTTTTGTTTTCCTTGGCTTGCTTGCTTTTGTGACATTCACACATGCGCACACAAGTACACATTGCACACAAGGTTGGTGCCGGGACCACAAATGCACGTCACCACATTCATGCCTGAGTTCTTTGGGGGTTGAGGTGAGGCACTGGGGACTGAAATCCGGTACCCGTGCTTCCAAGGCAAGCACTTTACTGACTGAGCCATCATCACGTGACAAGTATAGATTATAATGTCACATCAGTGTTCAATTTCCTGATCTATAACTATATTGTAGTTACATACAAGGGTAATCTTCTCAAGGAAACTATAGTGTGTTCAGTGATACACACATATACATACATACATGCGTACATACATATACAACTTATCCACCCACGTATTCATTCACTATCATTTCCCTAGAGAAGTGGTAAGGAAAAGCAATGTGCATTATTTCTGGTATACTGCATGATGCTTTGACATATGTTTGCATCATGCAATGGTAAAGTCATGTCAAGTAGCATAAGTGGTATTCAATAGTTACTCATGGTGAGAGTATTTAATACTCTCGTGGCACTCGGTACCTTTCTGCCAACTGTCATGCGTGTTACTCAGGAGAGCTCTTGTCCTTACTCTCCTGTATAATCACATTCCTGATCCTTTGACCAACATCTTCCTAATACTGCTGCACACACCCCGGCCCTATACGTTCTTCTGCTCTCTGTTTCTCAGTGTTCTTTCTATAGACACACATCAATAGATCATGTGGTTACATTTCTATGCTTGATTTGTTTCACTTCACATGATATCCATATTGCTGCAAACAGCTTCCTTCTCCTCCCCCTCATCATCATCTTCCTCCTCTTCCTCCTCCTCCATTTTCTTCTTCTTTCCATATAGTATCATCTGCACACCACACTTGCTTTATACATTCAGCCATCAGTGGATGCTCAGGTTGTCTCCATATCTTAGCTGTCATAAATGATGCTGGAGTAAACACGGAGTGTGAAGGCATGTGATACCATTCTTGTTTCCTGCAGTGGGATGGCTGGATCATAGGACAGTTCTATGTCGAGTTTCTTTTTCTTTTCTTTTCTTTCTTTCTTTCTTTCTTTCTTTCTTTCTTTCTTTGTGTGTGTGTGTGTGTGTGTGTGTGTGTGTGTGTGTGTGTGTGTGTTTTGAGACAGGGTTTCTCTGTGTAGCCTTGGCTGTCCTGGAACTCACTCTGTAGACCAGGCTGGCCTCGAACTTAGAAATCCACCGGCCTCTGCCTCCCAAGTGCTGGGATCAAAGGTGTGTGCCACCACCGCTCTGCTATGTCGAGTTTCTTGAGAACCCACTATACTGTCTTTCATAGTGACTGCCTAGAATTACCTTCCCACTAACAGAATGGGAGGGCTCCCTTTCAAGACTTGGAGATTCTCATGCCGACCCTTCCATGAAGAAGGACAAACCCTCAGTGATATATTTCCCTCTCTCTCTCTGACATCCCTTCCCTTCCTGTCCTTCACCTCCCCTTCCTTTCTCTTTCTTCCTTTTTATTTAAATTTCTTTTTTTCTAAGCTTTGACATACAGGGACACATGAGAGCATTTCAAATCTCTGCAGAGTCACCTTTGATAACAAGAAGCACTCCAGAGGAAGAGCTGATTCTGAGAAAAACAGATTTAAAACAAATCAGAATCCATCTTTTACTCTGTGTCTTGGGCATGTCCACTTTAGACTGTTCATTCCTGGCCTCTAGTATTTTATAAGCCTAAAAGGAACTACTTTGGGACTGAACAATGTTTTTCAAACATTAAAAACTTCAAAATAAAAAGAACCAGTTGATTTTTATATTTAAAGTGAAATTTTTCAATAGCAAAAACAAAACCTAAAAGAAAAGGGTAGAGGAGTGGGAAGGAGGAAGGGAGGGAGAGATGAAGGGAAAAAATTCTGCTGAGCTGGGAAATAAGGTGAAAGTTTATGTGCACATGAAGAACTGGGTGGGTGTCATGATTTGTATATGCTTGGCCTTGAAGCTGTGGCCTTGTTGGAAAAGATGTATCACTGTGGGTGTGGGTTTTAAGACCTTCATCCTAGCTGCCTGGAAGCCAGTATTCTGTTAGCAGTCTTCAGATGAAGATATGGAACTCTCAGCTCCAGGTGAACTGTGCCTGCCTGGATGCTGCCATGTTCCCACTTTGATGATAATGGACTGAACCTCCGAACCTGTAAGCCAGTCCCAATTAAATGCTGTTCTTATAAGAGTTGCCTTGGTCGTGGTGTCTGTTCACAGCAGTAAAACCCTAAGACTGGAAAATTCTCAACTGAGTGATGGAGCCAAAATCTGGCTAAATTTATGTGACACACAGAACACTGGGCCCAAACTCAAGATCTAGTTGGGAAGAGATTTTGGGTGATTACAAGTAGTCTGTGGTCAAAGGTGTCTTCTCTGTCTGTCTGTCTCTCTGTCTATGTCTGTCTATCTGTCTGTTTGTCTCTCTCAACATCTTGACACAATCTCAAAGCAGATTTCCTGATTCTTTGGCCCTTACAATATTCCCACCTCCTCTCCTGCTATGTCTCCTGAGTCTTAAATGTAAAAGTAGTGGTATAATTGTGTCTCTTGGGCTTGGACACCCCATGATCAGCTCTTCTCTGCATTGTGCCCGGCTGTGGATTGGTATAATGGTGACTGTCGTTGCAAAGAGAAACTTCTCAATATTCGTAACTTTGGCCTTCCTAGCCCAGGCTTAGCAGAGGATCCTGCTAAGGCAGATCCACAAGATTACCCTGCCCTGATGTCTCCTTTGAGTAATTTCCCATTCACTGGTCCCTCACTCTGCTCCCCGGCTGTGTGAATCTTCCACCTCCCTTGCTACATTTGGAGTTGAGTCCAGTCTCTGCTCTCTATTGGAACATTCCCACTACAAAGATCTTCCTCACTCCAGCAGATGTCAGCATACCTTTATCTATAAAGATGCATTCCTTGCCTTTTTCTCACAGAGCTGTTAAGACTGGCCAAGGCCTGAAAAGAATAACAAAAAAGAAAAGAGTAACACAGAGAAGAGTGTGCCACGGAGAGACAGGCATGCAAACAAACACACTTTTTAAAATTAATGCCAAGAGAAAAGAAGGGAAGGGGAGAAGCAGGAAGAGAAAGAGGGAGGAAAAGGAGGGAAGAGGAGGTGGGAGGAAGAGAAGGAAGTAGAGAGAGAAATTTGCTCCAAGTGGGAAAGAACAGCAAGCAAGTCATATATTTGCTCAGATATGAAAGGAATTTGACATCTTGCTATTCCATCTCAGAGAGTGTTGCTCATAAGGAGTTACCCAAAGCTGGGCTAGTGAAACAGTGAGCCTGCAGGGCTTAATAGCCCAGTGGTCTTAGACCACCTTGGTATAGGAGTCTTTCCTCCTTAACCAGGAAGTGATTTCTAAGCCAAGTTAGGTAGGGCAGTTGTTATAAGAATATAGATGCCAAGTGTATAAGCCAGGGCTTTAGAGTCTAAGAATTTATGGAATATCTCCATATGTTAAGGAAATGTATTGTAATGACCTACAGTCTGCAGTGCTACTAACCCAACAGCGGTCAGCTGTGAATGGGAAGTCCAAGAATCTTGTAGTTGCTCAGTCCCATGAGGCTAGGTGCTTCAGCTGGTCTTCTGTAGAAGTAGGTTCCAACAGATGTGCTGGCTAGTAAGTGCAAGCAAGCAAAGATGAGTGAGTCTTCCTTCGTCCCATGTCCTTACATAGGCCTCCAGCAGAGGGTGTGACTTACCATGCCTGAATCTGGGACTTGAACTCAGAGATCTCCTTGCCTCAGTCTCCTGGGATTAAAGGCGAGTTCTGCCTTGCCAGGGCCTAAGCTTCTCATGGCCACTATGCCTCAAGATCTCCATGTCAAGATCCAGGTTAGAAGCCTGTGTGCCCTCCATTTCTTGATTGTAGTTCATTCCAGATGTAGTCAAGTTGACAACCAGGAATAGCCATCACACTAAGTTACCCTGAGCACTTAAATTCTGGGCGGTGATATAGTTTGCATCTGGGGTGTGCCTCCAAGACCTACATGTTGTTGAATGCTTGGCCACCTGTCTATGGTACTATTGGGGGGTGCAGGAACCTTTACGAGATGGAGCCTGCTAGGTAGTAAAAGGTCATTGGGTTTACCCTTGTAGGGGATTTGAGCCCCAGGCCTCTTGCTTTCATTGCTTTTTGCCAGCCACAAGGGGAGCAGCCCCCTCTGTGCCATGCTCCTGCCCAAAGCAGCAGAGCCAACAGACCACTGGAGCCTAAGCAAACCTTTCCTGTTATGAAGGTGATTTATCCCAGGCATTTGTTACAGTAACGGCAACCTGACTAAGGCATGCTATGTGATTAAAAGCAGATGTGGTGCCTTATAAAGAATCAGAGGACAGGGTGTTCTGGAAGATCCATAGAAGAGCAGCCTATGTCTTAGCCCAGATAAGGAATTCCATAAATAGGAATTCCAAGGATCATCTTGGGGCAGCCATCTTTGCGTGGGCTATGGTCAATAGAGAGCTGTTACGCCTACCTCCAGGCGGTTGGGTGCTTCACTGCAACTGGGGACCCCATTTCAAAGATAGAGGGTTTTAATTCTGCACATGTACAGTGCATAAGTCAATAGCTTTGCTGTTCTAAAGGGAATTGCCAAAAAAAAAAAAAAAAAGGAACCTTGGTTTTAGACTTTAAAATGTCAGAGGAATAGCCAGGCGATGGTAGGTACACACCTTTAATCTCAGAACTTGGGAGACAGAAGCAGGCAGATCTCTATGAGTTCTAGACCAGCCTGGTCTACAGGGAGAGTTCCAGGACAGCCAGGAACTACCAGGACAAACCCTGACTGGAAGGCCCCTTTCCCCCCTCCCCAAAGAACTGTTTTGACTCTGTTTTCTCTTTTGCAATAAACTTATTCTTTTGGTCCTTTTGACACTAACTGGTGAGTCCGCAGTGGGTGAAATGAAGGAAGAAGACTGAGAAGACAAACATTGGCACCACTGCCTGGAAAACGATCCCCTGCAGGTGGAAAAATCCTTCCGCCATTCCACGGAGGCAAGACTGAAAGCAGAGAAATCATGCAGAAAAGCACCCGGAAAATCCGAGCAAGAATATTTTTAGCTGGCTGACCTTTTGGTGAGAGTATTATCTCCTTGAAAAGGAAAAATTATCAAAAGAATGCTCTCTCCTCACAGAGGCGGGAGGTGGGGACATGCCAGAGGTTGAAACACTCCAGCCTGTGCTTCACTTTCTGGGGTCAGGGTGACAGTCTTTCCACCTGAGTGAGACTCAGGCTTTGTTCTTGTGTAATCATGTCCCCACTCGGTAGAGTGTGTGTGTGTGTGTGTGTGTGTGTGTGTGTGTGTGTGCGCGCGGGTGCAAATTCTGGATTCCCATGACATCTTCCTCCCCTTTCTTTCTCCCTTCTCCCTTCTCCC
This sequence comes from Mus minutoides, assembly GCA_902729485.2. Classification (NCBI taxonomy): domain Eukaryota; kingdom Metazoa; phylum Chordata; class Mammalia; order Rodentia; family Muridae; genus Mus; species Mus minutoides. The sequence goes on along the minus strand of LR749880.1, from coordinate 399,072 downwards.
TTCTCTCCCTGTCTCTCCCCAGATCTCTGTTCCGGTTCCCTTTCGTGCCTCTTTGTCTTCCTCTCTAGCCTGGTTCTCTTGAACTTGGGTGGTTTGCTTTGCCACAACACTTTCTGAATTGTCTGCATTCTGTGTTCTTACTACATTCATTCATAATAAGTTTGTTGTTCAAAATTCTCTGCTGTCTCCTACATCAAGTCAATTCCCAATAACATTATGGGGCGGGCAAGGCTTGGCTCTGGTTTGCAGTCTCTCTACATCCACTGTTTGTTTGTTTGTTTGTTTGTTTGTTTTTGTAAGCTGCTCAGTTCTATTTCTTCTCCCCCACATCCTAAAATTCCAAAAACTAAAAGGTTTCATGACCTGGGGGTTCATATTGTAAAAAACGTAGCTCTTGTGGCTTTGCTCTCTTCATTTTCCAGGGACCTTTCCTGGCTTTGGTTTTCATTCCTTGGCATGGTTGCTACAGGCTCTTTTCTTAGGAAAGAGCAGAGGTGAAGCCAGTCCACAAATGATCTCACTTTCCTATTCATCTGCAAGCATGACTGAGGAATGATCAACAAATCAAGGTTGAATATACTTAGCACGAAGGTATAAATACAAACATGCTGTGAAGTAATGGTTTCACCTACCTGCCATTCATTTCCTCCCATTTTGATTTTGGAGGCACAGTTATAATAAAGAATCAATAGCTCTTTGTTGTTAAGCTTCTGGCTGCTATCACATCCAACCCACTGTCCCTTTCATTGGACTGGCTCTAGTCATGCTCAGGCTAGTGACCCCTGTGATGGCTTTGTATATGCTTGGTTCAGGGAGTGGCACTATTAGGAGTGTGTGGCCTTTATTAGAGTAGGTGTGTCACTGTGGTCATGGACTTAAGACACTCACTGTAGCTGCCTGGAAGCCAGTCTTCCATTAGCAGCCTTCAGATGAAAATGTAGAACTCTCAGCTCCTCCTGCACCATGCCTACCTGGATGCTGCCATGCTCCCACCTTGATAATGGACAGAAATTCTGAACCTGTAAGCCAGCCCCAATTAAATGTTGTCCTTCATAAGACTTGCCTTGGTCATGGTGTCTGTTCACAGCAGTAAAACCCTAACTAAGACAACCCCTAAGAGACTCATGGCTAGAAGGTATGAATGCTTGGTCCTGGCTGTCAAGTTGACTGCACTAAGAGATACTGAGGACATTATTTGCTCCTGTGTGTCTGTGGGGCCATTTCTAGAGGACTGACTTGTTAAACAGGGACTGGGAAGGAAAGACCTGTCCTCAATATAGGTGACATTTTCTTTTTTTGTTTGTTTGTTTTGTTTTGTTTTGTTTTGTTTTGTTTTGTTGGTTTTTGAGACAGGGTTTCTCTGTATAGCCCCGGCTGTCCTGGAACTCACTCTGTAGACCAGGCTGGCCTCGAACTCAGAAATCCGCCTGCCTCTGCCTCCCGAGTGCTGGGATTTTCTAAGGTTGAGAGTTGATAGAAAAGAAGTTCAAGGTAAGATCAGTGAGCACACACCTGACTTCACTTCTTTTTGAACATGCACATCTACCCCTGCTGCAGCCATAGCTCGTTCACATTACACTCCAAGTTCTCCAGCCTTTCAAGGTGAACTCCATACCCGAGACTCTAGGAATTTCCAGGTTCTCAGTGCTAGATTGGAACTATTAAAACACGCAGCTTTGTGGACTCCAATACTATTGGGTTCTTTGCTTCTCCTACATACAGATAGCCATTGTTGTTGCATTATCTAGCCCCTATGATGTAAACCAACCTAACAAGCACCTTTATTACCTATATCATCTACATTGTATCATCTGTCTGTCTGTTTATCCATCTGTCCATCCACATATCTATCTATCAGCTATCTATCTATCTATCAGCTATCTATCTATCTATCAGCTATCTATCTAATCTATCTACTTACCTGCCTATCTAGTTCTGCTCCATAGAGAACCTTGCCTAATACAATGTAGGGTGGGATCACTAAAGTATGAAAAGCCAGATAGAAGCAGGTCTGTTAGGTCACAAAGGAGAGGTGAGGAAGTAAATGGCTGTCCCCTGCAGGGAGCAAACTGATGGCCCAATGTTTCTAATGGGCATATAATCGTTCCCTGTCACTGAACCCCGGACACTCAAGGCTAGTAAGCCTCCAGGGCTTAAGATTCCTGAAGGGTCCAGGCACCCCATGTATAGCAGTCTCCCAGATGCCCTGTGTATAGAGTCCTGCAAGGGTCCAGGCACCCCATCTATAGCAGTCTCCCAGATGCCCTGTGTATAGCAATGCCTTTCCCGCTGAACCAGAAACTGTTTTCCAAGCCTTTTTCATTCTCTCTCAGTATCTCTGCTGGCTCCCAACACCCTGACTCCCCACTTGGCAAATTACCCAGCATACCCAAGGGTATGAGGAACTTCTCTCTCCATCTCAGGCATGTGCTGTCTTTAACTGATTTCCTCCCTTAGTCTCCAAGGAACAGTCTGTTCTTCTCCTAGGGGGACAGATAACTCTTTGACCTCCGACCTTCATTCTGAATCCCCTGTTTTCTCCTCTGCGCTTGTCCTACGAGTCTCGAGATCTTTCTTGCTTGCACGCTCCCTGTCTTAGGATGGGGCTGTGTCTGAATAAATCCCTCTAAATTGAAATGGTGTGAGTCAAAACTACAGGAGTTACCACCTTCATGTCTAGCAGCACAGTGCCCGGTAGAGTGTCAACTAGTTCTACCTCGTGATCAGGGAGCTGTGGTTTGCCACCATGGCCCAACAGAAAGAAAGAAGATCATACTATGCTACACAATGACATGGAAATATGGATTCAGATTCAAAATCCGTAGCACAATTCCCGCTCAATGTCCTTGCTCTTACACTATCATAAGGTCAGAAATTAAGTCAAACCCTGGTAAATTGGGACCACTTAGACTGTGAATCGCTCCTAATAAGCTAGGCATGGTCTCACAGCCCTCCGGATTCCTAGGCTGGAAAGCAAAGTCTAACCCTCATTCCTCCTTTGAACTGCTGCTTCCAAGTCCTCCTCCCTCCATTATTTCAGAAGCAGAGTGTCCACTCAAGAGACCACATTTCGACGACTCTCATTTTCTCTTGCTCACTTTGCCCCTGACCAACTCAGCTGCCTTGGATGACCAATCCAAAATACATTCTCTCGAGTATAGTCCTGTTCCCCCTTCGAGAAAGCTTCCTGTTTCCCAAATGTCGGTGGCACACTGCGCTCATTTCCTCTTCTTGATATCATCCTGTTTACCATGCCCTCTCCTCCTCCTCTCTCAGTCAGGCAGTTGCCCTCTAGTATTGAAGCAGGGACTAAGCCAAATGATCTGTGGAGTGTGGAGGGGGAAGTTACCGTGTGGGGAGTTGGAAGGGCATCTGTGTATACATAGCAAAGCTCTCAATGAGGAGTACTCAGGTATGGGGTAGTGAGGGACTGCACTCTGAAACAGTAGTCTATGATAAGAGTTGGCCCATACAGGTGAGGCCGGTGATTTCGTGGAGGAAGCCATGGAGGTTTTTTATCTGTGGTGAGACACTGAACCTCCTGAGGGGAAGGAACAACAGCCCCAGGATGGGTCCAAGTCAGGAGGGGGATTCGGGAGATGGTAACAAGGGAGGACAGGTGGCTTGGCATCTGCACTTTGGGTCCTCCACTTGATGCCTGTCACCACAGTCAGAAAGCAGCATTTTAGGCCTCTGTTCACTGTATGCTCCCAGCAGGGCTTGCAGGACTTTGATCGATTCTCTCACAGGACTGCAAAAGGAGACTTGGAAGAATATCGTTAGTTTTGAGTCCTGTTCTGCCTTTGAGGCTAACATGAACCATTTGTCAGTTTCCAGAACCTTCCATGGTATGTATATTTTACAATGCCAGTCACCACCTGATTTTAGGGTCTTGGAAGCAGTGATAGAGGACAAAGAATGCCACAGGGAAGTTACACGTGGAATTTACACTGGCCCAGCCCAACAAGGGAAACCCGTAGCTGAACAAAACAGGAGCCATCGGGCGACAGTTCCAGTCAGGAGTCAGCTCCTGCCCTTGACCTGGCTGGCCCAGGGTGGGGTACAGGGAAGCCCTGGGAACTCTGGGAAAGGAAGAAAACAGGACTATAATACTTCTTGATTTGTCCCGATACCCTCCTTGCCCTTAGCTCTAGCTTGGACACTCATGGGCACCATTTGTTCTAAAACAAAGGAAAAAATATATCTGTTGAGTTCCCTCCTCGCTTGCTTCGGGAACCTGATATGGGCTGCTTTGCTGTGTGGGGTTTTGTTGTTGTTGTTGTTTGTATGTTTCTTTTCTTTTTTTCTCTTCTTTTCTTTTCTGGGCTAAATGTCCAATAGAAACAAGCAGCTGGGGGTTGCTGCAAAGCATGAACCCTGTAGCTGACTAGTCTTTCTTAGGCACTCCATCCCTAAGAGATAAATATACAGAAAGACACTCTGGAGTATAAAGGAGGAAGGACTGCCATGTCAGCGGGGGGCCATGGTGAGAACAAAGGAGGTTATGCTGTGTAGACATTGAAAATAACACCCAGAAGCTAGCAGAGCTGGGGGAGACAGGGACAGACTCCCAGAAACCAGCTCTAAAGCAAACCCCAACCTCCCAGGAAAACAAGCTGAGTTCAGCCTGGTGAAATCACATCTCAAAAATCCATTTTGGGAAACTGCTATCCTATCCGGCCAAGAGGTTGGCAGTCACCAGTGCCCAGGTTCTTGGGGGTATCCTAATTAGAGCAATTTGTAAACCGAAAAACTGGCTTAGCACAGTGGGCTTTCTGGCCTACAATGTTTATTTGTTTGGTCTTTTTATTTTTTCTTTTCTTTTTTCATCTCTAAGATCACTGAAAAGAACCCATTATTAAGAAGGCATTTAAACCTGGATTTTTTTTCTCTCCAAAGAACTGCTTTTAATTTAATGGTGTATTGCTGTGTTGCTGGGACAGGGTGGGAGTCAGGAATTGTGCTGGAATAAACTACTCTGACCTTTTCAAGAGAAAGACCGCAGGAGAGAATGTTGGAGAGGCTGTGTGTTTCTAAGACATGGCCTGGGACATTCATGTTACACTTAAGTATCTTCTTCCAAAGCAGGTGTTCTCCCTAAGTCCTTCGGACGGTTTTTTGGCAAGCTTGCTAAACCCCAATCAAGCAAGTCCAGCCCACGGGTTAGCCACGAGCCGGCTTTATCTTGTGCAGTATCTCTTCCTGTGCACATTAAGCAGCTAATACAAACCATGCTGGGGAAAGGTTATTTCTTGTTTTAGATTCCACTTTAATGGGTAGTTAACCTGTGAGTCAACCGTTTCAGAATCCAGGTTCCTCCCCCCCACCCCCCACCCACACCCCTGCTCCTGCTCAGGCTCTTCTGTGGGACTCACTTCATCTGGTTTCACCTTGTTTACAGGGCACCAAGCTGGTTGGAGATCCAGCTGGCCAATTTCCCTTTTGTAACCCGGAGCCCGCTGAACTGTGGGAAGATTGGGTCAGCTGTGGATAAAGCCAGGGGGTGTGGAAAAAACCTTAAGGGAAGGAAGCTGACCTTTAGAAGCCTTGACCTTCTGATTAAAGTAATAATTAAGCCATTATGTCTGTTTGGAAGGTCTTTGGGCTGGCCCGTTAGCTTTCCAAACAAAAGTCTTCAAATACAGACTCCATCCAGCCTAGGACATCACCATTGGGGGGTGCAAGATCAGCACTGGTCACAAACCAATCAGTTTCCATGTTAGACACTTGTCATAGTCAGCTGCTTCTGCCTTATATTAAATTTCAAGATGAAAGGTATCTCCAAAGCAGCTCCAGCTAGCCAAGGCCTCTTTGTCCACTTCAGTTTTGGAAGGGAACTGCAAGATGAGTTGTGTTTATTGGGGATGGGATGGGGGTGCAGTCATCTGAACATGTGCTTTTCTGTAGGTATCTCCAGAAGCGCAGGGGTCCTGTTAGGAGCCCATGTCATTGTGAGTGAGTGAAAGGACTCTCTGGGTGCCTTGGGACCCTCATCTCTTTCTTCTCCATCCCACCATGATTGAAGGCTTTTTCATACCAGTATGTGGTGAACTTTATCAGGAGGTTAGAGTATGGGAACTCCTGCCGGAAAAGGATGGACAGAGACAAACACAGGAGCTTCAGGAGTCGCCAGGGCCTCCGAAGGGCTCTTTGCAGCTGGCATCTTTCAGCCTGCCAGAGATGGGTACTTTCAGAAATGTCTGAGCATGGAGGGCTCTGAGCTTAGACAAGGTTCGTGGCTCTGTTTTGTTGCAGACGGCTCAAGTTCCTTTGTTTGTTCTGTGAAAATATATAATTTTATTCTCTCTGAACCCCAGCCCATGGGACAGTGTCACCGACATCCAGAGAGACCTCAGGCTAATCATTTCTAGATGCTCTGTCACGCCTGAGCATGCGCGCACACACAGCCAAAGTGTTTCTTAATCCATTCATTTTGATGTTTAACAAAATCAGCTATCCTATGTTATAAACTTACTTCACAAAGGAGAAAGGGGAGGAAGGAACAAAAATATCAATAACAAAGAGCAGATATACTGCATGGGCACTGAAAGTTATGAATGCAACTGGAAAAAAATAGAACAGGAGCGAAGGGCGCAGAGGGTGGTTGCGACGGCAGAGGGAGCATCGCAATAGAAGCTTCAAGTGTAATTTTAATGAAGCAGGGAGAAGAGGAATAAGTGAGAGTTTTTATTTCTTGTCATGAAGAATTGATGTTATCAGCCATGGACAAATGTAGGAAATATATTCATATATATGTGCCATACCAATATGTATATATACACACATATCCATCATCCCCAGTATTTGTAGGTTAATAATCTAAAGATATTTATGTATGCAATAATATTAATATTATTTATTTTGTAATTAGATGCCTACATAATTATGTATGCTTTATGTGTGTATGCATACATTTCATAATTTTAATAACGTTTCTAAAAGGAAGTATGTGCCCTCAGACATTTGAATATCTCATCCAAGTCAGGCAGCTACATGAGAAATTTCTAGATTCCCCTCCTAACGTGACCCAGTTACATTTCTCAGTAATGTGAGCCATGGAAGTCTGTGCTTTTGACCTGTTACTTTGATCAGGATTTATATACTACTGTGGGCAGACTTCAGTTTGAGGTGAGAAGGTACGGATAGCAGTGAGGGCTCCTGGGATGTGGCTGATACCCGAAGGAGGGGAGGCTGTTAGAGCAGGGTGTGGCCAGCGCATCGTGCTATGTTCACCGCTCCCAATCTCAAACCCAAGTCAGCGCCCTGGTTCCTGTTGTCTCTGAAAGGTTTTAGTGCACAAATAAGCAAATAAGAGACAAGGAATGTCCAGTCATTGTTTGCAGAGTTTCTGGAATTTCACGCATTGTTAGTTTAGCTGTTTAAGAAGGCTTTGCTTCGCTGTTTATCAAACAGCAGCAGGCTCGTGAATAACTTCCTCGGGTACTGGCCCACATTCTCTGTCCCCTTGGCGTCTCTTGCCCAGCAAGGCTTATTCAGGGCGTCTTCCCAACATCCTGTCTGGGAAAGCGCAGCTTTTCTCTGCTTACTAAGGCCCAGTGGTCCTTATTGAAATGACCTCCTGCCCAGGAAGGGCTGCTGTGGCGCCTGGCTGGAAGCAACCATGGTTTCTAGGAAGTCACACACACACACACACACACACACACACACACACACACTTGCGTGTGTGCGTGTCCATGCTGGAAGTCGTGTTCAGAAAGGGCAGAATGTTCTTCCTAAGGAACTTTCCTGACCCAAGAACCAGCAGGTGTTACAGCAACAGCTAAAACAGGCCAAGTCAGGGGCAGGGCACACTCGTGGAAGCCAGCCAGAACCACAAGCGGCGGCCCTGGTGACTAAGGCAAGCTGAAGCGGCATGGGGATTTTCCATGGGCATAAGAGAACATCATGTGTGTGGTTGTGTGTGTGTGTATCTGTGTGTATATCTGTTTGTGTTTGTGTATGTGTATGGAGTATATGTGTGGAGTGAGTGTTTGTATGTGGAAAGTGTATATGTGTATGTATGTATGTATGGTATGTGTGTGTATGCATGGAGTGTGTACTGTATCTATGTGTATGAGTGTGTAGTGTGTGTATGTGTGTTTGGAGTATGTGTGTAGTATGTGTATGTGTGTGTAGTGTGTGTGTGTGTGTGTATGTGTGTGTGTGTATGATCATAGGTGCATTCAAGTGTAAAACTTACTGAGATATCTTCAAAGCCAGAAGCATTTAAGAGAAAACTAACAGCAGAAATTCATCTAAAAAGAATGTTGTGTACCTTAGCTAAGCATGTTCTAAAGCTATTGTGATTCTTTTCTTTTCACATTTTAAAGCAGTGAGTTACCATCCCCCTGTGTGAGTGTGTGTGTGTGTGTGTGTGTGTGTGTGTGTGTGTGTAGGGGGGTGGGGTGTTGAATGACTGTTTTACAGGGGTGGCCTAAGACCAATGGAAAACACAGCTACTCACATTGCAATTCATAGCAGTAGCAACATTACAGTCATGAAGTAACATAACTCTATGATTGTGGTTGCCACAACGTGAGGCACTGGATCGAGGGTTGCAGCATTAGGAAGGGTGAGAACCACTATTTTAAGGGGTTACCAGTGAGGATGGGGAGACCGGAAGTCTCCAAAACACCCTGTGTCTTGGTTTGGTTTGCTGTGACAAAACACCTTGACCAAAAGCAATATGGTGAGGAAAGGGTTTGTTTCAGGTGACAGGTTAGAGTCCACCATCAAGGGAATGCAGGGCAGGAGCTCAAGGCAGAATCCTGGAAGCAGACACTGAGGCAGAGGCCGGGGAGGGGTGCGCTTAATGGCTTGCTCCCCTATGACTTGCTCAGAATTCTTTCTTACAGCACCCAGAACCACCTTTCCAGGGGTGGTGCCACCTACAACAATCTTGGCTCTCCAATCAATCATTAATCCAGAAAATGCCCCCCACAACATAAGACTACACGACAGTCTTATGGAGGCATAAACTGAAGTTTCTTCTTCCTGGGTGACCTAGCTTGTAGCAAGCTGACAAAATCATCATCATCGTTGTCATCAAGACAACTGCCTGAACATAAAAAAAAAAAAATCTAAAGCATAGAATAGTAAACTTTTTAGCAATGACACTTTTGTAATTATTATGCTTAAGACACTCATCCTTTAAGGATTCCAAGGACCAAGAAACTGGGTGCCTTGTAGGATCATGATTCCAGCTTCCAGATGCTCAAGGTACCGTGCGTGACCTCTCTCATCAAAGCCAGTGTCACGGGTGTATGACATTGTCACAGCCCTGGACTCAAAAGAGTTCCTAATCCAGTTTCACATTCAGCTGTGGCCATGTTGAAGCCCTGAATAGTTTTCTCTAACTTGAGGACTTTAGTGTCACACAGGTGAGCTGAGCTACGACAGGAAATGCATCTATTGGCCCTTGATGCTGGCTCACATTTAGAATTTGTGATGCCCAAGAGCACAGATTCTATTGAAAGAAAATGTGAGTGAAGGGTGTCTCGGTCCAAGGAAGGAAGGAAGGAAGGACCTTGACTTTGTCCCATTTATGCCAGAACTTGTCTTGAATGAAGAATGAAGACCCTGACCGAGATTCTAAGAAACATGACTGGACAACCTATGTCCCTCCTGTCTCATCTTGCTTCCCTGACTTAGGCAAAGTGATGACACAAGTTATCAGGGAAAGAGAGACAATGTGAGAGAGAGAGATAGAGAGAGAGCTAGGGAGAGAGAAACAAAGAGTATATGCAGAAGCCACAGGTAGGAGTTATGAACAAAGTAATTTCAGCGGCTGCATACATGTTAAATACCTTTATGTTTGAATTCTTAAACCAACATTTTACAACATAAAGGTCAGCAATAAAACTCATCCCAGACATTTTTAGATTTAATTTTCTTTACTTAGAAGGACATTAAGTCGCAAAGTAAAAGATTCAAAGGTGAATGTGATTGAAGAACTTTATGTATGTGTGCGAAAATGTCATGCTGAAATCCATTATTATGTGTAATTAATATGTACTGATTTAAGTCAATAATGAATTGATAAGAAAAAAAAAGAGTTGGCAGGTTGCAAAGGGAAAGAAAATGCTTTACACTACAGCACCTTCAATGTGCTTCTCATTTTTAAACAATCTTCATCTTTCTATGAGTACTATATATCTATATCTATATCTATATCTATATCTATATCTATATCTATATCTATATCTGTATCTGTATCTGTATCTGTATCTGTATCTATATCTATATCTATATCTATCTATATATGCTGGTGATAAATCCAAGTTTCTGTGGAAACACGTGGTCACTCTTGGCATGATTCGGGATAGCTCATTGAACAGTGTTCACTTGGCATGGATTTGGGTTCCATTTAAAAGATACAGAATCTAATTTAAGATCATCCTTACAAACACCAAGCAGTAGTGTTTTAATTAAGCTATGGAAGGTGGGAGAGCCAGTGCAAAGGTATTGAGAAGGCAGTTCACTGTGGGCACCCCAGCTCATTCCTGGGATGCAATTCCTGGGAGGCCGGGTTATCTCCTAATCAGTCCAGAGGAAGACCAAGGAAGCTAGAATATCTGTCTCTGCCTGGTGGGAAGTTATTCCTGGAGGCATTAATCCTCCATCATTTCTGACTTGTTATGCTCCTGGCTACGATGACCATGGTGAGAAAAAGAGAAGTATCCCTAAAGGAAGAGAGTTGCAAGTGTAGACGAGGTTTATCAACACCTGTCACACTAGTCAGCAGTCAAAAACAAAACAAAAAGAGCCTGCTAGATTAGAGAGACTCCGTAGCACAGGAAATACTTCATCCCCAACTGTCAGAGATTTTGTATATCCAGCTTGAATGTTGGTGTCACATCAGTCTGGGCAAGTGTCAGCTAAGACATTTCTAGAATTCCGCAGTGACCATAGGACAGCCGAGGGGGACTTAGTGTTGATCAGGAGGTCTGGAAAGAAAACCGCTAGATTTTGACAAAGGCCAGCTCCAGACCTTAGAATCTACCTAGCCTTTAATGACTCTGACCTGGCTGTTCTCTTCTGATTTGTTCAAGGTATCTAGGAACCATAAATCTATCGTCCACTCTCCAGCACAGCCCCAGGGGTGCACACATGGCAGTCACATAACAAGTGGTCATGGGCTAATACCCAAGGTATGTTTATTCAATCTTCTAACATGGGATCGAAGTCTTACGCCACGCATGTGAAGTGCTAATTATAGGTAGATATAAACTCATTTAACACAAGATCAAGTTTGACCAGTCAACCCAGGAGAAGTATAGAGTTTTGCTAAACTTCATAACCTGCTTTTTGTAAACTATGTACATAATAATTTATATCAGTTTATGTGCATTTGTAAAATTTCATGTTTATAAAATTATGTTGGGTTAAAAATGGTATTTAGAGGTGAGTACTACTCTAAATCTGTTTTAACGATTAAGTTAAAGTTTAAATGTGAGTGTGAATGTGTGTATGCATGAGTGTGTGTGTGTATGCATGAGTGTGTGTGTGTGTGTGTGTGTGTGTATGCATGAGTGTGTGTGTGTGTGTTACTCATCTGAACTTCATCTCTTATTTTAAAAGTTCAGGAACATACATACTATTTTTATTCATTTGTTACTATTATATTGTACAATACTGTATTGCATTTAGTGACGCTTGGATTCGCCATACATAGGAGCCAGTAAGTCAGCCTCTTACTGTTTCCTGATTGCTGGCAGAAGCCATGAGATTCCTTGGTCAGAGACAAAGACCTCTGTTAACTAAGTCAAAACAAGCCTGTTACCTCCCACCTGAGCACCATAGTCTGGCCTCCATGATGTTCCTCCCTCAGTGGGTCTGGGGGAGCTAGTGTTTTTCTAACAAGATGTAAGCAAATGAGGGGTTTGTTCACAAAGAATCTCTGGATGACCTATGAAGAATGGTGTGGCCTTGCAGTACTGACATGCTAAGGAGGAAGTCCAAGGATCCTAAAGCACGTGTCATCCAAACAGCCTATATTTTTGAGAAGAGAAAAAAAAAGCATCCGGACAGTAGTAAGTAGATGCAGATTGAGCTAGAAAGACTGCAATGTCTGTGATAATGTTGCGATGGACGACCTTGTGGGAAAACACAGCCAGTGAACTGGAATTATCGGTGGACACTGTTCACAAAGAAACATATCAATAATAATAATAATAATAATAATAATAATAATAATAATAATAATAAAGCAAAGATGAAGAGAACATGAGTGAGCTGGTAGGCAAATATAAATGGTGTGCGTGTGTGTGTGTGTGTGTGTGTGTGTGTGTGTGTAATGGTCATTAAACTTGAGAAGGCAGACAAAGTAATGTTTTGAAATAGGGCCTGAGAACCAGGCAGTGTATGGGCTGACCGTCACAAGAGAGCAGAGGCAAGGTCAAGAAAGACTAAACTAAGACTGAGCAAATTAGGTTAACAACGCATTTAGGACAACTGATTGGAAAAACATACTCTATATGTCAAGAAACTATAGGCCGCTCATATGAAATGGAATCCCTGGGCTCTCTGCCCTGGCAGGTTGACCCAGAGCTAGATTCAGTCATATTTAGTCCCTGTCCGGACACATCTGGGCAGAGAGCACCTGCAGAAAGCAGAATAAAGAGTGTACTGGTCCTGAGAAACAACAGCCAGTCAGCGTTGCTTACTGGAAAGTATGGGGAAGTAGGGGGTCACAGTAGGAAAACACCTGGGGGCAAAGGAGACCACATAAAGGGGTTCCAAGAGAATTCAGGTGTCTTCCCAGGCAGACTAAGCCCTCCTCATCCCTATGTCTATCATTTTTATAGACTCCAGGATTTCAGAATTTGTTTTAGACATATTTGTAGTAGGAACCATGGTATTATGGCCATCATTGTCTCCAAAATTCCTAGGCTGAAGCCTGGACTCCTCATACCCAAGGATGTTACTGTATTTGGAGACAATCAAAGAGAAACCAGAGTTCCTTCCTCTTCATGTCAGACCTTCAGCTTCCAGAACAGAGGAGGATGAACTTCTTGGTGTGTGTGTGTGTGTGTGTGTGTGTGTGTGTGTGTGTGTGTATGTGTGTGTGCGTACAGGCTCATGTGGAGGCCAGGAGAGTCACTGGATCTCCAGGAGCTGGAGTTATAGGCTTTCTGAGCTCTTTGATGTAGCTCAATACTGAGAAGAACTTGGAAGTTCAGCTTGGGAGAGTTCACCATCCTCTTAGTAGATCTTTGGACTTGGGTAAATTACTCAATGTCCTGATGTTGACATAAACTCAATTATAAAATGAGCTTCAAACAGCCATTGCATTAGAAATGCTTATCGAGGCTGAGGGAGACTGCAAGAAAAATCCTTAGCATGTGGTAACTGCTCAACATACGAGCTCATTTCGTTTTCCACCAAGAGTAAAATTCCTCAAGGGCCTGCTTCATGTTCTTCTCTGCCCTTCAGATAAACAGTAGCATCTGTCAGCTTTTTACTTCAGGGATCCAACTTGTATGGGAAATGAGAGTTGAGAAGAATCAGGTCTGCCGGGAGAACCCTAAGGGTAGAACACGAGTTTGCATGGTTAAAAGCCACTTGTATTCCAGGAACCGTTACATGCTTGGTGTAGCAGCCATCACATTTTAGCTCTCAACACGGTTAAAAGGTCTTAACCTAACTCTTGAGGGTGTGAAAACCCAATGTCCAGAACACTCAAAGGATTTCCCCAAAGACTGGAAGCACCAGTCTATGGCACTGAAATCAACGTTGGATGTGTTGACTCCAAATCCACTTACGCCATAACTGTTAGGATAGATTCTTGTGCGGCAGGCAAAAGCCTCTTGCCAATACTATGTTATGTACTAGGAAAACATGACCAGGGAAATACTGAACCATGCAAGCACACATCTAATCATATTAGATGTGAAGTCAGTTCTTGAATCCAATGAGGGTTTCCCCCTACCCCATTAGTCTGTCATTATTTAGAAAGTTAGCTACTACAGTGAATTTGAATGAGAAAATATCACCAACAGTGTTGGACATTTGGTCGACAGCTGGTGTTATTGTACGGGAGTTAGGAAGGAGGTGTGGCCTTGTTATGTGGGAAGTATGTCACTGGGGGGATGGGTATTGGAGGTTTAAGGCACTTTGCCCCATTCCCAGTTTGTTCTTTCTGCTTTGTGCCTGCAGTTCCAGACACGAACCTTTAGCTTCTGCTCCACCTGCCTTGCATGCTGCCTGCTGCTGCGCTCCCCTGCCATGATGGATGCTTAACCCTCTGGAAGCATAAGGCAAATCATCATTTTCTCCTATAAGTTGCCTTGGTCATGGCATTTGATCACAATAGTAAAAAAAGAAACTAAAACAGTACTCTTTAGCTAGTCAGATCCTCACTGACTGACTCTAGTGGTGGGATTCTATGCACTGCGGATAGATTTGACTTTGACGGATAATTTAACAGAAATCAAGGATCGTTCAATGGTTAAGAGCACTTGATGTTCTTGTGGAGGACCTGGGTTCATTTCCCAGCACCCACATATAGGGTGGCTTACAACCATGCATAACGGTTCCAGGGGATCTAGCACCCTCTTCTGGCCTCTGTAGACACCAGGCACAGATGAGGTACACATACATGCATGCATGATATACACTCATGCACATAAATAAAATTAAAACAAATCCTTTAAAAAAAATTGGCCCTACATATTTTATATGTAGGGCTGTTTGTTTACATGTATGTATGTATGTATGTATACCATGTGTGTGACCGGTGCCTGCAGAGTCCAGAAGTGGGCTTCAGATCTCACAGAACTAGAGTTCCAAGCAGTTATGAGCCACCACGGGGGTGACAGGAATTGAACCAGTGTTCTCTGCAGTGTTCTTCCCCGCTGACCTCTCTACCCCCTGAGGGATTTTTTTCAAATGCTACTTTCCCTGTGTGGATGGGATATGAATTCACCCAACCTAATCTCCATCAGCTGAGAGAAACAGCAGACCAGGAGCTTGGCTCTGTCTCTGCTACAAACTGGATGAATGACCTTGACTATTTCCCTACTCTCGGCCGTGGGCTTCTCAATTGTGAATCACAGTAACTGTGCCTAATGATTTCCCAAACCTCTTAGAATTTGATTCTGTGAGACACAACCTCTGCTTAGCCCTGAGAAAGTAGTAAGATACCCCGAGCCATATGGAGGTCAAGACCTGCCCCTGTGGCCTCTGGCTGACTGTAGACCATGCCTTTTAATGGCTGGCATTATAGGGAAACTGTCAGAGAAAAACCATTGCAGAGTGCGGGGGCCTTATTGAAGAGTTGGTTACAGGAATGAGTCTGCTGGAGACTTGAGGGAACCTCGTAAGCACTCACAGGTTCAGCAAGTACAAACCCTACAAGAACTCCCTGGCCACAGAACAGAGAGTCCCAGAACAAAGCCTGTTTTGATCCTTTGTCTTGGTGGAGGGTGATACCAAGTCTGCAGCATGGACTATGGTGCTTGTATTGTTTGCGTGCCAGTAATCAAACAGGAAGACACAAGCAAGTGACTTGGTTAGTTTTGGCATGTACAAGTACAGGGTGGGAAGTGCCCTTGAGTTCTGGCTGATCACCTAGTATTTAGTTGTTTTTTGTTTTTTTGTTTTTTTTTAAAGACTTGTGCTGTTTTTGAATACCAGCGATTCTTGTTGAGGTATAATCGTATAGAAGCAAATATCCTGGTTGGGACAAACATTCCAGCTGACTGGCATCACAACCATTTCTGTAATGTCAGTGATAACAGCAGTGACCACAACAAGAGCCAGTGGACGGTCCCTGGGGATCTCCCAGGGGAAGCCTTTCCATTTATGGAAAAGAGTAGGGAGAAGCAGGAAATTGTTACTGAAATCTAGATAGCCTTTGCTTGAAGGAACACTTCTTAGTCCTCAGAGAGGGGCTACCTGCAGTCTTGGGGGCCTGGGATCATGACCAGCCTGGTTTCCGAGTTAACTAGATGACCTTGGCTGACCTTGTCTGTAGCTTTGAGAAGCTTCTGACTTCCCGGCTTGACGTTCACATCACTGTGGAGTTTGGTTCTTAGCTCTAATGTGCTATGGTTTGGATCTTAGCTGTTTCTGTTAGTTTCCGTGTATTCAAGGTTGAGTCTACAGCCCATAGTGCTATAAGGAAGTGCTTGAACCTTTGGGGGCTGGACACTTGTGGAAGGAAGTTATATTGCTGGGGCCATGTCTTGAAGGGGGTGTTGGACCAGGATCACCTCTCTTTCACCCTCTAACTCTCCTTTCAGCTACCCCAGTTGAATAGCTTCCTCCACAGCAAGCCACCAGCTGTCAAGGGCTATGTCACCACAGCCCAAAGCAACATGCCCAGATCATCATGAATTTCGAGCTCTGAATCAAAATAAAACCTTCCAATTTTCACTTTGACTATGGTCAGGCATTTTGTTTCAGCGATGGAACAATAACTAACACAGAAACTGTGGCTCATGACTTGATGCACCAGGTCTGAGAAGTTCTGGGCCCTTGCTCTCCATGTGGACCACAGACCTTTTGACGAGAGTTTGTGAGAGACCAACTAAAATAAGAACCTATATTCAACTAGATAATAAAGTGATTCGTTCTCAAAAATCGTTCTTAAAAATTAGTTCTCAAAAAACAAAAAGTAGTGCTCCCTGTGGGAGAACATGAAAAGAAGCAGTGTTTTATAGACAGCAGAAGATCATATAAAAGGCAGAACTCAAATTACTACAATCTGAGGGTACAATCTATGACCAATATCTTTCAAAGGTCAAAATGAAAGATTAATTTTTTTCCTTTTCTTTCTTTTTCCTTTCCTTTCCGTTCCTTTTCTATTTATTTATTTATTTATTTATTTATTTATTTATTTATTTAAGACAGGCCTTCATATGGCCCAGGTTGGCCTTGAACTCTCTGCATAGCTGAGAATGACTTTGAACTCCTGATCCTCCTGCCCCCACTTTCCAAGTTCTGGGATTCTAGCTGTGTTGCCACCATAGTTAGCTGATATGGTCCTTCCTGCGAATAGAACCCAAGGTTTTGTTCACACTAGGCAATCACTACACTGATGGAACTATTATAGCCCTAGCCTCAGATTTCTTTTCTTTAAAAAGATACTTTGAGGGGAGGTGGGAGTGGGTGGGTGGGTAGGGGAACACCCTCATAGAAGCGGGGGGGGGGGGGTGACATAGGGAGTTTTTGGAGGAGGGGGGAAACTGGGAAAGGGGATAACATTTGAAATGTAAATTAAGAAAATGTCCAATTTAAAAAAATATTTTGAAGGAAAAAATATAAGCTGAGACAATTCACAAAAGAAGAAAAAGGATCTTTATTACTACTACTTAAAAACTTAAGACTAGACACGGAAACATGCGTTCAGAGCGCCCAGTTTCTGCTCCTACTCACAGAATTACCAGTTAACTGATTGCATTGTATTTTATCCTAAATACCCTTATGCTTGTGCATTTGGATTTATATCTGTCCATAAACATTACGAGCTTGTTCTTAGTAATTGTCTCTCTACATGTTTTCCAAGCTAGCATAATGAATGGTATTGGATGCACCCTTCTGAGAGGCCTCCACCACAGCCCTATTAAACAGCTCTGTTTGAAAAGCATTTTGCTTAAAGGAAGGGAGTTGAGAGCCTCATGCAAAGCAAGATGACATAAACCAAATGGAAACTCAGGGTGTCATCCAGACGGCCTGCTCTCTCTACCCTCCTCTCTGCTCTCGGCAGTTCTGTCTGACAGCTCTATCACACCAGGATACACACAGTACTCCCTCTCTCTCTCTGAAGACCCACGGCCTCTGGAGTTTACAAATATAGTTCAGGCAGGCTGGCAGAGAGCAGAGGAGCTCAGGGTGTGTTCGCAGTGAGATCAGGAAGGGGCTCTCACACTTCTCCTAGGATAATATCTTACCTAATGTATCCATCCTAGTGCCTTAAAAAATTCTCCATCACTCGGGAGACAGAGGAAGATGAATCTCTGTGGGTTCGAAGCCAGTCTAATCTGCATGCCAAATGCCAGGTCAGCCATGGATTTGTCCCTTTTTGGACTCAGGACCCAGGCTTCATTGTTTACCTTTGTATTCATTTCCTATGACTATGAAAAATGATGTAGTGGTTTAAAACCACTTGTTCTGGAAGCCATGCATCTATACCCTTCCTCACTGAACTAACATTCAGGTGATAGCAAGACTGGTACTGATAGACCAGCAGTTCTCAACTTATGGGTCATAACCCCTTCGGGAGTCACAGATCAGATATCCTGCATAACAGATATTTACATTAGGGTTCACAGGAGTAGCAGAACTAGTAGCAACAAAATAAGGTTGTGGTTGGGGGTCGCCATGCCATGAAGAGCTGTATGAAAGGGTCTCAGCTTTAAGAAGGTTGAGACCCACCGCTCTAGAGGCTGGCATAGAAGAGTTCCTGCCTTCCTTAGCTCATAGCTGCATCCCTCAAGGCCTGCACCCCCTCCACACATCTCCTCTTCCGTTTCTGACCTTCCTGCCTATATCCCTGAAGGACTCCAATGTTGGCATTGGGCTCACACCAGGGCAATTTTAACATGCTGGTTTCTTTTTTTCTTTTTTTTTTTTTTTTTTTCTTTTTTGGTTTTTTGAGACAGGGTTTCTCTGTATAGCTCTGGCTGTCCTGGAACTCACTTTGTAGACCAGGCTGGCCTTGAACTCAGAAATCCGCCTGCCTCTGCCTCCCGAGTGCAGGGATTAAAGGCATGTGCCACCACACCCGGCAACATGCTGGTTTCTTAACTCAGTCACTTACACAAAGACCCTTTGGTTGTGTGAGGTGACAGCCTCAAGTTCAGAAGATGAAGACATGGATGTCTTCCATGTATCTCAGCCTGAAATACAAAAGTGTTGAAGCTGTGGCCCTTAGGGATATCCCACCAATTAAAGAGGTTTGACTTGGTGCCTGAAGGTTGAGCTGCTTGGGTTTCTACCATAGAATGATGCCCAGGACCTTCACAGGAGTAAAGACAGGCATGGGGCTTAGCATGTCTTCTAGCATGGAATTGGCATGACGCAATTTGAAGGGAGCAAATACACTGGTCATCATGACACCTGTCACTTACTGCAACCCGATGCTCTAGGACCAGTGCGTCCCTGTGTGTAGTACTTCATGTAATAGGCACAGCCAGCAGAACAGTCACTGGTGTCCTTGTTTTCAAAACAAAGAGACTGAATTACACAAGTATAACAGGCCCTCTGTAGACCTTCTAGTCTACTTGGGCATTCAAGGACGACCACTCATCAGGATAGGCAATGGTGTCCTCTGAGTGTGGCTTTTAATAACTGGAGTTACCTTCCCTGAAGAAAGTATATACAGCCTTCCAGGAACTCTGCTGCTGCTGTGATCTTGATCTCACCCTGTGTCGCCAGGGGCATGAGAGCAGCTATCACTGGAGAGAATGGTGCTTCTCCTGGTTTTTGGAGCATCGATCACCACCATCTCTCCCCACGTAATGCGCCACTGGTCTGTTGGATCGGTTTGCTTAGATCTCAATAGAAACCATAGACTGTCTTAATGGTGGTATCTCAGACCCTCTTAGCAAATGCATTCACACTTGATTAACATCTATTGAATACTTGTCATGGGCTTTGGGCTGAGCTGGGTTCCAGGTAGATAGCTCAATAAGGGTCTAGTGGAAAGGGAGCTGCTGTCAGCACAGGCTCCTCCGGCAGTCAGGATGTGAAGCTATACAAGGTGATGGGGAGAAGGCAAAGGCCTGGCTCCACCCGTTTTCTGATTACCTAGCAGAGCCCACCCTGGCTTCCAGGAAGTCCAACTCCTCACTGTCTGTTGCAGTGAAAGTTCAACTTCAAATGATGCTCTGGATATGACCAGTACCTTGACCACAAATGGAGAAAAAAAAAAAAAGAACAGGAAAAAAACAAAACAACCAAAGAATTCAAGCAGGCTTCAACTGATCTTAACATTGTTCAGCTTGTACCTCACCAGTGACATGTGCAACCAATGCCATGAAAGCCGGTTGTGTGTGTGTCCCTGTCTTTCCCAATCTTAGTGGCATCAGGGTCATAGGTTACACATGATCATGGGACTATTGAGGCCAGAAAAAAAAATTGCAAGTGTTACAAAGTATGAATGTTTTTCCTCTAAATAGTCAATTTATCAATATCCAATTGCCTTTGACATGAATTTTATGTGGGTGTTAGCATAACTAGTGAAAATGAGTCATTAGAAAAATGCTACCACATGTTAGCATTTACAGGGAACTATGCATAAAATACCTTAAACCCACAGGTCTGGGCCTTGCAAGAGACACTAGACAAGGAAGTTGAACAGATCCCAATCTCAAGAGTTCTGCTCCCTATCTCTTTGGGATCCAGTCCACCTTGAAGATACAGCCTTTGGTGTTTTCCCAACATCTTAGGTCTTGGGATTCAAAGGTAGGGTTGTCCTAGGTCAGGGAATTCAATCAGCATTGTGGTAGAGCAGAGGCAGGGGCAGAGAAAGGCACTAAGCCTAGGACTCTATGGTTCTGGTGGTCAGGCCAAGCTTGCCTCTCCCTGAACCTTGCAACAATTAACAAGGAAGCAATTGTGGCTTTCCGCGAGTCTTCTGTTCATTCTCCATCACCTTTTCACTTCAAGCATGGAAATTCTAGGTCTAGAGATGGATTCACCCTCTCTCTGCTATCATAGGCCCCTCAGCTACAGAGGTGGCTTTGAGCTGTGCCTGGGTATGGCGTTCCACAAAAAACTCAGGGTAGGAAAGGGTGTTTCTATTTGTGCCAGTGTTGTTCAGGAAATCACCCTTCCATGACTAACCAAACCAAACAGACTAATTTGTTGTAAAAATTAACATAAGCAGAAAATCTACCACAAAACAGCCCGAAGGAGAGATAGGCTTTTTGTAATTAGCATCAGAGACGAAAATACGGATTGCTTCTTCTTCTTCCAGCAATGTCCCTAGCCCCAGTGCTTCCTGCACAGCTCTGCTGGCCTCAGCCCCACACTGAGCCTGTTGAGGCATGAAGCTGGGGGGGTCGAGTGTCTCGTATGGACTAAATCACAGATGTCACTTTCCTTCTTCCAGCTCACAAGCCATTGAACCGTGGAGAGCAAAGGTTAGAATTATAGTTCTTGGCCGTTCCTCTGTATCCCTAGGAACAATCTTTTCTCCCCCATATCCTTCTGGCTTGCACATGGCACCTCCCACTCCAGCCTATCTTAAAACAATCCTTTCTAAAATAAACCAGCAGGAAAGATCATTTGATCAGTTTGCATACGGACTCTGGAATGTTCTAGAAGCTGATTTCTCCTGTCCAACTAACTACCCAAGGAGAATCAGATAATGTGTATATATGTGTCTCAGTATCTGCAAGGGATGTGTCCAAGATCCCTGTAGATACCATGTCTACAGATACTCAAGTCTCTTACAGAAAATGGCACAGAATTTGTATAGAGCCTGCATACACATCCTCTCTAAATGGCATTTAAAATCATATCTACTTACACCTCTTCATCTTATTTGAGTATTATGCACCTCATTTTTGTAACTGTTATACAGATGACATATCTATTCATGTGCAATTATAATTGTAAATTCTTTTTGTAGGTTCTGGAGATGAAGCTCAGACCTTGCATATTTAGGTAAGGGCTTTACCACCAAGCTACACTATGGAGCCTAGAGGTACAATGTTTTGGGGAAGAAGTGTTTCATCTATGGTTAATTGGATTTGAGGATGTGGAACTTGAAGGCACAAAGGGCTGGCTGACAACACAGTTAATACTAGAAACTGCAACTGGGGTTTCTGACTTTGGAAGAACCAACAGCTATGGCCACAGGTGAGTATAGGAGATATTCCTAATGTGATTTTTTTTTAAAATGAGTTTCACTCTTACTCTTTCTGCAAAGCTTCCATCCATGATTTTAGGCAGAAAGCAGCAAAGATAAGCCTCCTTTGTTCTGGACCCAGGGACTCAGGAAAGGCTTCCTGACACTAGACAGAGGAGAGTCTGTCGTTAGAATATACCAAACAATGGGGTGGAAAGGTTAGAGGCCTGGAGGATCTCTGCCCCTTAAGACCATGACCCTGGTGGAGTACTGAACACCCAAAGATGGAAAGGGAGGAGGATCATGTGGGAAGGAACCTGGAAAGGGGGTGTACTGATATAGAGGCTCAAACATATGGGAGAAATAAGTGTGACCCCAAGGCATTTGGGTCTGAGCCGTAAAAGAAGGGGACTTAAATCAGCCATAAGATGGCAACTTCTGTGTCTCTGAAGTCCACTATGGTAGGCATACTGCTGTTTAGGACTCAGACAGAGAACCCTGGGAACCAATCTACAGTGACCTTTAGAACCCAGGAGACCCAAAGGTCTCCAAAGAGACAAGAAGGGCTTCGAGACTTAGATTCCAAGCGAGCAGCTCCACAAGCAGCTTCAGAATGAACCTGAATAATGTCGGGGTGGAAGCTGGTCAGGTGACTTCAGCTCACCTGGATAGTTAATTTATTTTTATTTTATTCTATTTATTTATTTTTTATTACAGGCTTATCTGGAGACATATGTGAGTAAACCTCTTATCTTTGGATCAATGGATGGACAATACAGCTCTTTCTTTTTGCAAAAACTGGTACCATGGTCTTGGCTTCATTATGGGTTTAGTAATACGTACTGTGAAGTCTGATGTTGGTTCTCAACTTGGCTAGATTGAGAAGCACTTGGGCAACTGGTGAAGAGCACACTTCTGGGTTTGTCCATTGAGGTGCACCTAGAGACAAAGGGTAGGATGATTGGCAAACTGAATGAGAAAGAGTACCCTAAGTGTGGGCACTGTACAGCCCCACGGTACGATAGGTTGGGGGCCAAAATGGAACAAAAGCTAGAAGGAGCCGGGTGTGGTGGCGCACGCCTTTAATCCCAGCACTTGGGAGGCAGAGGCAGGCGGATTTCTGAGTTCGAGGCCAGCCTGGTCTACAAAGTGAGTTCCAGGACAGCCAGGACAATACAGAGAAACCCTGTCTTGAAAAACCAAAAAAAAAAAAAAAAAGCTAGAAGGAAACCCACGCACTAGCCATCCATGTCCAGGCCTTTTTGAGTGGGTACACTGCTTTTGCTCTGTCAAAGACCTGGAGATCACACTCCAACTTCTTCAACCTTTGCAGGAGGACTCACCCCAGCCATTCTCCAGGAGGCTTCCAGGCTTTCCAGCCTTAGAATGGGGCAGTATTGATAATTGACCCCTCCTATTCTGGGCCTTCTAGCCTTAGGTGCTAAATAGTTACCAATTCTCCTGCCTCTCAGGGTAGCCATCATGGGACTATCCATCCTCTGATCTTGTGAGCCAATCTGATCAATCCCTGCTTATAATTACATATAATCTATTAGCTCTGCTCCTCTGGAGACTCCTGGCTGATACAAGTATCATTGATCTCTATAAGAAGGGAGAAACTAGATAGGATCAATGCCAGAGTGGGGAAGACAAAAGAAAAAACTCTTGGGGGTGGGGAGGAGCTAGAACTACCAACCATGTTCTTAGTGGAAGTAGCCCATGAGAGAATGTCACAGTCACTTTCCTAAAAATAAATAACCATTAAGCATTGGCCTGCTTATACAGCTGTGCTGGGGGCTGAAGCAAACAACTCTACATGCGTTCTACCACCTTCCTACCTCTTGGGGACTTGTAATCATTTAGTTTTTGAATGCTATGCACTTACAGCATCTTGGATCTTTCCATAGCTGTCAAGTGAGTCTCTCTATCAGAGTGAGGTCATATAAGAAGTTTTAACAACTCAATACATCCGAGTCATTCTCTAGCTTCTCAAACACTGAGTATACCATAGGCTAGACATAGAACTAGGTCCTGGGATGGAGGGATGGCCAGAGTCATCTAATTTTTACCCAGCAGGTTGATTGATGGTTAGTTACCCTGAGCTACTGCACCAAAATTAAATGGATTAAGAGGTTTAGGTGATAGGAACATATTTCCTCTGATTTTGAAGTTAGCAGTCCGAGATGAAGGGATGGGTGGGCTTTGTTTCTCCTGAGATATCTCTCATATGAAGATGGCTGACTTATCCCTGTGCCTTCACACGTCCTTCTCTTTGTACATGTTTGTCTGCAAACATCCTCCGAATTCTATTGTGTTAAGACCCATCCATGGGACATTACAGGGTTATCTAACTCCTTAAAGGCCTCATCTCTAAAATTTAGTTATATTCTTAGGTACTAAGTGGGGTAGGTAGGGCTTCAACAAATCAGTTGAGAGGATGTAATTCAGCTCACAGGATTTTGTGCCCATTGCCTATCTCTTGACATTTATGGACAGAGTTAGAAGTGTGTGTGTGTGTGTGTGTGTGTGTGTGTGTGTGTGTGTGTGTGTGTGTGTATGTGTGTGTGTGTGTGATATTTGCTAACACAATAGGTTGTGATATCTATCTATCTATCTATCTATCTATCTATCTATCTATCTATCTATCTCTATGTATCCATCTAGCATCTATCTATCATTTATCTATCATCTATCTCTATCTATCATCTGTCTATCTATCTATCTATCTATCTATCTATCTATCTATCTATCTATATGTCTATCTATCATTGATCTATCGACAGACAGACAGACAGACACAATGAATGGGTTGGTGTAGATAACACGTGTATAAAAGGGACAAGCTGTGGACTTCTGGTAAATCATACAGTTGCCTCCTTGCTTCCCTCTAGTACACAGGACACATAGAAAGGGGGGACACATAGAAAGGCGCTGCTCACCTCTTCTCAGGGACTGAAGGTTTTCCCATCTCTGACCAGCCCCCAGGTAGAGTCCTTCCTGAACCCATCAAAAACATGCTTCATCCATACTTGCTCTTTTTCAGGTAACATTTTTTTTTTGTTATTTATCATGGGAAAAAAATCTCAAAAGCAGCTGGAAGAGCCAGTTTTCATAGATGTTTCCAGTTCTCATTAGCTTGACCACAAAGCCTTTCTCCAAGAACTCTCATGGGCTCCACTCTAAGACCCAGATCTTCCTTTGGTTTCATTATCCCTGCTGAAATCACTGGACCTAAAACTGGGGACAATGTAGGAATTTCCCTGAATGAAACGCACCTCTTTCCTGATGATGGTTTCTAGGCTCAATTCCTTCATATACAGGATTTTTTTCAGACTGCTTACTTCTTTGTGACATTCTTCAACCTCTGCATAGCTCTCTAATGCTTTCCCAGAGTTCTTAGCCTGGGCGGGTGACATAGAATCCAAGATCAAATGTGTGGTTCCGTGACTCAGATAAATATTGATCCAAAGTCATTTTTTCCAAAGCTCAATTGTTCAGGATGATTCCAACCCTAAATAGAACGCAGCTGGTCCTGAGTATACCTCTGCTTGTGGACATCTGGGCAGCACGCAGTGGAGGCCATGCAGACACTGGGAATGTTTGTCTTTGGGGGGATAAGTCCTGGGGCCTTACTACATCTTTTTTTTCTTCATTTTCAGATTCCAATATTCAGGCTGGAATTGCTGACAAAAGAGATTTTTTTCCAGGAAAGTTGGCAATGGTATTTAACAATGTTTAACAATCAGACAATGGACTGTTGACATTTAAGCCAAATGGTAAAATGTTGAAAGACCCCATGGTAGAGATTAATAAGTCAGTTGGCCCTGGAGGTCAAACCTGGGACACTGTGTAAACTCAGGCTTCATGTTAACGCTCATTTTTTTTTTCACAACTGTTTTACAATTTGCTTACTTAAGAGTTATTTCCTTGTTAAGGGTGCCCTGGTGTGAACACGCTTGGTTTTGTTAAGCCTGGGCTAAGGTTTCTCCTTCTTCTATTTTAATTATGACAAAATCATATTTTAATTAAAAATACATTTGAAAGAAAAATAAAGGCTAACTCTCCTGGAACAGACTGGGATGAAATCTCAGTGGGGGAGAAGCTGGGCTCACTATGGAGACACTACCTGGCCTCAGGTGACCTCAGGGGAATGGTACTTCAAGTTTGTCTGAGTTGGAGCAAGGGCATGGATGGATGTGCTGCGCTGACCAGCTAGTGGGTGTGTGCTGCACCAGGGGGAGAGGGACTTCAGTGAGCGACTCTCATTAGCAAAGGGAATTCTCAGGGGAAACTGACAGCTTTTGGCAGCCAATCCTTCACCTGTGGATGGTGACTGAGAAGTTTGTAGGTGTGACTATGAATAGCAAAGTGTCATTGTCCATTCCTGCCCATGCAGGATTGCTCTAAGCGCCCTGTAGACACTGTGCACCTGCACAATCTGTCAGTGGCCAAGCACTTGGGTAAAATTGACCTTGCCTTTATATATAACATAGATACATGATCCTGTGCACTTTTCAAATATATTTTATTTTACTGAAAACAGATTTTTTTTTCCTTCCATGACAGATCCTGACTACAGCTTTCTCTCCCTTTACCTGTCCCCTCCTCATTCATCCAGACCTGTTTCCTTTCTGTCTTTCCTTAGAAAACAAACAGGTTTCTAAGGGATAAAAATAAAATAATATATGATGGACTATAATGAAACAAAGCAAAATACATCAGAATAGAACAGAAGGAGAAGAGAGAGAGAGAGAGAGAGAGTGAGAGAGAGAGAGAGAGAGAGGGAGATAAAAAATTTTAAAATAGAAAAATGCCTGACATGCAATTATGAGACCAGGAACCTCGAAAGACGCCATTGAGTCAGTTTTCTGTCGGCCATCTGCTGCTGGGCACGTGGCCTACACTTAAGAGTAGTTTGTTTCCCTAGTAAGACTGCTTTGGAGGAAACTAAAATTTCATTTGCAAGTGCTTATCAATGTGTCAGCACGGGGGATAAGGCCAGATGTCCACTTCTCCTTTCAGCTCTAGGAATCCATCTGTTGCTCACCCATGCAAGCCCAGTGCACGCTGCCTCCGTCTTCATGAGTTCATATGGGCATCACCTACAATGCCCAACAAAGCAGACCTGTTGTACTCAGAAGAGCTTGTTTCCATGGTATCCTCCATCCTCTTTGGTTCTTATGCGCTTTCCAGCTCCTCTTCCACCTGGATCGCTGAGTCTAGAGGGGAGGGATTCGACGGAGACCTCCCATTTAAGGCTGGATGTTCCAAGGTCTCACTCTCTGCATGTTGCCTGGCCGTGGGTCTCACCTGCTGCAGGAGGAAGCTTCCCTGAAGATGGGGCTGAACAAGGCACTGATGTATGGAGCACAGCAGAATGTCATTAGGAGTCATCTTATCTTCCTTTCGTGAAAACAGCAGCTTTTGGTTTTACCCTAGGTCTCCGGGACATCTAGTATCAGGTTATTGGTCACCCAAGCAGCATTGGGTGTGGGTTCCATCTCATGGAGTGGGCCTTATTTAAATCAGATATTGACTGGTTACTTGCACATGCTATGTGACACCGTTGCACTTGTATAGGATGACAGACACCACTGTAGATCAAAGGGGTTTTAGCAGGGTTGGTGTTTACGCTTCTCCTTTGGGAGCATACAGAGGACTGTTGGGCACTAAGAGAACCAGCCCAGAGTGGTGAAGGGTCTATGTAGGTGCCAGCTCAGCCTCTCTGTGTTCAGTGGGTTGTGTAGGTGTTGTCTTCAGCAATGGAGCCTTACCATCAGTCTGTGGAGAGCAACCTACAGTCTTGGCAACAGCCTGCATTGTTTTGGGATTTCCACAGGACCCTTTTGGCCAACAAGTCAACTAGATGTAACCTATGGCAGTTCTGGAAGTTTCATTGGGTGACAAGAGATGGCCAGTTGAACTCTGTCTCCCTTGTTACTTGGAGATTTCATTTAGATCGCCTATATATAGACTTTCAAAAGCTCCTACAGTAGTAGGTTTCCATGCTACCCCTCGCGTGACTCTTAATTTTATCACTCTCTCCCCATACTCCCTCCCCTTCCCCACTTACCCTTCACAGTCCAGGCACACACACACCCTTGTCCATCCATAACTATTCTATTTATCATCCCTAGGGGGAGCTATTTGTTCCTCCTAGTCTCTTACTCTGTACCTAACCTCTGTGGCTCTGTGACTTGTAGCTTACTTACTGTTGACTTAACAGCTAATGTCCACATAAAAGTGAAAACTTTTAAAGAATAAAAAGCAAGTTGTTTTTGTTTGTTTGTTTGTTTTGTTTTGTTTTGTTTTTAAGCCTGGGACTGGAGAGATGCTCTGTGACAAAGAGTCCTAGCTGCTCTTGCAGAGGACTTGGTTTGTTCTTCAGCACTCACCTGGCAGCTGGTAATCTTCTAGAGCTCTAGTTCCAGCGCTAGGCATCTGGGCAGATCTACACGCCACCCCCCCCACCCCCCATAGCTTTCATCCCTATTACATACGGCCTTCAGTGCTGCCTAAGAGCAGGCTCTCTTGGGCTGGGGAGTCAAGGCAGATCTACACAGAGATCTTGAGTCCAGCTTGATTTTGGTTGTTGTTGTTGTTGTTGTTGTTGTTGTTGGGTTCCCGAAGAGAGCGCCTGCTGCCCACACAGAACATGCCTCTCCAGAAAGTCTAGCCCAGACAGAGCACAGCAGACTGGAATGGGTGGTCTCTCTCCTACCCAAGAAACAGCTCTGCCAGGGAGCCGGTTAGTCACTATGTAATTGTAGAGAATCTATTGTTTGCTAATGAGATACCAATCGCTAACAATCAGGTGACTAGCATCATTTTCTCTGACTCTTAAATCTTCCTAAATCGGCGGACTGCCCCAGGTATGCTAAGCCATACCAGAAAGCTGGTATATATATATATATATATATATATATATATATATATATATATATATATATATATATA